>SRZU01000014.1:0-388073 GCA_013183765.1 Fusarium xylarioides
TATTATAATTTTTTATTATATTATAAAGTAAATCTTAAAGTATAAGAGCTTAACTATTAATTTAATTAAAGTAGTAATACCTATAAAATAGTTAATAAATAAATATATATAGTAAGTAGAATATTAATATAATATATACTTTAAGAAGAATTTTACTTTTAGGATGATTAAGTATTATTTTAAAAGTAATATATTTATATTATTTTAAAATTTTTATAAGTTATAAAAAAAAAGAAAAATAAGAATTAGAAAACCTTTTTTATTTATAGTTAGATTCTTATTAAGTTTAAGTAAAGATAGCTCTTTTAGCTAACTAAATATAATTTAGCATTTATATAATAAAATATACTAAAGTCTTAAATATTATACTAAAGGCTTACTTTAATTTAATATAGCTTTAGTTTATTATAGCTAAGATTAATTAATATAATTATAAATCTTTTAATTTAAAGTTATTAAGTAAAATAATAATCTTTTATAATATCTTAACTTAATAGAACTTAATAACTATAATGCTTATAAAGGCTAAGATACTAAAACTATTTATTTAAGAATAATTTAAAGATTACCTTAATAGAAATTATAAGATTATTACTAAAAATTAATAGTAAATTAATTATCTTATTAATTATACTTATATTTTTATTTATCTTTTTAATTCTATTAGTTATTTAGCTATTAATAGCTTATTTACTATATAGACTTAGCTTAAGATTATTAGCTGCTATCTTAGTATTTATTAAGAGAGGCTCTTTCTATTTAAAGGCAGCTAAAATTATTAACCTTAAGTAAAGGTTCTTTTCTATAGCATTTATTAAGCTATAATAAAGCTATATAAGTATATAAATTTATTTATTATTAAGACCCCTTATCTTATTATTCTTCTTCTTTTACTTCTACTAAAATTAAAATAAAATACTTATTAAAGTAGTATTTAATTTATTCTTCTATCTTTAAGTATTAGCAGTATTAAAGAATAAGCTAAAGCTAACTTCATTTAACTTTATACCTCTTAATATATATCTAGCTATATAAATCTATTTATATTACTATTAATAGAAGAATAGAATCTTCTTTTTAGTTTTCTTAGTTTTAAAAAGGTATTTATAGTAATTTAATATAGTAATTATATACTTACTATAGTTTATAGGCTAGCTACTCTTAAAAATTAGCTTTAATTATATATAGATTTTTCTTTAAAGAAGGTATATTTAGTATAATATTATATTATATTATTAACTAATATAATAAATAAAAAGGCAATCTAGAGAAAGCCTTCTTTAATTCTAAGCCTATATTACTTATAATCCTAAATATTTTACATTAAGCTATATAGCTAGAAACCTTCTTGCAATATAGCTAAGTACTATTATAATTAAAAGAGCATAAAGTATATATTACTTTATATACTAATATAAATAATATACTTTAAAGGTTTCTTTAATTAAAGAAAGGTTCTTATTACATTTTTATTCTATAGCCTTAGACTAATCCTAAGAGTCTCTTAACTTAGACTTATTTAAGCTATCTTCTTTTATAAAGGATTCCTTAGACTAGCTTAAAGAGCTATAAAAAGCCCTTATATATTCTATATTACTTAAAGAGATATTATAATATTTAACCTTTCTTTATTTACTAATAATATATAAGGAAGAAGTTATTTATATAAATACTCTATTAATAACCTATTAATAATTATCTTCTATTTTTCCTTAATTATAAATATCTTTCTCTTATTTTTAAGACTTATAACTTTTATAATTATTTACTAACTAATTCCTATTACTTATACTATTAAGCCTACCTTAATCTTTTTATAATTTAGATTCTATTAACCTTTATCTTTATATACCTTTAAAAAGACTTAAACTAAGTAAAGCTTAATATATTAACTTATAGTAGTTATTATAAGTTAAAAGCTAGATTAAAAGAATAGATTCTTAAAGTATTAGTATTAAGTAATTAGCTAGAAACTAATAATACTTTTTATATAAATAGTATATATTTAATTTAATATTTTTTATATATATATAAATATGCTTTTTATATAAATTATTATAAATAATTATTATAAATATATTATATTTATATTACTTTTAAGAGTTATATAAAAGAGTATAATATTATCTATAGGTACTTATAAGTAATTTCTAGTATCTATATATATTATAGGTATTATAAGAATATTCTAAAATACCTATAAGTACTTATATATAATATTATTTACCTAACTAGATGCCTGGGTAACTGGGCATTAAGCTATCATTAGGTACCCATGGGAATTTTAAACCCTGCCAAGAACCTTCTAGCGTCCTTCTATGAGATGGTGTTAACGTTATATCGAAGCCATACCTCGGTAAAGAGTTTCTAATCCAAGCATCGTCGCCGTGAACTAAACCAAATTTGTGGTCTGGAAGTGGAACATGACGGCATTGACTGGGTCTTTGGAACGAAGCTCGTGGCAATGATGGAACAAAAGCCATACGAGTCATGACATCACAAATATCCGATTCATAATATTCGCAATTGTTTATAAACGTGTGAATATCTCGGCGCTTATGATTTAATGAATGAATTGACCATTAAGTTGTAAAATAATCATATCATCTAAAAATGGCACCAAGACGATTCTCTACCGAACCTGCAGACGCAAGCCCTTTGGGCCAGCCTCTCAAATTCGAGTTCAGCGGTAAAACCGCCAAGAACCGGTTTATGAAGGCTGCAATGACGGAGCGACTCTCAACATGGGATCCCAAAGTCTTTGAGAAGCGAGGCGTTCCTACACCAGAACTTATCAACGTCTACCGACGATGGGGCGAGGGAGATTTCGGTGTTATCCTGATTGGAAATGTTATGATCGAGTACGACCAGCTTGAGGCTGCTGGAAACCCGATCGTGCCTCGAGATGCACCTGCGTCCGGTGAGAGGTTTGAAGCGTTCAAGGAACTGGCAACTGTTGGCAAGAAACATGGTAGCTTGATTGTTGCACAAGTCAGCCATCCTGGACGCCAGGTCGCCGACAACATCCAAAAGAACCCTATTTCTCCTAGTGATGTGCAACTGGAGGGCGAGGTGATGGGCATGCATTTTGCTAAGCCCAAGCCCATGGATGAGCAAAACTTCAAGAATGTTATTGAGGGATTTGCTCATGCTGCCGAGTTCCTTTACAAGGCCGGTTTTGACGGTATTCAATTGCATGGTGCACAGTAAGTAGATCAGTCGCAGTGCTCTGGAATGATACTAACAGGGAGAAGTGGTTATCTCTTGGCCCAATTCCTTTCACCTACAACAAACAAGAGAACGGACAAGTACGGCGGCTCCATCGAGAACCGATCTCGCATCATCTTCGAGATTGCCGATGCCATCCGTGCGCGGGTCCCCGATAAGTCATTCAGTCTTTCCATCAAGGTCAACAGCGTCGAGTTCCAAGAAGGCGGTTTCTCCACCGACGACTGCAAGGTCCTTTGCAAGCAGCTCGAACAGCATGGCTTTGATTTTGTTGAGCTTTCTGGAGGAACTTATCAGAGCCTTGCCTTCTCTCACCGACGAGAGAGTTCGAAGAAGCGAGAGGCTTTCTTCCTCGAATTTGCCGAGAAGATTATCCCTGAGCTTACCAAGACCAAGGCTTATGTCACTGGTGGCTTAAGGACAGTCAAAGCTATGAATGAGGCTCTGAAGACGGTTCATGGTATTGGTTTGGCACGACCCGTGACGAATGAGTTCGACTTGCCTGCCAAGATCCTCAAGGGCGAGGCTACCAGCGCAATCGACACTTTGCTCGACGAGCAGAACTTTGGTATCACCAACGTTGCTGCTGGCACACAGTAAGTCTACACAAGAACTATAGTCATTGATGGAAGACTAATTTCCGTTTAGAATTCGACTGGTCGGTAAGGACAAGCACCCTCTTGACTTGAGCCGAGAGGATCATAAGCGAATCTTTGAAGAATCTATGCAGAAGTGGGGTGAGGGTATGGCGAATAATGATGATCAGTCCAAGTATGGATATGTTGATATTGAAGGAGTCAAGTTGGAGCCATTTGGCCAAGCTTATGCGGCGGCGTAACTGTAGATAATTAGATCTAGTATATAATAGACCATAATCTAAGTTCATAACAGACTTGCCTACTCAATATCACAGTCACTGGCATATTCAACTGTAAAGTACCTCAAACACGATTTTCATTTACATTCTCAGACGAGGAGGGGCTAGATGCCTTGGCCAACATGCATATCAGCTGATATTAGCATAACCGAATGAAGGTCATGGGGGCCAACTAAACCGGCTAAAACGACGTCAAAATTATGACGCTGACTTCAGCACCAGTACAGTTGAAAATGCAAAGGGAGCCTGAAAAACCCTCATGATAGGTTTATTTCACAATTCGGCAGTGCTGCATGGTAGGGCATTATGCGGTTGAAAGCGTCTACTTGACGCGTGTTGCTGACCATGCAGAAACCCAAGGTATAATTTGGCTGTACCCCATTTTCACAATGATGTTCAACATCTACAGTTTGCTCCCGCCTTATCTGCAGCCCCAACGTATCTTGTCAAATCAACTGTACCAGCCATGGCTGCGACACCCTGGACCCTAGTTCGTCTCATGGATGAGTGCGAGAATGCGGAGAAAGAAAATTCCAGCGATGAAGTCTTCATCTCAACTACTACGATCAAATTGCTGACATCGGAAGATTGCGTTAGCGACATCCTAAAGGAACAAAATTGTCAAAATCAGGATGCCTTGAAGAAACGGATCTATGATGAAAAATGTCCTGCGAAGATCATCTTTCTCATCTTGGCCCGAGCCGGAAAGCTAGATCGTATTGGCCAGTTCTTATCTAATGGCTTTTCTGATCATCATCTTCCTATAGAGCTTCTATGGACGCGAGAAGGGTACAAATTCAGAAGTGCGAAAGATTCAAACTGGACTACGGCTCCCTTTGGCGCAGGAATTGACTATAATGATGTCGACTATTTCATTCAGAAGCAATGGCCATTCTTGGCCCCTATCTTCGAGAGACAGTTCGAATATGTGCTACAGCAAAAGATTCCTTTGCCGTTGGTCAAGAAAGGCACTCCTATTGTCTCAGGGTTTAGTTCCGTTTCAAAGATCGAGATGCACCCTGCGCGTGCTCCAGAGCAGGTAGAGGTAAGTCCGCCCGGTCCGACTCTTCAGCATGTTTGATTTAACATGGCATAGCACTCGATGGCCATGAAGAAAATGGAGCTAGAAAGTGAAGATCAAATCAAGTATGTCAAAAAAGAGATGACTAACGTGACTTCTCTTCGATTGCTGGATCACGACCATCTTGTCAAGGCAATTCTCGCCTGTACCAGAGGAAAGCAGGCCCTATTCTTCTTCCCATGGGCGAAAGGGGGAGACCTCTACAGTTTCTTGAAAACTGATTCCAATGAGGGCATGGCTGCTATCATATGGATGCTTGATCAAATGGTCGGACTCTGCAGCGCTTTGAGTCTGTTGGCGGACAAGGGATATCGCCATGGTGACCTTAAGCCTGCCAACATCCTACTATTCCCCGAGAAGTCTGGTAGCTACCGCCTTAAGATAACAGACGTTGGACTCTCTAAGCTTCACATCCTGGCAACAAGCAGGCGACTGAATGGGACGACCGCCAAGGCTACCACGAGGCGATATAGCCCCCCTGAATTTGACCTCTTGTTTGATGATGATGGGGAGCCAGTAGCAGACTCTGATGACATCAAGCTGTCACGCAAGTTCGACATTTGGCCTCTCGGTTGCGTCTTCATCGAGTTTCTCATCTGGGCCAAACTGGGCCGGCAAAAGTACAAGGAATTCGATAAGTCTATGAAAAGGGACCGACGCTTCTGGGACTCTGCACGGAAAGACCTTGACATTAAGGTCAAAGATCGAATACAGAGCGTAGAGGGTTCTATTAAGGACACACCATGTGACGAGGCCGTCCAGCGAATTCTAACCTTGGTTCTGGAGCAAATGCTCCTTGTCAACAGCGATGATCGTAGCAGTGCTTCGAGTATTCACAAGGAACTAAAGAGTATAAGAGATAGTTACGGTGAGTATCTCCAGCCGAGGAACGTGGTTGATTTGCCTCTAGGCCTGACTGCGGAGCAGGCCGCCGAGTCCGACCATCGTCAAATCAGTCAGGGTCCACCAGACGGAAGCAACGCCATGAGTCAAAGCGGTCCTGAGCTATCTGGTATTCAAAGCAAGGGTTTAAGTACTAAGGCTATACCTTCGGGTAATACCGCTGCTATGGCTGTATGTGGAATAATCTGAGCCCCAGGGCGTTGAACTTGATAGCTGACGGTGAGATAGTATGTGAGTGAAGCGTTGGCTCCTTTGCCAAAGAATAGAAATGCTGATGAAGAAATCGATTTCGCGACCTACAGAATGTATGTATCAAGTAACCCCATGGACTGGACTTCTGACATCTTGTACTAACTTCTTTCGAGCCTGTTAGTGCATCATGAACTTTCCATCTTGATTCAGTCTACTTACAAGAACTTATTAGCGGGTATGCTTTACGATACTCATCCTTTAGTATACGGTATACACTAACAAGAACAGCAAAGCGCCAAGCTACTTAATCAATGGACGGTCAGCCCAGACAATGAGTTTGCACAGAAATTCTTCTCCGAGACTACCCGCCCCAGCCCTTCTGACAGAGGTCAACTGTGTGACTCATGTTCGAGACTTCGAATCTGGGAGCCCAATGCTACAATATCTGGCGTTATGAGGGACTTTGGAACTCGTGCGTCAGGATGTGACATGTGCAATCTTTTATACACCGTCTCCCAAAGGATTGGCCTTCAGGAAGATCAGGAATTAAGTTGCGTTCGGAACGGCCCTACACTCAACTTGAATGGGCGCGACGGTCTGCCAATACTGTCCCTGTTCTCAGATCCTGGTATGTTTTCACTGCGGTTTATGATTGTCGTACTAACCATTCCCTTAGCCTTTAATGCTCATGATCTTGGATCAGTTCAGGTCGGATATCCAACCTTGTCCCCTCCAGAAAGTTCTGAACGGTATCGACTCTTTCAAGAGTGGCTCCACGTATGTGATAATGAGCACGGCCATGCACGGGACGCATTATCCGGCGGCTGTGCTGTCCAGATGCCCACTAGACTGATCCACGTGGGCGAGTCAAGTGAACACTTGGAGGATATCAAAGATTCTGGCTTTCTACGTTATCTTGCTCTTAGCCACTGCTGGGGAGGCAGCACGAGCCTATCCACCATGACTAGCAACATCGACCAATTTCGCAACGAGATACCGCATGACCAGCTGCCTCTTAATTTCCAGGAAGCCATCAGAGTCACAAGAGCACTCAAGATCTCATACTTGTGGATAGACTCACTGTGTATCATCCAGGATGACCCGGAAGACTGGCGACGAGAGGCTGCCCGAATGGGTCAGGTTTTCAGCAACGCCTACTGCACAATCGCAGCGACATCAGCTGCGACGTCTACCGAAGGTTTTCTCACCCCAAAGCTCAACTCAACACTTTCTGCGACCTTAGAAACTCCTGACGGCGGTTTGCTTCACATTTCGGAGTTTACGGAGGATTGTAACAGAGATTTAGAGTCAGCACCCCTGAATACGCGCGGTTGGGTGATGCAAGAGCGAGCTTTGTCTAGAAGAACACTGCACTTCACCAAGACACAAGTTTACTGGGAATGCGGAAATGGACTCCATTGTGAACGGCTCTTTAAATTATCAAAGTAAGTACTCGTTATTGCCCATCGTGAGTTCTGTGCAGTCTAACGGCTATCCTTGTCAGTCCCCAATCAGCTCTCTTCGCAGACTCGGACTTCCCCAAGGCCATACTCAAGTACTATAAGGGCGGGCGAATCACTCTATTTCAAAATCTCTATGAGAAATACTCCAGGCTCAATTTTAGCTACAACTCTGACCGACCAGTTGCCATCTTAGGTCTAGAGAAACACCTTTCAACCATCCTCCAGACTCGCGGCGAGTTTGGTGTCTTTGAGCAGTACCTGGCGAGAAGTCTTCTCTGGTCCCGGCCTGAAAATATCTTTCTACACAGTATCACATTCCAAGATGACCATCATGTTCCTTCTTGGTCATGGATGGCATACGAGGGTCCGATCACCTATGCGAATATACCTTTTGACAAGGTCGAATGGAATACAGACTGCTTGCTTCAATATGACGAGGAAACCGGTATAAACAGCAAGAGGACTGTGCTCAAAGCAGTTATTAGAGATCTCAAACTGGATAAGTTGGATATTCATAATAAAGTTAAACTTGATGAAGAATGTGGAATTGAAGCATTTAACTTGCGGGGGGTTATCCTTGGCAAAGATAAGAAGCGGGAATCTTAGGCCTAGGTAAACTATGTCCTTCTTGTTACCTTATCTAAAGATAAACCAGAGCAGGTAAAGGTTTATGTTTGAGTTGGAGTGGCTTAGCTTCTTAAACATAACATCGCAATGGGTAGTAAGGATGTTATGATTTACTAGATATTTCTCCCTTAAATTATGGTTTAAATTGTCTATTCTTGCATTTTGTTGCTGATCCCCAGATTCTATATATGTTTAATGATAGTGATAATAATAATAACTAGCCTAAGATATCTAATCTTATATCTGCAGACTGCTATAGATAATAGTATAAAAGTTTAATATGCTTATTTGTATAATAAGCTTTTCTAAAGGTCATGGAAAGGTCCTTGGCGTGAAGCTATATTTTGTTATATCCCGAGTCTAAAGGAGTCCTAATCCTATTATATAGTATATATATCTTGCTGCATCTTAATAGAGAACTTATTTTAGGGAAGACTTTATTTGAGAATAGCAAGAAGCTTTTATGGGCTAATGTCCTTCACATTGATGCATATAGTATTATATGATGAGCTGGATACTGCACGCCTACTTATTTATTGTTGTACTTGCCTGGGCATTTTAAATAGGATAAGAGATATTAATAAAGTTGGATGTTAATAGATAGATGAAAATATACTTAAAATGGAAGTTAGAGAAGAAACATAAAAGTAGCTGATTTAAAAAGACTTAATTATAGACGTGATATAACTTAGAAATGATAAATTGGAAAAAAGGCAGATAAGGCCTCTATTAGTAGCCTCTATCTAATATATATTAGAAAATCAGGCTCTGGACTAAGCGATTAAGCCAAGTTAAGGCAGCTACTTAATAGCTTCTGCCTGGAATTTTTAACCCTTACTGTAAGTCTTCTTATATCAGGTTAAAGGATAGTGCATTAGCACTGCATAAAGGTGATTCACGATGCTAATAATGATGAGATGGCGATATGAGCCGCTCTAGGCTAAGCATTCTAACCGCTATAGCATTATCCTAGCTAATGTCTTTTATAGGTTACTAGGAGCCTTGTTTGAATTTACATTGAGGTTATTGGTTGATTATATGTAAAGCCTAAATGCCTCAACTAGGGGTCTCAGCCGCAGTTCTAGGAGAGCTTTATATTTCTTAAATGCATACTGAAGAGAAATCAGGCTCGGCTTAATTGACTGTAGAAAACTCAGTCTTCAGACATTATAATCAATAGAATGCATTATCTTGCATCTCCTTACCTAAAATATACCTTAATTTTATTAGAAGTCTGTCCTTGCTAGTATAGACTATAGTTAAACCCTCTAAATAACGTTTAAGAGTAAGGGGAACATAAAGGACCACTTTATATATAATATTAACAGAAAGCCGCAATGCATCTCAAAGCTAACAGTTACAAAGCCCATTAACAGTATCTCATTATAAGCTTCTAGTTATCCCTATTTAGAGAATAGTGCCATCTTGATCTAATATCAGCCTATAACCTGGGATAGAGCAAGGATCTATCTATACTTTAGTATTATCTTATAGAGAAAGCACATTAACATTTCAGAGTATCTCTAATATGGGGCATTATAAATAGCTTGATTTATTAGTTCCTTCTTAAGATTCTATAAGTATATCTAGAGGTATCCAGGATTCAAAGCCTCCAATAACTAACATTAACATATCCTCTATCTAGGAAACCTTAATGAATGCGTGCAGAAAACCTGCTATTAATTATACTAGTAAGCAAGCGTTTATACCTCTAGGACAGCTCCTTCAGATCCTAAGCCCAAGCAATATTAAAAGGATACTTAGCTAAAGGTTTAAGGATGAAGATTTGATAAGCCTTGTTGACAAGGTATATGGAGCTAATAGCTTGCTAAAAAGACTAAAGATTATAGCTATATTAATATTAGTAAATGGACTTGGTTTTCTACTAGACTTTATTAATGTAAAGGTAGAAGATAGTAAGCTCCCGCTTACCGTTTAGCAATAGGGATAACAGCCTATCTTATATAACTGTAAGAAGAATGAGATAGTATCTTCCAGGAACTAGACTTAGTCCTATCCTAAGGCGGAATATTTCACTATAAAGTAGATATAAATTTGCATCTGTTCTGTACTATTAATAAAAAAGAGCAGTTTATAGATTATTTTTAACTCCCTGCTGATTTTATTATACCATTTATGGATTCTAATCCCCCTGAAGTTAGGTCTAGGGGGTATAGTAAAGTCACAAAGGTCTTTATTAAGCCACCACACTTATTATACTAGAGTAGATACTTAAAACCAGAGTGTTTTACTATTAAGGCTATTTAGCACAGCTTAATAGATTACCTAAGTGAAGCAGACTCTCTTATAAGGCAGCTAGTTATTAAAAAGCTTAAAGATAGAGAACACCTTTATCAGCTTCTTTTCTCCTTTTATTAGGCTAACTACTACTACCTGGTTTTTGAATAGGCTAATGGCAATCTGACTGATCTATAGGAAACAATGCTAACCTTATACTACCCTGATATTAAAGAAGATGCGCGTTAGTTCTTCTGCCAATACTGCAGTATTATAAGAAGCTTAAGCAGCCTTTATAAACAGCGCTTATCTTACACTGCTAGCACTATAGAGGAAATAGTTTACATCGCGCTAGTAGGAAAGTATAGATAGCATAGCAATATAAAGCTATAAAACCTGCTTTAGTTTAGTAATTATCAAGGTGATAAGAAAGATTATTTAGTTATTGCTAATCTTAGTCTTACCCAGTTCAATACATTACAGTCTAAGTCCTATGCATTATATGCTGGTATTAAGGGTTATATATAAACCTACAAAGCACCTAAGAGTGAAGTAAATTGTGAGGTTAGGACTAGATATAATATATAGTCTCTTAGCTGTATGTTTCTAGAACATGCATCTGTATTTCTCACGAGGGATAATAGCTGTATTAAGGCTTTCTTAAACAACAGACTAAATAAGGATTATCTTTAGAACAGAACTGGAAATTATTATAGTGATACTTTCTATAATGTAATCAAAGAAGAGGATTCTACAGACAAGTACACACCAATTAGAAGCAGTATTATAAGTAGGGAGGTCAAACAGGCAGTTAAGGAAGTAAGAAGTATATCACAGTCAATCCTACAGCTTGAGCTAATAACTCATTTTTATAGATGATTTAGAGTCTAAAAGACCATCACTTGTGTGCTCCTTCGATGTGTGACTTCCTAGATCTCATTAGCGAAGGGATGCTAGTACCTAATCAGTCTGTTCGATATACTGCAGATATGGTCTCGAGAGCTCTCAGAGATATCCAGCTCCGCTGTGACCAGAACCCTGGTTACGCTTGCTTATCAAGACACTTGCCATTGAAGGATCAGTTGAAGTCAATGCCCGATGGCCTCATTCCTTCAAGACAGTCTCAGATCCTGGCAGGTATCTCAGGAGGGCAAGAGGGTAGTAGGGCCAACTTTGACTCGTCTCATACTGAGTCCACCGGAGATACGGGCGCTGCTGATCCAGAAGCGATGAAGATGCTTAATGAGCTGCGTCATATGGGCAACGATAGCTCTTTATCCCCTGGCTACCTACAACTCTAGATACTAAAGATTCACTTTGATGGGTCTGTAGGAGGTCTTTTGCAGGAACCCAGCCCCATCAGCGATTTATTCCATAGATTTGAGTCGCTCTCGGTCAGAGAAAAGACTTGATCTTTCTTATGCAACTTGATGGTTGTACGGTTATACCTTGAACAGTACAGCTTGAATAGACTTGATACCCATTCACTTTATAGATATGGATCTAAATATTATTGAACCTTTCGAATCCAATAGGGTTTATGTTCCCGGCGGCCCCGATTAGTGATGGTGGTGCTTTCGGGGGCATCATAACTGTGTTTGGTGATGCAGCTGAAGTAAATCACTAACCAGGTCTAGGCATATCGTATGACATTTATAATGGTTCTCCTACTTGTAGTTAGCTTTTTGAACTGTCCCAGCTGACTTCCCTTATTCTAACTGAAAGGTACTGAATACAGCTAGTGTACCAATATTGCAGGGGCATTTACATCAATAGCGCATTTACCAGCTGGCACAGATATGTCACATTGCCCATATCGATGCTTGGCACCTAACCCGGATCCAAAAGGTATAAATATTCTCAAGAGCTGCCTGAAGCATGCCGAAGTATCAAAGTAATTACTCTCTTTTACTTTTTATCGCTTCCTCTTGATCATTCCAAACTCTCAGCATGAACCTGAATCTACAGGACCCAGGGAATGGATGAAAAACCTTCCAGGCGATTTGAGTGTCACTCAAATCTCAATACCGGGAACTCATAATAGCCATGCTATTAAATCCAATGTTGTGGTAGCGTCAAACGGCAATGTGAACTTTGCCGCCCATGCGTTATACAATGCTGGGATCATTTCAATGTATGCTGAAGTTTATACTGCAATAGCAACATGCCAAAGGTTTTCTATGTGGGACCAACTTCATTTTGGCGTCCGTTGCTTTGATCTGCGGGTGCGCTCGTGGGAAAAGTTTGAGAACGAGGGAGGTCGCTGGGCGTTTGGTCTGTGTCACGGAAGTGCTAAGCTCAAGGAGAGTCTGACACAAGTTCTTGACGGAATGGCGGATTTCCTTAAGAAGTATCCAAGCGAAACATTGCTCATTTCTATCAAATGGGATGAAGAAAAGCTGGACGGCTCGAAAGCTGTTCCAGTTACGCCAGACTGGAACATTCGCTTCGGCGTGTCCGAGATCTGGGATAAGCACAATTGGTTCAAAGGAGCATATTGGCCTAAGCTTCACGAAGTACGCGGTCGAGCTATTCTACTGCGTCGATTTTGGAATCCCGATAATGAGTCGCTGGGCATAAACTTCGACAAGCCTAGTTTCTACGATAACGCCCGAAGCGATGGGCCCGAAGGCAAATGGAAGCAAATGACAGACCCAACCCGAGGATCGATGACCATCGAGGGGCGCTGGAAATGTGCGCGAGATATGCTCATCGAAGCCAAGGAAGCTGACTTCAACGACAACGTTATGTATTTTGCATCGACATGCGATGTCTGGCTGGATATAAGTGCGGAGAAGCCAAGATTCTGGGATCCGCTCTACTATGCAGATCAGCTATATCAACCTCTCCTCTCATTCATGACTGGAGAGTATAGGTCGCAGAAGAAGGGTAGATATGGTGTAGTTGTTACTGACTTCTGTAACCAGATCATTCCCCCACTCATCTATGAACAGAACTTTAGCCGTTGATTCCTATACTATACCGCCTGTTCTGTTTCAAATTACTGGCAATGTTCTTTGCAGTTGAGACCTGTGGCGGAGAGCTTCTTGTTACAGCACAGAACTTGACTTCAGTATCCATAATCTAATACGATTCTATTTTCCTTCTATGTCTATAAGTGTGTCTATTCGTTTTATATGGGATCGTTTCTATCCCTCAATCAAGCTTTAAACTTCACCACGTTTATCACTGACGTCCTCGAGGTTCTCTGATTGGCTCACCTCGCCCTTGACATCAGATCTGAACTGCTGCTCCTCCTGCTTTAGTTGCTCTTTGAGGATCTTGTCTGCCTTCCAGATTGGCTTGATCTTGAAGAGTCTGTAAACCTGCTCCAATGGAATTCCACTAGTCTCGGGAATGAGAAAGAAGGCGAAGATGAAGGCGAAGAATGACAGAGTTGCAAAGAACATATAGACACCATATCCCATTGCGGCAAACATTTGCTCTGTGAATCGCGAGACAAGGAAGTTGAACAGCCAGTTGCTGGCGGTTGTGCAGGCTTGGGCGAGGGATCGGAAACTGGGGTCGAAGAATTCCTGGAAACTAGTCAGACAATGGAACAAAGGTTTGTAATGTATGACTTACAGAGTTGATGACCCAGGGCGTACCATTCCATGTAGGGGTGTACACGGCGGTCCAGAGGTAGAAGAATACGATAGCGGCGATACCACTGCCAGTTAAATGATCCTGAGGGTTCTTGGTAGGATCGACGACGTAGATGTATGCACCCAACACCCACATACAGATAGAGCCAGTGATACCACCAATAAGCAGGAGCTTTCTTCGACCAAGCTGATCAACAAGGAAGAGAAGCCAGACAAAGGTCATCACAGCCTTGACGACACCAAAGACTCCTGTCATTACGTTGACAGTATCGTGCTGGACTCCAATGCTCTGTGAAAAGTTAGAATCGTACTAGTTCCAAACGCGGCCATGGATGTAAACGTACGGAAAACACGGTTGGGGAATAGTAGTTGATGGCATTGATTCCAGAGCCGTTCTGCCAGAAGAACAGCATGCATCCCAAGAAGAGGCGCCACATCATGTTTGGTCTATCCTTGAGAGCCTGGAAAGGCTTCCAAAGTCCAATACCAACAGTCGACTTCTGGATCTCGTGAGCGTGATCAATGGCTGATACCTCTTCGGTGATGTAGAGGTCGGTGGGCGGAAGCTGTCGAATCCAGCAAAGGTTCTCCATAGCCTGTGTTCTGCGTTCCTTGAGGAACAGCCATCGAGGGGACTCGCGAATCCAAAGGGATCCGAGGAAGAGTAGACCCGACGGGATGATCTGGACGGCGAAGGGGACGATCCATTGTTGGTGGCTTTCGGGCATGTGCTTCTGGACACCATACTATCCAAAGGTTAGCAAGCGTGCAATGTGTGATGGGATGAAGCCTTAACTCACGTTGATCCAGAATCCTACGAGTCCACCGATCTGCCAGCCAAGCTCGTATAGACCGACCAGACGACCTCGGATAGCAGGAGGCGCCAGCTCGGAAATGTAGATCGGGATAATGTTGCTTGCGAAACCAGTTCCAAGGCCTGACAAGACACGACCTGCGTATAGAATTCCCAAGCCAGTGCTAGAGTCGGCACCGCATTGGAGACCAGCCCCAAGTGTGAAGGTAGCAGAAGCGATGGCAAGACACCATTTGCGGCCAACCCAATGGCTCATAATGTAAGTGAGAAGCGCGCCGAAGAAAGCGCCAGCAATGAAAAGCGAGACAATGTTCTCACTGATCAAGTTTCGCTCCTCGACAGTCTTAGTATCGATCCCAAACTCCTTCTTGAACGAATCAAGCGTAATAGTCGTTCCAATAAAGGCACTTGTATAACCGATCATGTTGGAACCGCAGGAGGCAACGACAGCAAGCACGTAAATGCGCCAGTTGTACACCGAAGGCGGCGTCGGCCTATCTTCAGCAAGAGTGAGGATACCCATGGTTGCAAGGTCAGTATGTCCGTGAGTTATTCGAGCAGAGGAGCTGTCGAGATAACAAAGCGACTCCAGATCAAGAGCTTTATAGGAATCAGTGGGATCCGGGGCCCCGACTTTGAAGTGGTGAGTCTTTGTTCTTCCCCATCCTGACAAAGTTTTCTTCTCCATGCGCTACGTTACAAAGATGCCCACATTGCTCTGGGGCGCTGGAGTCGATGGAGCAAATGAGTCGGGCCGGACGAGCGTTTTCCCCGTATGGGGCAGCGACATGAGTGAGATTGTCGTCGGTGTGCTTCCGCTATCTGATCAATTCATTCACGTAATTTCGATTGAGCTTAATGAGCTTAAATGATTGGTAAAATCGGCAAATTGTGTCGTCAAAGAATATGTTCCTGAGTCGTGTTAACGCCTCTTACGGAAGGGGGGCTTAACGGCTCTTGGCTTCCAAGCCATTTGAGCCTCATATTGAGCCTCAACATCCACTACCATCGCCAAGGACAAGCCATTTACCGCTGTAGAACCAGTAAAGCCCTCTGGAAAAAGCCTAGAAAGGGACCTCAACCTCGCGTAACCCCCACTATTCCCGTCCAATACCCAGACCCCGGACCATCCGGAGATCAGCGCGGAGAGAAAATCTCCAGGCGAGTCTGAGCCTCCGGCAAAACCTTTACCCCACAAGGTATGAGTCTTTTCTTCGCCAGAGGGATAAAAGCTTCGATGGGCCACGTCAAAGCTCGAGGGTGACACCAAAATCGGGTACCGGCACGTCTAGCTGATCAATTACAGCGTTATCAATGGCATCTGAGAGGACCCTTGACGTCAGTTGCGTCGGGAGAGCTATGCGTGACCCCAAATTCCCCGAATTCAGTGGTTGAACCTTGATCCGGGGCCTCCATGGGGGAATAAACATGGAGATTAGCTATGCATAGACTAATAAACCCGAGGAGATGACTTTATCAGTAGAGAAAGGATCCAAATGCCGAAGGACACTTCTCAGTGCGTATGGTTGAGCACAATTGATATCCACTAAAAGGACCAATGAAGTAAACGCCGTCATCGGATGCATCTTGAAAATGTTTGCAACGAGACGCGTGTACGCCAAACAGGTAGACAAACTGGCAATACTTTCAGAAAACTCTTGGATATACATACAATTTTTCGAGTATGACGAGAGTGTAGGGTTTAGTACCCTATTAATTGACTGTTTTTGATTCCTTAGTCAATGTAATTATGTAGGCACATCGGGATTATTGCCAAACAGAGCCTACCGATACTGTCGTCTCAGTTCGACATCCAGTAACAAATCACGACACATGCTTGAGTGAAATCACACTGAAGGCACAAGAACTACATGGAAATGCAGGCGATCTAAAAAAAAACCGTAACCTCTATAACTTTCCGATTATTCGCGCTGCAGCCTTATCTACATAAGATCAGGTCATCTACCCTGGACGAGTAAGAAGCCTGGTGGATACGCGTAAAGTACGCGATTAGGCAGGTCCTGAATTGTTGGGACATCGTCAGCTCAACCAACAACTTTTGCAAACACCTTATGACTCTCAAACAATCTCACTTACAATGGCCGACAAACACCCTTTCAGAGTCGTGATTGTAGGCGCGAGCGTCACTGGGCTTAGCCTGGCAAACATGCTCCAGGCCAATGGCATCGACTTTCTGATGCTGGAGGCTTATCCTACTGTAGCACCTCAGGTCGGAGCTAGCATCGGGCTACTGCCTCATGGAAATCGCATCCTAGATCAACTCGGCTTGTACGAAAAAGTCATGGAGATTGCGCCTCCTATACAGGTTTTCAATTTCCGAGACACAAGCGGCCATATTCTTGCCCGGCATTGCGAGATGGACGAGCACATTATCGAGAGGTCAGTATGTTCAGGTATCTTAAGCTTCCTTGACTGACCTTACTGTTGAAGGCATGGATACCCAATGGTCTTCCTCGATAGGCAGATGCTTCTTAAAGTACTCTACAACAACATCAATGACAAGTCGAAGATCTTGACAAACAAGCGAGTTGTCAGGACTGAGTTGGTCAATGGTGGGGTTCATGCAGTCACATCAGACGGAACGACTATTGCTGGTGACATCATTGTTGGAGCAGACGGTGTGCACAGCACAGTACGCTCGCAGATGTGGAAGCTATCTGGCAGGCTTTCGCCGGGGTACTTTGACCCAAACGAGCATGAGGGTGAGTCCAGATACGATCAACCTGCCAATACACTGACTGATGGGCACAGCACCTCCCTGTGAAAACAGTTGCATCTTCGGCATCTCCAATCCGTGTCCTGGTATCAACCCAGGCGATCTACACTGTGTATTCAGAAACAGCTCTTCGTATCTCGTTACTGGAGGTCCCCAGGGGCGAGTCTACTGGTTTCGGTTCCAGAAGCTTCCGGAGAAGGTTCATGGCTCAGCTATTCCACGCTATAACGAGAAGGACCTCCAAAAGGCGCTGTCCGAATCTGCTGATGACAGCATACTGCCTGATCTGAAGTTTTCGACACTTATTGACAACAAAGTGAGCGCCGTCATGACTCCACTGGTGGAGTATGTCTATAAGCAGTGGCACTTCGACAGGATTATCACTCTAGGTGACTCGGCGCACAAGGTAGGTCCCAGAGAATACACGATATGCACCTGTCTAACGCTTATCATAGTTCCATCCAGTGGGCGGCCAAGGCGGCAACGCTGCTATTGAGAGCGCGGCTTTATTGACAAACAACCTGGTGAGCGCACTGAAACGGAGCCCTTCAGGACGTCTAACGACCGTCCAAGTTGAGTCCATGTTTACAGATGTCCAGTCTCGCCGCAAACCCAGGTTGGCACTGAACCATCGCTATTCTCATAACCGTGCGAACACAGAAGCACTCGATTCGCCTCTGAAAAAGCTTATGGCAATTCATCTGCTTCCACTGGTGGATGAGCAAGTCGTCACTCTTGGCTATTGTTCTCAACATCCTGGTGGGGAAGTGCTGGATATGCTGCCAGTGCAACACCATGAGAACTTGATACCATACAAACAGGAGCTTCTTTGTGAACCGATGTCAAGAGGCAGTATACAATGGGTATTGATCTTGACCTATATGATCTTCGGAGTTGCTGCAGTCTCCGCAGGCAGATATGGCCATATTTCAGCCGATGGATCTGCCTCAGATAACTATCCCGAAACCATCATTGGCAACCGATCAGCTTTGTACGACTATAATCTTTCTTTGGTGGCCATGGCTTGGGTGCCATCTCTTGAGCCCGTAAAGCTCTACGAACTTGGCCATTTGATCCAGCCGGTCGTCATCATCATGATCAAAGGCTATAGAGGAAGAAACAAACTCACGCCTCTTGGAATGTAAGAAATGTCTATTTGGGAAAGCGAGTGAATACTGATCGTGTCTAGACCTGTCTTGTGGCTCATACTCATTCAATACGCCGGAATCGGAGTCGCTATGCCGTTATACTATCTCGTCTACACCTTGATATCGGATGCCGAATTTTACTGGTGGCCTCTGAGAAGGTTCGTTCCTTTACGTCACGCCAGACATATTCTCTCTGCGTACGTGATGTCAGAAGCAATTCATTTCTGTCTTGTCTTGTCAACAACGTATCTGCCGAAGTGGATGCAAGCCGCCAAGTCATTTTGGCCCTTACTGGTTCCCGTACTCGTCGGAATGTTAGGATCTTTTGGCAGCCATCAAGCTGCACCGAAACCGAACAAAACACTAAAAGTGGAACTCAAAGTCTTGGATAGAATATACTTGGCTGCTGGAATTTTCGGCACTTTGTGTCATTGGTTTGCCATCACGCAAGCCGTTCGTAACGCTGACCTCCACATGATGCCCAACTTCAGCCGGCCGACTATACTCGATGAATCACTTCATATACTAGCAATACAACAGGGCGGGATATTTGTGTACTTTCTAGTATCATATGTGTGGACAGTCCAAGCTGTCTGGGATTTGAACAGAGTTGGCCGAGCCAACATGGACCTATTCACCGCGTCACTCTGGATCTTGCTGGCGTTTGTCAGTTTTGGACCCGGTACTAGCATTGCTGGTGTCTGGTACATATGAGAACATGCTATGTCACGGACAAGCTTCCAGCGAAAACAAGGGGCCAAAAACACACAATTTCATGATGGCGGCGCCGTCAAGACTGGGGCGTTTGGAACGACTTCTGGTTGAGGTGCTATCTGATAAGATAATGATGATCGATAAGATAATCTCTTATCGCACGTGCTCGCATGCTGATGGGGTCCTAAATCGAACTGCCGTCGGATAATGATAAAGCCGCAGCCGGTATCCCAGTTCGCAAATTAACAATGATGACCTCAGGGTAATAATACACTCAATTTCGCCCAATTGCAGAACATGGAGGAGCACGCACGTCAGCCCAGCCCTATGCCGGCGCGGCCTGGATCTCGTAGACGCGTCGCGCCGGTAATCTCCGTGCTAACCCTATGCCTCTTCGTCAACCTGTCAATGAGCCTCTATCAACTCCCCTCAAATCGATTGATCGAGAGACGTCTTTGCATAGACTACTACCGTCAAAATGATCCATCGCGGATTCAACCTGGCGGCAGTGTCGACGAGAAGTTTTGTAAGATTCGCGAGATAGAAAAAGACCTGGGTCGGATTCAGGGCGTGATGGAGACGCTTTGGGTCGCTGGAGGTAAGTCGTCCCTTACCCGATAGCATCTGTCCTGCTAATGCGATGAAGACTTCGTCATGACTATACCCCTCAGTTTTCTGGCTGAGAAATGGGGCCGCCGAGCAATTCTCAGACTCAACCTTCTTTCGCGTTCTTTCATGTTGCTATGGGCTATCATAGTCGGATCTTTCGATACCCTACTCCCAACCAAGACCATCGTGGTCGGCCCGGTACTCTCAGTACTTGGTGGAGATTGCGTCTTCAACTCACTTACTTACGGCCTTGTCTCGAATTTAACAGACGGCCATGTTCAACGAGCAATTTACTTCGGATACATGAGCTCAGTGTCTTATGTCGTGGCCTTACTTGGCCCTGCACTAGCTTCGTCTACCATGACCTTATCGCTATGGCTACCGTTCTGGCTCGGCATATTCTTGCTCTCATTGGCTGTCCCTACCATACAGATGCTGCCTACGCAGGGAACTACGGACGAAGGAACCGATGGTGATGATGAAAGCCAACATGAGCCTCTCCTCACATCCCCTCGTATTAAAGCTCGATCCCATCGCGAGCCACTACTACAGTCTGTGATTAACCGTCTTCAGACGATCAAGACCATCATCGTCAGCCACCCAAAGAATTTTAGCTTGCTGCTTTTCAGCTTCATGCTCACATCCCTTGCGAGCTCAGACACAAAGCTTCTTGTTCAGTATATATCCGCACGCTACAAGTGGACATTTGCTTCCGCTGGGTATCTCTTATCGGGGAAAGCAATCGTCAACTTTACGTTACTTACGATTGTGATTCCCAAGCTTTTGCGATCTGCACGCCAGGTGCGACAAGAAGATGCAGCTGAGGTAGCGGATAAGTCAAATATCCAGAACGCTATGTCCTGCCTTGTTGCATCAGTATTTGGTGCACTGGGGATCGCCATCGCGAGCGAGATTTGGATGTTAATCCCCTCAATGTTTGTCTACGCTCTTGGCTCTGCCCTTCCTATATTCACTCTATCCCTTCTCAAATCTCCTGTCATATCGCCGCCATATTCTTCTGACTCGTCCGATCCTGAACCTCACATTTTCTCTATTGTCATGCTAGTAAAGACTGTTGGTTCGCTTTTGGGGGCGCCTTTGATGGCCGCGCTCTGGGTCCGCGGTCTTGGCATTGGCGGCATGGCTCTCGGTATGCCGTTCTTCGTCAGCCAGGCATGTTATGCTGTTGCCATCTGGGTTTTCGTAAACATAGAGGTAGACCGTGATGTGTTGGGTGCTGTCGAGCGGAGGAGACGGAACCGAGACTAGAGCTCAGGGAATGCCACAAGTCAATTCAGTGCCAAACCTGGCACGCTTGCAATATCCTAGTCCTGTCGAAAATGGTTTGAAAACTCAACGAGAATGGCCGAGCAAGGCCGGGATGGTGGGTACGAGAAACAGCCATGGTTACATTTCACAACATTCAGCCACATGAATTGCTGCCTCAGGTTATGTCTGGACGAAAGGGCTCATCAAGTTGCAAGGTTCAGTATGTTTCTGGAGATGATATTCGTGGTGGCCCTGGGCTTCCTGAGACATGCAGTCATCCACCAATATCACCGCAGCCGCCCTCAACAATCATGACCCGCACCAGGATCTTGCCTCAAATACTACGTTGATCAGTCTAATGTCCGAAAATAGATGGAGACACAGAGCAGAATGTTGCAGAATCCGCGCATAGAAGTTGGCTGCCATAAGTGAGACTGAGCGCTATGCTCAATGCCATCTGCCAGGAAAACAACTGGAACATCACCTAAAGCTGCTGCAATTCGATGATCCTAAAATAGAATGAAAAGAAGCTTTTTACTGCCATTATAAGCATAACAACAACCTCGCCAAGTAAAGTTCGGCGAAGAACGCCAGAGCTAAGATCGCGCGGTTAAGGCCCTGATCAGCAAGCCCGGTGAAATTCGTCAGGCTGCAAAGTCAATACATTCGTATAAGTGGGTTAAAGAGGTTATACTAAAAGAGGGCTATTCTGTATCTGTAGGGGGCTCTTACTGCCTTCAGGGCTAACTTTAATAGCGATTTTAGCTACCTTAATTAATATAATTATAGCTAAAGAGGCTAAGTTAACTGACCCTTAAATTAATAATAATTCTCCTACTAAAAGTTAACTTTTAATAGTATAATTAAATAAAATATCTTACTTTATAATCTTAATACTTTTACTAAATTAGCCTTAAGTAATCTAGCTATTACTACAGTTTAATACCTTATTATAGCCTCTTTTTTATTATAGCTTCCTTCTTTATAGTTAATAAGTAATTACTAAATCTTTAAATAATACTTCTATTTAATAGACTTTCTTCTTAAGGCTAAGTAAAGCTAAAAGTTAAATTTAAAGAAAAAAGCTATATTAAAGCCTATTTTTAAATTCTTTATTATTTTTCTTAAAGAAGCCTTTTTAATAATAAAATAGAATTATTATTAAATTAAATTAAAATATATAATTATAAAAAATAACTATTATATATATTAAAAAATACTTAATATAATAAGATATATAGAAATTATAAAGAAGAAAAAGATACTTATTAATTAATAATAGAAATTAGACTTTAAGTAAAAATACTTATAAATAGTAGTAAAAGTAATAAAAAATAGCTTTAGTATTAATAATTATATAATAATTAATTTATAATATAAGATTTTCTTTAATAATTATTTAATAAGAAAATATATTATAAAAGCTGCTAATAATAATGCCTTTAGGTATTATAATAAAATACCTTTACCTACAGTAAGGATTACCTTTAATAGTAACTTAGAATAAGAGGAGGTTTAAGATTAATAGCTAGTTAAAGTAAATAGCAAATAGGGTAATAATAACCTAGCTAAAGAAGAGCTAGAGGTTAAGCTATTTATATAAGTAAGTTAATAAGCTTATAATAATGCAGTTAATAAGCTACTTCCTTTTTCTTTATTAAAGCTATTATAAACTCTTATAATAAGTAGTAAAAAAAAGGATTACTATAATATTAATAGCTTTTAATAAAATAATTCTTTTCTTTTCTTTTAAAAGAAAAAGATAATAAAAAAGAGTAATAGTAATATTAATAATTTAAAGAAGCTATTTTTAAAGAGTTAGTTATTTACTTATAATTATATAATATTACTATAGCTAGTTAAGGTAAAGGATTTATAGGGTATAATTAGAAATTATACTTAGCTCTTTATAGAAGAATAGGGTATTAATTTTATAATAAAGGTAATATACTAGCTGCAGAAAGATATAAATAATGCCTTAATCTAGATATCCTTTAATAAGAAGGAAATAAAGGAGGCTTTTACTAACTTATTAATATAAAATATATAGTATTAATAATTAAAGAAGTATGCATTTTATAGTATTATAAGGGGCTAAAAAGTTAAAGCTTTAATAATATTATAAGGCTTTAGAGATATTATATCTAGCTATAGCTTTAAGCTAATACTATAAGGTAATTTTTCTAACCTAAAGGGGTTTAGATAGTATATAAATAATATTTCTATAGGCTTTAATTAGTTTAAAATTCTTAATATAGGGCATTTTTAACGCTAAAATAAGCTTAATTAAAAAAAATAATATAATATTAATCTAGCTTCTATAAGCTTAAAATAGCTTCTCTCTGATCAGCCTCTTTAGCCTGTAACACTCCCTTCTTTATTTACTATAACGCTCCCTTCTTTAACCTCTATAGTGCTCCCTTTTTTATCTATTTCCTTAAATCTAGAGTTATTAGAAAGCTATAAATACACCTAATAAGTAGACTAAAGCTAACCTATAATTAGACTTCTTATATTTATCTTAAATCTCCTTATTATAATATTATCTATACAGCTGCAAGCCCTTACAAGGGCATAGATTTCCTAGTTAGGAAGACCTTCTTCCTTATGCCCCAGCTTTAGCTTTTTCCCTTTAAAGATCAGAAAGTTATATAAACTAGTTATAGTATATATAATCTTAATCTAATTATTAAAGAAATATTTAAGTATACTATTTCTTATCTTTGTTGAATTACTGTTGATACTACTGTTTATTGCCTTGGCATCTGTTGAACCTGATTGATTGACCTCTTTCTTCTGGTATCTAGTTACCCCTCTTTTAGTCTTCTATCAGTCATGTAATCGGCTTAATCCATCTGTTGTACAAAGCGTAGATTAGTCACAACGAGCATTCCAGCTTTGATTGAAAGAGCCTTGTTTTCTTCAATTGAAGGTGGCGGTCGGTTTGACCTTATCAAGCTACGGAAATCGCGCAGTGGGTTCAATCTGACCAATCAGAGAGCGTTTTGCTGTTTACAGCTCAACACCATCTCTAAGGCTTATTTAAGCTAAACCCTTTACATAATAGTAAAATCTATCTTAGTTATATAATACTACTAGTTTAATATACCTTCTTAGAGTAAAAATACTATAACCCTCTAACTGCTTAAATTCCTATTTTTAGGTTTCTTAATATACTAGAAGTTATTTAAAGTTATATCTTATTATTATTTACATTACTATTATAATTTAAATTATTTTTTATATTTTTAATAGGCTAATTAATACTTTAACTATTATAGCGCTTTAATAATAGATAGGTTTTATAGATAATAGATAGATCTTTTAATTAATTTAAATAATAAGCTTCTTAATTTTAAGATATTTAAGCTATTCTTTATTATTAAATTTAATCACCTTTTCTTTTCTTTAAGCATTAATACTATATTTAGTATATACCTTTCTTCTTTAAGCTTTATTTATTACTTTTAAAGTGCATTTATTAATTATTATCTTTATAGAATTTAATATATATTTTTAAAGTTTTTATAGTATTCTTTCTACTACTATTACTATATTATATATACTTTTATACTTTAAAATACTTATTTAAAGCTTATTAGCTAATATAAGAATAGTAAATCTCCTCTCTTTAAGCCTCCCTCTATTAAGTAAGTTACTTATCTTTATAAGCTTTAAATAATTAAAATGCATTACTAATATTTATTTAGTAAAGCTAATGCTTTATCTTTTCTATCCTATGCCTAGATTTATTAAACTAAGTAAAAAGTATAAGTTACTGCTACTAATATAGTAATAAATAAAATATAAGTTTTTTATACTTTATTTTCTTATTTTAAGCTGCTTTTTAACTTTCTAATTTTATAGTAATACTAAGCAATACTAAGTCCTATATTAGCCTGCCTTAATAGTACTACTGCTAGTTAGAGTACTAATAAGTATTAGGCTAAGCTAGGTATTATATATTATAAGCACTATAACTCTAGTAGCTCCTATTACTTAATATAAGTATTATAGAATAATATTTTAAGTTTTATTTAGCTAATTTAAGTTATATTAGCCTTACTATTGCTTTCCTAATTACTCTCTTTTTTCTAGATTATATCTAGCAGAACTAATATCTAGTTAAGAAATCTATAAGTATTTTTTATAACTTATTTTTATATTTTAAGTTATATTAATAATTTTAGATTTTTAGAAGAAGAATAAGTACTATACTGCAGCTAAGTGTATCTTAAAGGGTATTCTTGCTAGTAAATTCCTCTTATCTAGTAACCTTTATTTTACCTAGGTAAGGCATATTTCTTTCTTTTATGCTATAGCTAGTAGTTTTTATTTTTAGTAGTAAGAAAAGTTATGCCTTTAGGCTTTTTATTTTTTTTAAAAATTAATAATTCCTTCTAAACTTATCTTTATAATTTAATATAACTTTATAATATCTAAGGTATAAAACATATAAATAAAGTTTAGGGCATTTTAAGTAATATTAAAAGAAATCTTATATATATTAAAAGATATTTTGTATTTATTCTTGACTTACTTAAAGAGTCTTAATATTATAAAATAAAGCTTAAAATGTAATTTAGAGTATTTTAAGTAATATTAAAAGAAATCTTATATATATTAAAAGATATTTTATATTTATTTAATAAGCTTAATAAGTTATAAGATAATTATTTAAAGCTTATACTTTAAATATTAAGCTTATTTAGGACTTCTTTAATTAATTACTTATTAAGCCCTATACTCTAATATCCTTAGATGCAATCTTGAACTTCTATAAGTTTATATAGCTTATAGCTTTCTTTTAGCTTTATGCCTTGCAGGGCCTTTATAAGACTATTTGCAACTAGCTTTAAGCTTACTTTATAGCTTAGAAATATTACTTTATTTTATATATATTCTTATAGCTAATAATTATAAATATTTATATATTAAAGCTTTATTTTTAACTTTTATAAAGGATTCTTTAAGAGATAAATTATTTATTAATTATTATAAATAAGGTATAAATTAATACCTTAAAACTTATTATTAATACTCTAGAGAAGCCTTTACTAGAATAGCCTTTCCTTTATAGCTTATAAGAGAGCAAGTAGCTCTGCCTTAGTTATTAAGGTTATAACTATATCTTACTTATTTACTTGCTATCTAATAAGTCCTCTATAGATCTTTATTATATATTCTTATAAGCTTCTTTAATTAAAGGTATTATTAGTAAATAATGCATTACTATATACTATAAATCCTTCTTTAGGATTAAACTATAAACTAAAGTAATATATTATATATAGATAATTAAGAATATAATTAATACCTTCTATATATTATTTACTTAGGTTATTTATAAACTAAGATAATCTTAAAATTATAAATGTAATATTTAGTTAACTAATAATATTTATATAAATGATTAATTTAATTACCTTCTTATACTAGTTAGCTATATGCTAGTCTGCCTTTTCTTAGTTTAGAAAGAGCTTCTCTTTTCCTATTAAAGAACTATTTATAGTATTTATAGTATATATCTTATATATCTTCTTAAGATATATTATTTAAGTAACTTAAATGCATTTAGCAGTGCAATCTTGGATTACTTGCATCTTAAGGAACTATTATAGCTTATTTTTACTAGTTAGCTTATATTTCTCTTAAAGAGATCTTATAAGTTAAGTTATAGAATTCTTATCTTCCTTCTTATATATAATAACTATATTATTTATATAGAAGATAATTAGTAGATTTCCTTTTCTATAGTAATAACTCTTATTTAATACTAGCTTACAGTCTAAGGCTTATAATATACTTTTAAACTCTATTTACTATAAAAGCAGTATAACCTGCAGTTTATATAATGCTCTATAGAGAAGTAATACTTAATTATCTTTTCTACTCTTCCTAAAGCCTAAAGGTAGTTTTATAAAGATATTACTTTATAATTTTATATTATAAAATGTATTAATTGCATTATATTATATTAATTTAAGATTATATTTAGTAATAATTACTAAAAGTATTTAAAATAACTTTCTAGTAAAGGTTACTATATATATTTTATTAATACTTAATCTTTACTATTAATCTCTTTAAATAATAAGCCTTACTTTTTATTTTTATAAGTATTTATATTTATTAAATTTATAAGTAAATACTTATATATAGTTTAGTATTTCTAAGTTATAAATATATAAATTACTCTTTAAAATCTTTATTTAAGATTCTATTTACTTATAACTCTTTAAGTAATCTTTTTATATCCTTTTAAACTCTACTTTAAACTTATATTTAAATAAACTACTATAGGAACTTAGTACTAGAAGTAAATTCTTCTAATAGTATCTTTTCTTTTCTAGAGTAAGGCTTATTTAAGTCTTTTATACCTTATACTTAAGCTTTAATCTTCTACTAATATATCTACTTCTTATTACCTTTATTATTAGTTTACTATCCTTCTCTGCAATTAAGGTAACTATTAAGCTAGCACTAGAGGCTTAATTTAGGATATAAAGGTTTTTCTTTATTCCTTTTTTATCTTTTTTATTTTAACTTATTTAGATTTCTATTTTAGTAAAGAAGCTTAAAAGTAGACTTTCTAGTAATATTAAGAGTAATTTAAATCTAGCTTAAGTATATTTTATAAGTATTATACTTTTTTTATTATTCAACTCTACTTTCTTAATAGATAAATCTTTAATTAAACCTTTAAGGTATATTTCTTATAACTCCTTCTTATTTATAGTCTAAATAGGTTTAGTTACTTAATTAACTTACTTAGAGTTTAAAAGAGCTTATAATTATTATTATACTTCTTTAAGGGTCTATTTCTTAATTATCTCCTTTAGCTATACTTTATTAGTACTAAAGAATTCTTTCTTATTAAAGATAATATCTTAAGTTATATAGACCTTATTTATAATAAGGTTCTAGACTCTAAAGATATTTAATAAATTATAGCCTATTAAGTAGCCTATTTATGCTTTTAGGCTTATTCTTAATTAAAGGCACTTTTTCTTTTTTTATATATTACTTATTAATAAAAATGCCTTATATTTAATAGCTCTTATATAACTAATTTAAAGCTAGTTACTTTCTTTTACAGTTAAAACATAAAAAAAGAAGCTTTTATATAGTATTTTCTACTTTAATTCCTATTTTAGTATTTAGTTAAGTATATATACTGCTATTTTAACTATCTCTAGCTAGAGACTTAAAGGAAGATTACTATTAATTATTAGTAGCCTTACCTTTTCTTTTATTACCCCCCTAGAGTGCTCTTTAAAGCTATTCTATTACTAAGTTCTTAGTATACTTTTATTTACTTTAATTCCTTTTTATAGTAGCTATATATATATTAAATTCTCTTTTTATAGCTTATTATTAGTTTTTATAACTTATAGCTTTACTTTATATATTATTTTAAGCATTTAAGTAAAATACTTAAGCATTACTATTAGATTTTTATTATAATAATTTATAAAGTAGTAATTCTAATAAAGTCTTAAATATTAATTTATAATAATAGTATATAATATATAACTATTTAATTTAATTAAATAATTATAAAAATTAAATAAAACTCTTTCTTTAGGTTTTAAGAGTTATTTTTACTATTTATAGTACTTTTAATATTTTATCTTTATTAATCTATATATATTATATTTTACTATTATTAGTTTTTTAATTTTAGCTTTAAAGGTATAGTTTATAAGATACTCTAGACTTCTTAATTTAGGATATTCTAGTTAATAGTATTATATACTAGCTAAGGCTTTAAATAGCTTATATGCAGTCTAAGAGTTATATTATAAGTATCTTATAGTAAATAAGGTATATTTACTTATTTTAAAGGTATAATCTAGTATATATTAATTATATTCTTATTTAAGCTTATATAATACTTAGCTATTTATATATCTTAAGATATTTATATTATTTTATTAATTCTATTAATATTTTACTTATTATAGCTTATATAGTAATACTAGGTTAATATCTATTTTTAGGTAATAGGCTATACTTTATAAATTTAATACTTAAGGTTTATTTTATAAGTCTATAACTTAAATTTTTACTTCTTTATATCCTAGGATTAATAGCTATTTAGATCTAGTATATACTTCTTCTTTATATTAAGTAGTCTTTATTAACTTAAACTACTTTAAGTTATTAAATATATATAAAGTAATCCTAAAGTCTAAAATATATAAATTATATAATAGGTATTTACTATTTAATATAAAGAATATAGCTACCTTTTTTAAGATTAAGAGTCCTATAAGGGATAATTAATTTAACTTTTCTCTTTATATATTATTATTTACTTAGAGTTTTTAATAGAGTTCTTTAACTTCCTTATTACCTTCTAGGCATTATTTAAATAGATCTAGTTATTTTTAGTTTAGCTAGAACTTCTTAAGTATTATATTAAGGAAAGCTACTTAGTATAATATACTATTAAAATACTTATAGTTCTTTTTATATAGTATGCATTTCTCTAATATCTTAATAAATACCTAAGCTTACTTTACTAATCCCTTTTAAGATTTATTTATTACTAAGTAGCTTTACTTTTTATCTTTTAATAGTAAGCCTTATTCTTTTAAGTTTAAGGCTTAAAATATTAATTTAAAGCTCTCTTTTATTATATAATTAGTTTATAGCTTATTGCCTTTTCTTTTACTATTTTAAATCTCTTATCTAAACTAAGTAAAGAAGGTTAATAGAAAGTAAAATCTATTCTTAATTTTCTTCTTATTTTAGCTTTATTTAATTTATAAGAAGATCTTAAAATAGTAATCTAAAGCTTACTAAAGATCTTTAAATTAAATACTTAAGTATTAAGCCTTAGTAATTCCTTTAAGCTTTTTAACTTAAATTACTATTTTTCTATTTTATAATCTATTTTTCTTAGTTTATTTTAAAGCTTAAAGTGCCTTTTAGCACTTTAAAATAATATTTTTATACTTATTTCCTTTTAATAGCTTTATTAATATTATAAGTAGCTTTAAGATTTAAAAAGAATTATAATATATTATAATAGTTATTAGATTTACTTACTATAAATAAGTATATTTTAATATAATATAAGTTTATTTTTTTAAGTATTTAATTTAATATATTATAGATACTATTTACTTATTTATTATATTAATTAAAATTAATATAATAGATATTTATTTTAGCCTTATATATCTCTTATTTTGCAGGTAGTAAGTTAATATATCTATTTATATTATATTCCTTATATTTAGTACTTATACTATTTAGAAGCAACTTAATGCATAGTCTTAATTAATAATCTGCTATCTTAAGCCTTCTTAGCTCTTAAATTTGCAAATTTATAAAGGAGCTTAGATCTAATAGTCTTCCTAGCTTATATACTCTCTCTATAGTAGTTTTTATAATATATAACTATTTAAAGGAATCCTAGTTATTAGGGCTATTAAGAAGGTAGGTCTTTGCATTTAAGTTGTAAGATATCATGTTATGTGTAAGTTGTTGCTTCTGAGGTTTATTTTAACAGTTTGCTCTTTGTTTTTTTTATAGTTGCAGCTGCCTTAAAGAAGTACAGCTCTAAGACTCTTAATTGTTAAACCTGATTGATTGACCTCTTTCTTCTAGTATCTAGTTACCCCTCTTTTGGTCTTCTATCAGTTATGTGATCGGCTTAATCCATCTCTGAGGCTCGTTTAAGCTAAACCCTTTGCGTAATAGCAAAATTGTTGAGCTGTAAACAGCAAAACGCTCTCTGATTGGTCAGATTGAACCCACTGCGCGATTTCTGTAGCTTGATAAGGTCAAACCGACCGCCACCTTCAATTGAAGAAAACAAGGCTCTTTCAATCAAAGCTAGAATGCTCATTGTAACTAATCTACACTTTGTATAACAGTTATAAGCCTGGATAGGAAGTAATTCCCAGTAACTTCTACTGCATAACTAATAGCATTTTAGCAATTCCTTAATTCTTTCTAAATTCTAATTCTTTAAATCTTTAAAATGTAAACCCTAAACCCTTATATATAACTTTACTACATAAAAATCCTTTAACCCTTTAAATAAGTATACTATACTAAGATCTAATGCATTACTAACATTTATATATAAGACTAAATGCTATAATATTATAAGCAACTAAACTTAATACTCTTAGAGGGCTTAATATATACATTATATGCCTATAAAGTACTAAAAACTGGGTTAAATGGCTAATAGAGCTCTAAGTGTACGCCATATTGCTTAGGATCTAGAAATACATTAACCTAAGTGTTGCAGAAAGCAATAATAACTATCTTATTTACCTAGTTAAATGCACCTAGGAAGAATATAAAACTAAGCATATTAATAATAACTTAGTACTTAGTTAAGAGTTAATATTAATGCAATTGCAGTTCTATAATATTATAAATACCTTATATAACTGTAATGTTTATATCTATAAAGAGCATCTTGCTAAAGAAAAAGCTTTAAGAGAGTAGATTAGTAAGATAGTAAAGGGTTTTACCTTTAATTGCATCTAGTAAGAAGTTAACTTAGAATATAAAAATAAATATATACCTCTAAGAAAGCTTATTTAAGGTATTAAGAAGCAATATGCCTTAAGCAATATATAAGTCCTTAGTATACTTTAAAGGGAGTACTACTTAGTGCTTAGATAAGCAAAATACATAAGCATAAAGCCTATAGTGTAATATAAGCGCTAGAATAGCTTCTATAAACAGGCTATTACTTATAATCTAAATGAGATTAAGAGAGATATAGCTATAATAGACTTCCTTTAAGCAGTTAAAGACTGTTTTAAACTATTGTAGGCTTAAAATAAGCTTAATAAGCATATAATTGATATATCTAGAGAGCTCCTAACCTAATCTAAGCTTATTGCAGAGATTAAAAGGTAAAACCTTAATATTAAAGTAAGTGAGGTCTCCTAATAGCTAGAATGTAATAAGAAGGCAACCTAAGCAGAGCTCCTTAAGGTAGCAGATAAGTTCTAAGCAATTGCAAGAAATAACCTATTTAAGAAGAAGGGCATTATATTTACTGCCTAAAATGCATAAACTACTAATATAAGTAAAGGCTATAACTGCCTATATTAAACTTAAGAAAATTCCTTAAAGTATAGGTAGAAGCCTATAGAGTGTAGGTTAGTAATATATATACTTTCTAGCAAAAGACACCTAAAATAGAAGAGCTATTTAGATAAAGAGTATTATATAACTATCTATAAAGAGGTTATAAAGCTAAAGTAGAAGGAACTTAGAGAGCAACTAGCAAAGAAAGGCATTAAGCTTAATAGCAATAATTAGAGCACTAAAGATAATAACAGTAATATCCTAAGCAGTTTCTAAGCTAATATAACGCTTAAAGTTCCTAATAACTTCTATGCTAATGCTTTCCTAGACCTAAATGTATAGTATAAGGAAGAACTGCTATATATCTTCTTAGCCTTTAGGGCCTTTACCTACCTACTCTTAGAAAGCATAATCTAGGATTTAGGAGCATCTATGCATTTAGTTAATAATAAAGCTTACCTTAACCTAAGAACTTTTAAAGCTATAGATTAGATTGTAGAATCTAGTATAACCTTTAATAAGATTATTAGAAAAGGAAAGTGCACTTTTAAGAGAATACTTAATAGAAAAGACCTAATAATTAGTAATATCTATATAGTTAAAGGATTTTATATTAATATTATTTCTTTTACTTATATATATAATTTAGAACTTTAAATGTATAAAGAAGATTATACTATATGCTATAGATTAGCAGATAAGAATGTTATTATTTATAAGCTTTAGCTTATTAATAACCTAATTTTCCTTAAATATAAGCAGCTTAATATCTATTTTAAAGCTCTATTAATGCTACTATATAATGTAATACTAATAAGCTAAGCAGGGATTATAATAAGCATTTCTAGTAAGAGAAGAATACTTCCTTAGAGATCTTTATAAGATTAACTTAACCTAAAAGAAGATATAGCAATAATATAGCATCTAAGACTTAGATATTTATTAAAGGATATGCTTAAGAAGGCTATACTGCATGTATAGAATATTAAGATTAAGAGAATCCTAAGGATTAAGTGTAAGATCTATACTAGAATGTATATTACTTAGGTTATCTTAAGAAGAAAGTTAGAAAGAAGTACTTTAAGACCCTTTTAGTATATATATTAGGATCTTTAAGATTATATAGAAGGCTATAATAGATTAAGATAGCTACTAGTTATTAAGGATAAATATAGTAAATAGATATTTACTTAAGCTTTATATATAAAGTAGTATAATATAGTATTTAATGCTTTATTTTACTTTAAATGCTAGGTATAATATTAATTTAAAGTAATAATTTATATAATCTACTAAGATAATAAGCATGCTATAATTGCAGTTAAGGGGTTAACCTAATTCTAATACTAGGCGAATTTTTAAGGCATTAAGCTAGAGCTTATACTACTAGATACTTATAAAGCAAATAAAGCTGCTAAATAAAGCAGTAAGCAAATTACTATAAAATCTATTTTAATGCTTTATAGGGCTAACCTGCTAGGAGAGCTCTAGCCTAAGAGCACTAAAACAGCATCCTATCTGCTTAATATTAGCCTATTATGCAGACTTAGATAGAAATTACTAATTAAAGTACTTAAAGAATGGTTTAAATACTATATACTATTGCAAATAAGATAAGAAAATGCAAATCTTAAACTAAGCATAAGTTTACTGCTTATATACAGTTACTACATATACCCCCTAAAAAGGGAAAGAGAAGGAGAAAAAGAAAAGAGAAATATAAAGATTAAGCTAAAGGCATATATTAGATACTTAGTAAGATATATTACAAGTAATATATATTATATCTAGATCTTTTGCCTTAAGAAAGTAATAATAATATAAAATATATAGTTTAATAAATCTATCTTCTATAATAAATATACTAAGTTTCAGTTAAAAGAGCTTATTATTAAGCTTAATAACTAGGTAGTCTGCAAAGATTAATCTTATCTAGATAAGATTAAGATAGAAAGAGCTCCTTAAGTAGATATACTAGTTAAATAACTAGTTAAGTTAAGCTTAAAGGTAAATACTATGCCTATAAGCATCCTATAAAAATCAAAGAGTATAAAGGATACTTAAAATATAATAGGAGATTTAACTAGACCTTAACTAACTAGACCTAGAATGCTAGAAGTAACCCTAGAACTAGATATATACCTAGAAGATAGCAGTATAACTTAAACTCCTTTAAGCCTTAATATAATAATATAGGGAGGAAAAACCCTTCTTAAAGTAGAGAATAATATAGCAAACTAAGAGCTTTAAAGCTTTATTAGTATAAATAAAAGCTTACTAAAAGAGAGTATTATATCTTAAGGATAATAAAGTGCTACTAAAAACATCCCTAGAAGCTTAATAGAAAGTTAAAGAGTATAAATATAATACCCTTAAGAAGTAAAGAAAGTGCTATTAAATAGTAAGTATATATTAAATAAACTAATAGAAGTAACTCCTAAATGCTTTAAAATATTAGATTAAATTAAAATAGGAACCTTAGCTTTACTAGGATATTAAATGCACTTTATAATACTAGTTAAGATATAAACCAACGCTCTACTAGATATAAAGATATAGGCAATAATATAGCTAGAGCTTGCAGCAAATTATAGAGCATAACTAAAAAGGGGCCAAGGATACCCTAGGGGGAAAAGATAACCTGCAGGAAAACTATTAAGATGCAGTGCTTAATAATAAGATATTAAGCAAGAAAGAAAGAGTATAAGATAGGACTTAAAAATATAAATAAAGATGTAAAGGCATAGATAGGATAATAAAGTAGCTTTCTTCTTAACTAATTACTATAGAGAAAAGCTACTATATCCTAGAAGTATTCTTATAGCTTTTACTACTTTCCTTAGTATAATTAAAAAGACTAAGAAAGCTAACAGGAGGAGCATAATAAAGTTAAACCTAAAGCTTAATTCTCTAAAGCCTAAGCAGATATATAAGACCTTAGAGCCTATAAAGATTTACTAGAATACACTCCTTTTACCTCTAAAGATATAGAAAAAGCTAAAGACTTATGCATTTAAAGAGCTATTCCTTGCAGCAGTATATACTAAAGTAAAGAAGCTTATAGACTTTAAGACTTAGATAGTAATATTATAGTAAAATGCATAGATTAAGCTTATACCTATAAAATAGGTATTTATATATAAATTTAATTAAAATAAAAACTTAAATAAATGCAAAGCGTAAATCTATATACATAGAGATCTACAACTAGAAAATATAATTTAAAGTATATATACAGTAACTCTTGCAGCATATTTATTCTATATTATAGTTACTCTAGCAGCTAAGTATAATCTTAAAATCTACTAACTAGATATAGTAAATGCATTTATTAATACAATATGCAATAAAAATAAACCTCCAGTTACATGCTACTTCCTATAAGGCTTTAAATAAGCTAGAAAGCTTATAAAGCTAGAAAGAGCACTATATAGACTAAGAGACTTACCTATCTTATAGTTTAAGGAATTCTTAAGCACTCTAAAACGCCTTAATCTAAAACCTAGTAAGGAAGAGGAGTGCTTATTTTATATAAAAATGCAAGATATACTAGTAGTATTCTTTATAGATAATATTCTTATCTTATATTACTATAAGCAGAAAGAAGCTACAGATAAGATTATTAAAGCGCTAAAAGAGATATATAAGCTTTAAGATAAAGGGGAAGCTAAGTAGTTCTTAGAAATTAGAATTATTAGAAACAGGCTAAATAAGAAAATCTACCTCTATTACAACTTATATCTAGAGAAATGCACAGTTAAATATAACCTTAATAAGCGCAACTAGTTCCCTACCATTTCTATTCCTATTACTAAGCTTTCTAAGAGAGAAGACTAAGTATCCCCAGCCTATATCAAGTTATATTAAGAAAAGGTTAGATCTTTGCTATATATTGCAGTAATAGTAAGGCTAGATGTTGCTTTTATAGCATTTTAGCTTTCTAAATACCTTATAAATCTGAGTGGGGAGCACTATAAGTCTATAGACTAAGCTCTTTAATATCTTTATATTACTTATAATTTTATAATCGCTTATAGAGGCGATTATAATAAAACTTAAGCACTCTATATAGCATTAAATGCTTCATTTGCAGATAATAAGGAAATAAGAAGATTATTACAAGGATATCTTATTACCCTCTTTAGTAGTACTATAATGTAGAAAGCAATATGCTAAAGTACAGTCTTAACCTCTATAATAGAGGCAGAACTAATTGCATTAAAGCATACTATAGCTAAAGCAATAAGTTTATAGCACTTTCTTAATAAATTATACTTTTACCTAATAAAGCTATATACTATCTACTATAATAATTAATAGATAATATATCTTATTATAGAGCTAAGCATTAAGATTAATACTTAACTGCACTATGTAGAAATCTAGAATATATAGCTGTAATAAGAAGAAGGTAAAGGGAGCTTTTAGGTTACCTACTTACCTATAGTAGAGATGCTAGTAGATAGATTAATTAAAGCTTTATTATAGTAGCAATTTAAATACTTTAAAGCATTACTTAATCTTATGCAGCTTAAATAGTTAAAAGTCTTAATAAAGCAAAGTTTAATTATTTAACTAGCTAGTAATAAGAGCAAAGAGCCTAGGGTATCTCCTACAGCTAAAACACTTCTATCTAAGTATAATAAACAGTTCTAAAAAGCTTAAATAATAGTATTATTATTAATATCTTTATCTTTATTTTTAACTTTATTATTATTATTAACAGGGATAATGCTACTAAGTCTTACTAAGCTATTATAGATTATATTAAGAGCCTTAGGATCTATTATACCAGGAAAGCTCCCCTTATTAGAAGCAAGTATACCTAGACTAAGATAAGGAATCTTAAAGACCTAAAAAGAAAGAATATAACAGTTAGAGATAGTAAAAAGGGTAAGGTAAGCCTTAAAGAGCTTAAATATAACTGAAGTGTAAGTCCTAGTGTAGGTAATCTCCTGTATAAATAATTAGCTTAAAGTAAATAGATAAAGAAAGATAGATAACTTATAAAATAAATGCTATTAGTAATTGTATTATAAAGGGTAATAGCTAGAGGAAGTAAATAATAAGAACTAAATAAGTTAGTAATATACTTAAGAAGAAATATAAAAGCACTTATAGGCTAGTATAACCCTTATAACTACTATAAAAGCAATAATAATAGCACTTTAAGTTAGGCTTATCCTTTATAGCGCAATAGGATAATAGACTCTTACCTAATAAGGCACCCTTAAAGTACTGCATGTATAGGAATGTATACTCTTTGCCTTTAAGGAACTTAAGCTTACACTTTAAAGCATATAAGGTCTTAGGAGTCTTAGGGGTTTTTACTAAAGTAACTATAGCAGAGGAATTCTTCTTCTTAGTAGGGTAAGAGGTCTTAGGTATAGTATTATTATTAGAAGAAAGCTTAACCTTACTATTATAAGGTATTATAGCATTAGTAGAGCTCTTAACCTTAATTAAAGTATAATTAAGCTTAAAGATATTATCTTTAAGTTTAGACTTAGGCTATATTACCTCTAATTAGTATATATAATAAATAAAAAATAGAAGTAAAACTTATAATAATAGCTTTGCCTTTTAAGGGAAGAGAATAAGTGCTAGACTTATATATAACCTAATAAGCATTAAGTTACTTATATAAATGCATACTACTAGGGGAATAGCTATAGCAAGATTAAAATAACTTACTAAGAGGTAGGCAAAAAGGCTAGGTATTAGGCACAGTAGAGAGATTAATAGAGGGCTTATAGGTATAAGTTGCAGTGCTTAAATGAGAGGCGCAAAGCAGTAAAGCAGAGCGGTTATGCATAGGGTAACTAGCATAAAAAACAGTAGCCTAAAGGCGATTATTATGCTCTTTATAAATAGCAGGGTTATTAAGAGCAGGAGGCTATATTAAATTGTTAGCATATAAGCATGATAAAGAGCATACTATTAAAGGGATAGATGCTTTAAGGCAAGGGGCTAGTAAGATAATTACATACTATAATAAAAATTATAAAGCTTAAAGGAGGAAAAAGAAAAAGAGATTATAAAGGGATAAGAGGAAGGCTTTTATAGCTGAAAAAGCGAAGACCTAAAGGCTACATAGCGCTTCTCTATTGTAATTCACTGTGCCTATTATGCTTACATTTATGAGATTAAGAGGGCATATACTTAGGGTAATAATAACATAATGCTATTATAATTTCCTATTATCTATCTATTTCTTTTCTATTATAAAAGCGCATTAGGTAAAATTGAAGCTATTTAGGACTTATTTAACTGCATAAATAATATGCAGTTAAATGGGGGGTGTATTAAGCTGTAAATAGCAAAACGCTCTCTGATTAGTCAGATTGAACCCACTGCGCGATTTCTGTAGCTTGATAAGGTCAAACTGACTGCCACCTTCAATTGAAGAAAACAAGGCTCTTTCAATCAAAGCTGGAATGCTCGTTGTGACTAATCTACGCTTTGTACAACAAAAATCCGTCTCAATTACATGATGCCACCGGTTTAACAGCATCAGTCATCATTTCATGGGGCGAATATGCTTAGTCAGGCGAATTCTATTCAATTAACTACGGCTTCGTTTTGCCCGCCGAAGGACTCTTTAACTTTCAGGCGTAAACTCTTTCTCGCAATTAACTTTGCAGAATTTTCTAGGCAATTCCATCACGCATGAACTCTAAACACCGCCCATAACAGAAGCTCACTTACAGGTTATTATAGATGTATCCTGCAAGCATAGTAATGCTCTAGATCTAGAAGCTATACTTATCCTTTAACTCACAAGAGTATAGGTCCTCTATGCCTAGGGTACTTAGTCACTATACCTCCCTATTAAGCTACCTTCTATAGCAGGAGCTCCTAGTTAAGCAGCAGAGGAGCTTATACTTAAAGATAACTAGCTAAAGTAACTAATTATTTATTTACTAACTATAGCTAATAGCCAATACCTACCTAGCTTCTTTTTATATCCTGAATTTAGCCTTAAAGGTTAAATTAATTTAAAAGAAAGTAATATTAATACTATTAATTAATTAGTTATTATAATAGCTAGTAGAGATAAGCTATAAGTATTATTAATTAACCTTTACTAGTTATGTATTAAGTAAGTTTAATATCTTAACTATAATTAAGGTTAGTGTTATTAATCTTATGTAATTAGGGTAAAGAACTTATATTTAATAGAAGCTTAGTTAGTTTTTTAATAATTTATTAAAATAAGTATCTTTAAGAATAGATTAGAAAAGGTTAAAGTTATAGGGGAGTTATAAACCCTATTAGTTAAGCTTTTTATAGCTCTTTAGCTAGTTAGGTAATATATTTATTATAATTAGAGTTACTTAAAATACTACAGCCTAAAGGTAACCTTATTAATTAAGTTTATTAAGATTTTAGTCTAGCTAGAGACTTTATAGTTAATACTTTTATAGCTGTTATTAAAATATCTAGGTCTTATTTATTAGTTATTACTGGGTTAAGGCTATAAAAAAAAATACTATTTCTTATAATTTTTTATTTTTTCTTATAGTAGCTAAAAGCCTATTTTATAATTATTTAAAGCTATAAATAATAAAAATTATATAATTCCTTCTTATTTATAAATCTTTTTATTATATTATCTTAATCTTAAAGATAATATTAAACTTAAAAGTATAGAATTAGAATTTCTCTTTATAATTTAAAGCTAGTATTAATAAGGAAAAATCTCTTTAATAGGACTTTAAAGCTGCTTATATAAGTATATCCTCCAAGTGTTGATTAGCTGTATTTACCCTCAATTTGTATTCCTTATACTGCACTGCCTTGCCTTATAACCTAATCTAATCTATTACTAACCTACTAAGCTAGCTTTAGTCTGCTAATATTTACAGTTTTTCCCTTAACACTAAAACCTTCATTTTCTAATTTGCCTTTTTCCCTCTCCTTTCCCTCTTACTTCCTCTTCTTTATGCTACAATAGCCTTTAATTCCTATAATATAATATTTATACTGTTAATTTAACTAATGCAACTATACATTTTAACTCTATAAACTACTCCTAGTATGGGCTATTGCTGCTGCCTGATATGATTCTAGTGATGAAGGCCTATTGCTCTGTTAATAGGTCTTAATCCTGCTCTAGGCGATTAGCTAGGTCTTCTAAGGCTCTTATTTAGCTTATAATATATGTAATAATAGATGCATTTAGGGGTATATTATAAAGCCTTACTTTGCAATTAAAGATTATAAGATTAACTTATTATATTAGTAGTAATTTATTAATGTATAGTAGGTCTTTGCTTATAATATTCTAATACTAAAGGAAGGTATATAAATTAGGGATATTACTAATATTAAGATTATTAATATTAGTTAGAGAACTAGTTATATAGCTATTAGCTACTATATCTAGTTAGTTATAGCTAGGTTAGCTGTTATTAATGTTAATTGCATAGCAGTGCATCTTATAATAGATTTTAGGGTTCTTAGCTTATTTTAAGATAGTCTATTTAGGTTAAAGCCTTAGTAATAATTGCCTTAACTAGGTAATAATAGAGAAGGCATTTAGCCTTAGCAGGCTAGGAGAAACATCTTTTTTATGCTTATAGATTAAGGCTACTTATTTAGTTAGATTATAAGGTTTAAGGCAGCAGCGCTATATAACCTTAAGACTTAATTTTAAGGTTATTATGTTTTTTAATATAGTATATAATGCTTTATATTATAATATGCTAAAAATAAGCATTATATTGTATTATTTCATTGTATAAGACCTTATTAGCTATACCTTGTGTATTGCTGCAGAGACATTTTGACTTTTTAATATTTAATATTAAAAGTAATAAAAAATACTAAAAAATAAAAATATTACTTAGCCTTTTACCTTTATCTAGCAATTTATAGACCCTCTTACTAGCTTAATATATTACTTACTTATATAAGAGCTGCTAAGTTACTTATCTATTAATTAGGTAAGATTACAGTGAGAAAACAGATCTAAATATAGAAAGGTCAGTCAGCTGCCCCTCTTTATGCCACTTTTTCAGCAGAAATTGACTGCCTGGCAGATTTCACCGGGCTTGCCGATCAGGGCCTAAGCTTAACCCTAGTCAGGGGTTGCGTTTCAGCATCGAGGATTTCTTCAAAAACTGACCAGTGATCGACGCGTCGTCTCATTTGCCTGCAGGGGTCCTTCTCAAAACATTTCCCTCCGATAGGCGGCAATATTCGTGTTTGAAACGAGCCGCATGGGCTGTATCAATTAAGAATTTTGCCATGTCAAACGGTGGGTTGTTTCAGTCAAGATGATCCACCTATCTTCAGAATGACAAGGTGAGTTCGGGAATGTGGGCAATCTGATGAGCGAAAACTTGGCTTCTGGGGCCATCTGGGGTGTATGTCACTGAGTTAACGAATGATTCCCGGCAAGTGACAAAGCTATAAGTTTTCAAGACATCTCCTCCACTGAGTCCTCTTTTGTTCTGTGTCTCATCATCACTTTCTTTGCATTTTATTTCACTCTTTCGACAAGCTGTGCTTGGTCATTATTTATTTGTCTTAACCATTCCTAAAGTATTTACTGGTTTGATACCATTTTCTGTCTTTTCACTCATCTTTCACACATACCAAGCACTCTTTCCTACCAATCATCAAAATGCAGTACCGTGTGATCATGGCGGCCACTCTGGCCATTGGTGCCTACGCCGCTCCCGCTCCCCTCATTACTGGCGCTCCATCTCTCTCTCGCCGTCAGGATAGCGAGGGTGGCTCCGGTGGAAGCAGTGTCCTTGATGCTCCCATGACCATCGCTGCCGGCGAGTCATTCGACGGTGGCAATGCTATCTTCGACCGTGGTGTTTCTTGCACTGGTCAAGAGGAGGGCGGCGACTCCGATGCCGTCTTCATCCTCGAGAAGGGCGCCACTCTTTCTAACGTCCGCATTGGTAAGTTCAGCCAGTGATTCTTATTCCGAGCCAGTCCTAACTGTCACAGGTCCTAACCAGATCGAGGGTGTTCACTGCAACGGTGGCTGCACTCTTAACAACGTTGTCTGGGACGCCGTCTGCGAGGATGCTTTCTCTATCAAGAAGCAGGAAGATGGTGAGACCACTACCATCAACGGTGGCGGCGCTACCGGCGCCGAGGACAAGGTCATCCAGCACAACGGTGGAGGTACCGTCATTATCAAGGACTTTGTTGTCTCTGACTTTGGCAAGCTTTACCGCAGCTGCGGTAACTGCAAGGAGATGCCCGCCCGCCACGTCGAGATCTCTGGTGGTTCTGCCAGCGACGGAAAGATCCTTGTCGGTATCAACCCCAACATGGGTGACACCGCCAAGATCTCTGGCATCCAACTCACCAACGTTCCCAAGGAGTGCATCACTTTCGAGGGTGTTACTGATGGCAGTGAGCCCAAGGAGGTTGGCACTTGCGACGGCTCTGGTTCTGGTTCCGGCTCCGGCTCTGGAAACTCTACTGAGACCCCTGCTACCCCTACCACTCCTGCTGATGGCTCTGAGACCCCTGCCGCATCTGAGGTTGCTGACCCTGTCGAGACCTCCACTGATGGCTCTCAGGGTGACGACCAATCTGGCGACGACCAGTCCGGTGACAACAATGATTCTGGCAACGATGAGTCTGATGACGATAACAAGGACGACAACGCCGACGATGAGAACAATGATGAACAGTCCGACAACGAGAACCAGGACCAAGAATCTGAGTCTGAGTCCGATAACCAGCAGGCCCAGCCTTCTCAACCCAACTTCAACTTTGGAAGCGGTGGCTTCGGTGGCTTCTAAGCGAGCCTTAGAATTGGGTTGGAGACATCGTACGGAATACAATCCATCAAAATACATCAGATGTACTTGAAGTCATCAATCACAGTTAAACACTTGTGTTCTTGTATCTATATAGTTAATACTTATGGGGTTAAGACAATTATTGAGGCGCTACCATTGCTTTTACTCTTGTATGTGACAGTGATACCTATGTTCATGGCCACTGACGCTCATCAATGCGGTTACTGATTCCTTATCACGAACAACCACATACTTAAAACAATTACTTAGTAAAACAGACACTCAGCGGTGCAGCAGTGACTAAACCTCAATCAGCATAAACTATTCCAAACACAGTAGTCGCCGGAAACACGATGCCAAGCAAGAAGCGCGTAAGACCTAACCTCATTCGTAGCGAAAACAGGATGAGAATGCGCGGTTCGTATGCTATAACTATGCAAGACTTGTATGACTGTCAAAAATGTAACAGCTTTGTGAATCGAGCGGCAATCCAGGCCCGAGGCTGAGCTTAGAACTGTAGCCATTGGTCAGTCATCATGGTATTGATGTCTAAGTTGTGGGCTAGAAGTGTTATTTGCAGTTGAGACTTGTGGCTGAGAGCTTATTCCGGCAAAGAGAACCTAGTAACAACTCGTGTCTTGTTGACTGCCAATAGGCCAGCAACGTATCACCGGGCCGTTGCTCAAGGGCTTGTTTTGTAAACGTCCTTGATTGCTCTCTTTAGTGGCATGTTATCTCCTTGGCGGTAGGTCTTCGTTGACGTACTCGCCAACCCTCTTCATCCGTTCCTGGGCACATGAAGCACGGTCACACCGTCTTGATCAAAACTGTTCAGAAATCGACAATATTTCAACCACAATGATTTTTCATCAAGACTTTGAAGCATGATATGCCCAAATCTGAATGCCTTGGTAAACATGTGACATAAGCAAATCTGGGTCGTAATTTGGATACTCACGATGCTATTGGGTTAACATAGCCCCGAAGGATTCAGTCCAAGCGACGGGTAATGAGCTCGCTCATTTCGCTAGCTCAACTGCGCCTTTTGCTTGGCTCGCGCTGCCTAGCGCGTACCAATTTTTGTCTGATGATAAAAACCTTCACGTCAGCCCAATCCCTAAAGTTGCAGTAACCTTATCGATCTTCTCCACACTCGTTTCTTATTTCCGTCGTGACAAAATGGGTGTACTCCAGAAAGGTGCTGGCCTTGTGCTATTTTTGGCTCAATTTGCGCCTGTACAGTCTATGAATGACCAATGCTGGTTTCGATTACAAGTCGAGTACGTTACCTTGTCAAATTCAGTCTGCGTGTCACTAACCTCTGTAGCACTTGCCAACGTTCTTTTCTTCAATCTTGGCGCTCGTCTTGCCAGACTCACATCCAACGACACATACGCCGACTATGCCTCAAAGACCTGGGATTGGCTCGAGACCAGTGAGCTCATTGACAAGGAGACCTGGGCAGTCTATGATGGTGCTCAAGCTACAAAGGCTACCAAGAACTGCTCAAACATCAACCAGATCCAGTGGTCTGCCAATTCGGCAGGGCTGGCCATGGGTGCTGCATTTATGTACAACTTTGTGAGTATATAACTTGATGCTAAAAAGTTTCATGCTGACTGACATCTCTAGACCGACGGATCAGACGAGTGGAGGGAACGTACAGAGAACCTCACATCAGCAACCTTGAAGACATTCTTCAAAAAGAATGGAGACTTCAACGAGGTCGCGTGTGAGAACAGCAAAGGGAAATGCCCTCGTGACATCGTCATGTACAAGGGCTTCACGCATCGATGGCTCGCAGTGGCCACCCAGGTCGCTCCCTTCACAGTTAGTTCCATACTCCCTGTCCTTCGAAAGTCGGCAGAGGGTCTGAAGGCAGAGGGAAACGGTGGCGATGCTATGGAGCAGACATTCTCCAACTTTGTTGTTGTTTCCAACCTGTTGATCAACGACTCTTCTGCTCCTGGTCATCAGAATGAGACCAGCGAGACAGACAAGGCGGAAGACTCTCCCTCTTCGACTTCTAGCCCTGCTTCCAAGTCATCTTCTGCTGAGGCCGAGGGTAACTCTGCCATCAAGCTTGCAGGTTCAGGTGGCTTCCTGGCTTTGTCCGTTCTCATGATGGCTTCCCAATGGATCTTGTAGAGTCATAGCGGAGTAGGGTTGGAACTTAGCCTGATTATTGCTTGAATGATGGAATTTCATGTTTACAGAGACTTATGAGATAAAATAACTATATAAGACATTAAATACATGTTTATCTTAATTGTTGACCTGGTTTGGGCGACATACCTGTAATTCCAACTGAGAATAAGACATGATCCGCTCGGAGCCAAATTTAGGTTCCGGTGGAGACCGACGATAGCTTCTAGGCTTTTGGCCCACATCGGAGGCTAAGTGGACCTCTAGAAACTTTCCGAAGGTCCGGTGGAATAGAGACCGAAGTCTACCGAAGCTTGGGGTTGACGGTGGAGCATTGCACGTTGGAGATTATCCCAGCATCAAATTTACAATCACGGCGACGCGCATGGTTTGACAGGTTATCAATCATTATATACAGTTGCTAGAGCTATAAACGCCCAGTAACAAATCCAGGTTATGTACAATTTGAGGAAAAGTCTTTACTCTGCTCGGTCAATCGCAGCTGCTTTCCTTGCTAAAGTCCAAAGATCCATAGTTCGCTCCAAGATTCATTCTTTCAGAGATCTCAATGCGACTCAGGTATATACAAATTTCTGCGAATATTTCTTCTCATTTCAGGAAGAGACTGGGTATCCGTGGTGTAGTACTGGTATGTTGGGGCGTGGTGGAACGTTTCATATCGTCATTCGGTGGGATAAATCCCGACGCGATGGGTTAGGGGAGTTATCTGATAGATGGATGATGTGTGCAATGTTTTGGCCACTGCTCATCTATTGTCGGCCAGTAGGGATGGAGATGCCAGACCAGCGAGGAGCGGATGAAGGCTCAAAGACGTTGGTGCCTAGAGGAGGATCACGGCTGGTAGTGGTAGCAGAGATGCTGGGCGTCTGAGTGACGATGGTGGAAGTCTCGGAAAGGTTGACACGGTTGCCCCAGAACTTATCCATGATTGGATCATGGACAGCAGAGTCGCGAGTGTTGGAGAGGTTGCGGCTGGGCTCGGTGGTGCTCAGTCGTCGAACCTGGGTAAGTCCACGGAGAGCACGAGGAGCAGTGCGAACACCGCGGGAGAGAGTCTGGATGGAAGAGCTCATGATGAAAGTGTTGAAGATTAGAGTGAGTAGATGGATGGATTGATCAGATAAGAGATGAATTGGAGTACAGAATCTGGGGAATTCGGAGACCTTTGAATCTACTTATATCCTTCTCGGGCTGGTCCCTGGGCTGAGGGTGCTTCGGCTCGGATGAAGGGAATGCGCCTGGAAAAGGCAATTCCCCGCAACAAAACTCCCCGCACTATCACCGGTTCACTCCGCATTTACCCCAAAGTGGCCTGACATTTAACCTGGAACCCGATGTCGGTAGTTGTTTGACAAGGGCGATGGAAGAGTGACATGTCTGTTCATATAATAAAGCTACAGGCTTAGGTATAGAGACTTTGAAGACTTGCTTCTGGATATCTTGCATCGTGATTGTCTGCCCATGTCCACCCCAAGTTTTTGCGACGTCAGACCATCCGATAATGCAACGGCACCACGCGCATGTCTTCTTGGCCACTGGCAGTGAGGCTGGTTATTCATTGTACCTTGGCTTTTGGTTTCATGACCGCCTGTGAACCCTCCTCGTCAGTAGATAATTGACTGTCACGTCTTGCGATAAGTGGGGGGGGGGGGGGGCTTTGACTGGAACATCTAGACAGCTGCGCACAAAGAGTGATTATCAGGTGCTATATTCGCCGGTTAACCGAGTCCTTTTCGTTCAAGCAAAGATGGTGGGTGTGATTCTGTGCCGCGCCGCTGAACTTATCCAGCCAATACCCTTGCACGGCGGGATCGCTAGGTAGATGATTCGCTACAGAGTACTTATAGAAGATTCACATACCTATTTCTCCTATAAGTTGCACCATTCTCCTGAGTACTGCAGCCATTAATGGCATTCACCTAGAAGTTTCTCTTGCCGCAATGATGTTTGAGGATCATCAAAGCACTGAAGCAGACATCCAATAACGAGGAATGGTATGATCATACTATATTGGCTACTATGGATTGCAGAAGATAACATGAAGCTCTTCAGGCCCCCCAAGCTAACATAAGGACAAAGAAAATTGAACTCTAGCATAAAGACTTTGTTGAGTAGTTACTCGCATATAAAGCAATTTTGGGTTGCATCATTACCTTCCAAATCATGGAACCGATACCTTGCGCCTTGGAAACTATCGTTCACCTAGAAAAGCAGAAACGGAAAAGCGACACGAAATCATGAGAAATGAGCAAGTGGAATAGACGAGAGCGTCTCAGCTTCATGTCGATTAACGAAGTTTGACGCATGTGATACTTTGAAAGCTGGAGTTGCTGTTGTCAAAGGAGGGGATTACATAGCCCACGGTCTTCGGTGGGCGTCGCCAAGGATCGTGTTGGACGTTGTACATCGTTATGGGCGAAAAGGTCGCCTTCGACGGCGTCTCGAGAGTGCCAGTTATGCCCGCTCGATTATCGCGGTCGAAATTGGTTATGGCGTTGCTTCCTTTCCTTCATACCTAATCATTGCTCTACTCCGTCGATCCATCAGTTAAGATGATCGCCTTCGGTGATCGACTAAATCCAACGTCTTCGTAATACCCGTGGCCTCTTATGACAAAGAGTTTCTGCCACGTCGTCCACGGCGAGATTCATTGGTGACAGTCTTGGTAAGGGCGTTATCCACCATGACGTCGTCCTTCTTGATACTTCGTCGTGGAATCCAGAAAAGCTGAACTGCTCCAATAACAGCTACAACAACACAGCTGAACCACGCTGACACGGAACCTGACAGAGCATAGAAGACTCCAGCAAGAGGCGGCGCAACAGTACGTGCCAAACAGGCGCCAGACATAGCCAAGCCATTGACTCGGCCAAGCACCTGAGGAGATGGCGTAGCATCCTTGATAAGAATGAGAGTAACGGGTGCCACTATCAACCCGCAAAAGCTCTGCATTAGCAACGATGCGTAGATTCCCAAGGAGACAACGGGTTCGCCAAATGCAGAGAGGAAAGGCATGAGCATATAGGAAGCAGGATACAAGATAATCATGCTCACGAAGGAATGCCATACTCCAACGCGGCTAACGAAGACGGGGAAGATGACGGCCTGGATGAACAGACCCAGAACTCCGTTCACTGCGAGATATACGCCGACATCGTGTACAGTGTAACCAAGGCCACCAATCCAGTCGATAGCTCCGCGTTTTTCAGAAGGATCGTCGAGCAGATACGTGGCGAGAAGACTGCTTGCAGCCATCTGGTGATACGAGAAGATAAGTAGTGCGACGATGAGCATCATAATCGTCTTGTTGAACGTTCGTTCACCGGACTTGGCCTGCTCATCCTCCTGCTCCTCGTTGGGGGGCGTGAGGAGATCCTGAGGAAGGACAATGGAGTGCACAGTTCCGAAAGAAGAGCGGCGGAGGTCGATAAAGTCGTGTTCAACTGCCATTCCAAGACTGGACTCGGCGAAGCGAGGTCGTGATCGGCTGGTGGAGGGAGACATGTGTCGACGGCTGCGAGAAACGGAGGTTCGAACGGCAGAGCGTCGGAGAGGTGTGCGCTCATCGATAGATTCGAGATCGTCTATGGCAGGGACTTCTTGGTAGTTGATAACGCCATTCTCGCCCTCGGATCCGGGCCTAACAAGTGTCTCCTCAAGGAGGAAAAGTCCCTGGATGACGGCGATGACCACCACGACCACTGAAACAAGGTTAGGAAGCAGATAAGGGTATCGTCCAAATAGTCCATCCTCGGAAAAGATTGAAGGATAAAACTTGGCGGGTTGAGCGAGGAAACCTCCCATCGCGGATCCGATGATACCGCCAAGAGTCCAAACGAAAGGCTGCACAGCGTAGGCCTTGGCTGCGAGAAAGTCAACATCTCCGCAACGATTGTGGCTCAAAAAGAAACTTACGCTCATGCTCAGGCAACTTCACCATCTCAGCGACCATGGTCTGCATGACCGACACATTTCCATTCAGCGCGCCGCCGACAAATCGTGCCAGCAGAGCAACCCAATAGCTCTTGGCCAAACCAAAAATGAGACTCGACAAAGCCACGCCCACAAGTCCAAACAGAACCACAGGCTTTCGCCCGACGCGGTCCGAAAGAATACCCCATCCCATCGAGGTCAGCGCCTCAGCGACCGCATACGCTGAGACGAGCAGTCCCGCGTAAAGTGAAGCATCTTTCTCAGCAATGCCCAAATCCTTGACCATCACAAAGGTGTAGGCCAGAATGGAGTTGAAGGCGATCGGCTCCGAAAAGCGACATATTGCTGCAGTCGTGGTTAGCGCAGTGCTCGTGAGATTGTCATGGGTGAGGGGAGGGGAGGGGGCTGTTATGGCGGTGAGTGAGTGAGAGGCGCGCATACCGAGAATTAGAAGTTGCCTCGTGGGGAAAGCATTAGGATCTTTGTCTTCCCTTGCTCTCAAATTCATGATATTTACAGCGAATCTCGGGTGTCTTTTCTTCTTCTCTTGAGGAGTAGACGGTCTGAGAGCAAGGGCGTCAAGGTTGCAGGACCTGAAAGTGAAAAGAGAGTCCAAGAAAGAGAGAAAGGAAAAACTCTTTTGGCGGGCCTCATGACTCTCAAGTAGCCTAACAGAAAATCCACGGCCGCTGAACCAGTACGTGCGCTTATGGTACAACGGCCCGCAAACCGACTCGGTGCAACGTAGCGCTTACTGTAACCCCCCACGCAAGTTTTGCAGGCGTTGCCACCCCCCGGTCAATGGTCAATGCAATTCACGACATGCAATGGTTATCACTTGGCAAAACGAGGGGAAATGATCCTGGTTCACGGAGAATCTCTGCTAATACTACGGATATACTCAGCGCATCATCATTATCGCTCCATGCAAGACATGAGCTAATGGAATGGGCGTTGGCGGAGATTGAATGCCTCTGCGCATTCCCGCGTCGAACCCCTCCCCTCCGAGTCCCCTGCTCATTACTCAAGATCCCGATAGCCTAGCACCAACACGAATCACTCACTGTAAGAATCTGCTTCTGTTTAAGCTTTGAGCTTGACTTGTCGCGGGTGTCTTCTTCTTGACCGCTCGGTTCATGGTCGGATGACAATGCAGTACAGTAGCCCACCTTACCACAATGCGGGTGATCAGTGGCAAGCCTTGACCGTGAACACTTGTTTGCCACCAACAGGAGGCAAAGCCACTTCTCCTCGTCGTGATGTCAAACCGCATGCTCCAGCTGTCAAAGTGTCAAACAAACTCTAACAATCATAGCGCAACCTGCAAAAAACGACGACATATCGCATACAATTTCATCACAACACCGATTCAATATTCACTGAGACCAATCAAGATTTTTGTCTCACAGCACCCAGATCTTCCGTCGCACACCGTTCTTCTGCCAAGTGACGACCCGCCCATCTTTTCATGTGTGGCGAAACGGAAATCGTTCAACCCGCTAACGTTTAGTGGGAGGCGAGCCAATCGACACCGAGTTTTCACAGCTATCATGCGGGCACAATGAGGCTGAAAACGGCAAAGACGATTTCATGCAGCAGGATGATGTGGTATCGGTAGATGACAGATCGGATCCCTCCAGATCTCAACTGTTTCTCTTAGCTTCCCTATTGAGGTCTGACCTTGCTCTGATCTGCAGGCTTCTTTTCACTGCACGGGCCCGCAATATCGTATCGAGAGATAAGCACGATTAGGCGCTGAATCTCACGAATTGACGGCTATATGCAGAGTAATACATCCGGACCAATAAATCGTATTGTGTGAATTATCGGGAGGCTGAAAGGCTTATAATAGCACAGCATTAGTGCATAAATGTGATACTCTCATGAGCTGGCAAGCTTGGTACTGTTCCCCGCTCGCTCACCGGTTCCTTTAGTTCCTGGTGGCTGGGAACTGGCGCTTCAGCCTTGACGACGAAAGTCGGTAATTGAGCGATGCTTGTTCTACAACGTATGATCCAGCTTGTATCCATGGAATAATCCTTGATGATGCGCGAATATAATACAAGCTCCCAAAGCTGTATTACGGGTACTTGGGTACCGTTCCCGTGCGACAGACACGAGCACGTGAATTTCGCAGAATACGCTGAAACATAGCATAAAAATGCAAGTCTGCTTATGGAAACTAAGAATGGTGCACAAAGGACTGATGTCCATGGGATGTGATATTGTGTCCGCTGGTGTATCGTCTCCAATGTCACAATTCGGAGCAAAGCTCCCTAGCCACGACAATTTCTGTCTCTTGTCAAACACTTGGTTAATCACCCCGGCATGTGGCTGACCCTTTGTGCTCATCAAACAAATTGATTTTGCTCCATGTGCGACACATCATCTCGAAAACCGGACTGCTGATTCATTATATACTTCTGTACCACCGTCGCTGGCAAATACGGTGGGTAGCACGAACTTCGTATTGACTATACCCCTGCAATGTCTCAATATTTTATGCACGGGGAAACAAGCATCTGCAGTGAAAACGTGTTCTACAAGACTCATCGGGGCAAGTCTTATCGTCATAGAAGGTGAAACAAGTACGGCACGATGATGTCTTGGGCGTTATTGAGCCGTTCCGTTGGTTTCACTTGTAATTACTTATTCGCTGACTTGTCCCTATGTTATATTATGTGTGTTGCCTTGGTGATTCATCAGAGTGGCATCATCGAGATCTTCAGAGTACTTATCCGTGCCCTGGAATGAGCTTTAACTTACATGCTGTGTCACCATTGTTCCAGAAACGGAGGCTATTCCAGTCGGGGGTACACGGATTTAGGGATTTAGGAGGAGGGAGTGTCTCACTTAATTCTTGGAGCAGCATAGATATTGATGGCTAAATTTAGCGACTTTCAACAACAAAGAGGCGGAAATTATTGACTATAACCATCGTGAAAGATGAATGATAATGCATATGGGTTTTGCATATTTGGCCGTCCGTAAGGCTATGCAAATTTAGTCTTGGGACGTTCCTGGAGCTCCCCGTCCAAGATGATATCAACCTTCTCGTTGTAAAAGCAGACCAGTCGTGCAATCGCTGCGCTCTCAAGAGTTGGGTGGTTATAATACCAGACCAGGTTCTCAAAGGTTTTCCCGTCAATTACAATGTTATAATATTCCGCCTCGCCCTTGTACGGACACTTGGATCTGACAGGGCTTTTCGACAGGACGGTCTGATCAACAGCAGACAATGGAAGGTAGTAACGAGTCGGCAAACCTGTCTCTAGGAGATGCATGGACGATGTAGATTTCGCAACAGTTCTTCCGTTGACTTGAACTTCAATGGGACGCGTGGAGTGAAGTATATCAACGCGCTTGAAAGGATCTTTTGCGTGGACGAAGATTGGTTCATCTTCCTCAAACCATTGATCTACCATCCGTCAGTGAGGTATCTCGTCAAGCCATACTCGAAAGCTTACCTATACTGCGAAACTCAATCCGCACCATATCAGAAAGTGCCCCAAGGGTCACATCTTGGAAGAAGTGCACAACATTGTCCACTTTTGCCTCCTTGATACCACCATGCGCTGGGATGACGAGTTGGGCTATCGCGGCTCTCTCTTTGAGCTCCACCGAGATGTTCTTCTTATCAACCAGCTTCGCGTTCTTCACATCAACCGCCGGAACATAGATAGTGGGGAAACTATCATGTTCCCAGACATAGACTCCGTGAGTAGTATCCACAATAGTGGTATGGTTATGAACGGCCCGCAAGCGGCGGGATGTCTGCATCGTCTTGCGGGGACCATGTTCGATCAGGCTCTGAGCGAGCTCAACATAGCGGGAGGCACTACCCATGCTGTTATTTAACTTGTTATGTTTATTTTTCGAGGTTCTGCGTTTCTAAAATGAAGATATGATAGTTTCAAAAGATGTTGGGTGAAGAAGACGAGTACCCCGCTCAATGACGCAGACAATATCCGGATAGTGATCTTGATTTATAATCATCGCTGCAGCAAGACTAACTCGAATATGAGAATGTCTATGATATTTTAAATAGCTACTAATATCATCTAGGTTTGTCAAAATATCCATTGAAATGTAAACTGTTCCCACTTTGTTCCAAGAGTATTGCTAGCCCTGAATGTAGTGATACTAGAGCTACCGCCTACTATGTTTTCACACTCTCTAGTGAGCTAGCCATAAATATAAGGCAAGATTACTTGTCTCATTGAAGCAGTAGCAGATGCAACAGAAATTATGGCCACAGGTAACTTAACTCCTTCTGCAAAGCTTGCCTGTATCCAGACTATAGTCCCAAGCATCACTTCCGACTCCAGATAAAACCCAAAGACTCTCAGTAGGGTCATACTTCTTCTTCACTTCCAACAGACGAGAATAAAATACTCCATAAAAGTCCTGCTTGAAATGCGGGTTATAGGGATTTGCCTCGTTCATATACGCTCCAGTATCTGGCCCCCATTCCTGCCAGAGCTTTTCCTTTGAGGCATTCAGTTCACGTGCTCCTTTCGACAGTGTCTCTGCCGGCGTAAGAGAAGTGTCGAGAGTCAGACTGTAGCTCATTGTATGGAGATAGGTTGAACGCCATGCTGGTAGAAGCGCGCCTCGCATGCTTCTTGGCGTTTTCGCAGGACCCGGTCCACCTTGCAAACCGATAACAGCCATACCAGATACTTTCGGGTCTGAGTTTGTAAGCATTCGCTTGAGATAGCTAATTAGCGTCTTCTGGCTGATATCGGATGTCTCTCGGCGGCCAAGAAGTCGACTGGAGGGCATGGAATAAGCTCCGGCCTGGTTTGAGCCTGCAACGTTCAAGGCTTCAAAGAATCCCTTGTAGGTTGGATGGACGGTTGTATTGGAAGTAACGATAGATATGATGTTGCTATCGCTACCAGTAGAAGTATAAATCTTATCGATAGCCATCTGGACCAACTTTTCGGTATCTATCTTTGACTTGTTGAAGGCATAAAACCCCTGGCTGATGCTGACGCCGGCTTTGTAATTGCCTTGTACTACCGCTGCACCGGCTAAACCAGCATCCATAAGATCAGGAAGTAGCCGCAAGAACTCTGAGAAAGCGTTCCAGGTAGCTTCGTATGCAGCTGAACTGTTACCACGTGGAGATATAGTGAAACCGGTTTCGATGACACTTGGCGCGGGATAAGCTTTCAGCACGTATTCAGTAACAATACCATATTGTCCGGCGCCACCCCCTCGAATAGCCCAGAGTAGGTCCTGATTCTGAGTGGTATCGACAGTAAGTATGTGGCCCTGAGTCGTTACAACTCTCACTTGGTATATGTTGTCGGCGGCCAAGCCGAAGGTGCTGGACAATGGGCCATGACCACCGCCTTGGATGTGCCCTCCCAAGCCAACTGTGGCATCATTGCCACTTACAATGACATGGCCGTACTTGAGGGCGTGGCCAACTGCATCACCGTAAGTAAGGCCGCTTGCGGCGATGAGTACGGTGTCTGTCTTATTAGTCCCAGGTACTCTCCAGTTCGAATCAAACTCGACACGTTGCATGTGACGAGTCCAGATAGACAGAGAGTGTGCACCGCTAGATCTATGAGAATAGTATTAGTGAGGTTCTCGAGCCTCGGGGCGGCAAGGAAATACAAACCTTCCGTATAAGTCATGGCCAGTTCCCTTGACAACGATGCGGATATTTCGGTCTGATGCCCATTTGACAGCGAGAGCGACCTGCTCATCGTTCGTCGCATTTACAACATAACTTGGATATCCACCGAGATGGCAACCAAGCATTTTGTTGTAACCTGGAGCCCCAGGAGGTAGGCAAGAATTGTTGGCGTATAATGGGGATGAAATCGACTCGGGTAGGTTGGCATGGAACGACGACTGAGTCCAGTTGGTCTCGACAACGTTGCAGTTCAACGGCGCATCAAAGGGATTCGTTTTGTAATAGGAGGATGCAGCAGGGCGTGTTTTGATAAGACTGCCACTAATAGAGTCGTTCAACGCCGCCCACTCAGCGTCAATTGGCCAAGTCGCATCAAAGGGTGAAAGTTTGCATCTTGGCGGCTCTGTTGGGGACGCAAGAGCTGCTGAACATAAAAGAAGCGCAAACAAACGCATTATTTCTATTGGGTCAATGTAATGCTGAAATCAGTGTGCAAACATCTCCCGCTTGACGCCTCTTCTGGCTGCAATCGGCTCTTTTATAGCGATTTCAGCCTCGCTTGGCAAGGAACACAAATTACCGGGATTCTCGGACACTACGGAGAGTAAGTGGTTGCTCTAGCATTTTCGTATATCCGCTGTGGGCTGCAACAAGCCATGATTATCCACTACCGGCCTTGCCTTTCCAAGGGCCGTCGGAAAATTGTTGTTGTTGTGAGGGACACGCCATGGTTTCGACTTGCTTGAATCCTGAACATTGTTCATCGGGTGGAGTCGTGGAACTAACTACCGCCAGAGAAATCGACGAGGTACGACTTTAGGGGGAATCGTAGCCAATCGCTGATTATTCGCACAGCTTGACTAAATTACACTCCACCTCTCGAGAACTTTGTGTATCAGCTTGCAACTAGTTCCAATATCAGTGCGACGGCTTTTTCTAGGGCCTCGCTGATCAGCTATAAGATGACTGAAACGAATCTTGCACTTCTCCCTCTTCATTTTTGTCTTGGACACTCTGATCCGCCCTCCTTTTCACAATCATGGGTTTAGTCCAGTTCGAGGATGGAAAAGTCCTCTATTACCCATATACACCTTCAACGGCAGCTGGGTATGGCTTCATGGCATGCTTTGCTATTGTAACATGCGTACATATTGTCCGTGTTGTGCAGACCAAAAGGCGCTTTTTCATCCCTATGATCCTTGGTGGTATAGGTATGCCTTGCCATTATATCATTAACATCGCAACTTTTACTGACTGCCGACTTAGGCGAGACGTTTGGATATTATGGCCGCGCTTGGGCCGGTCAGCTACCCAACTCACCCAGGCCATTCATGTTGCAGCTTATGCTCATTCTCGTGGCGCCAGTGTTTGTCTGCGCTACCATATACGTCACGCTGGGGCGACTAAAACACCGTATCCTCGGTCGACCAAATCGAAAATGCAGTATAACAGTGCTCTTTATTCTTACCGATATTGTGGCTTTCTGCTCGCAGATCGGCGGTGGTCTCGTCCAAGCTACCGGCAATCTCAACCTGATGAAGATTGGAGACCATGTTATTCTGGGCGGCCTCGTCTTTCAATTGGTAGTCCTGGCTATTTATCTGGGTCTGGTCTACAAATTCTGGAGAGAAGCTAAGATGCAGCATGATATGAATGGTCCTCGGTGGCAGCCTTTCACAGCAGCGTTGGCTGGAACGGTGGTAGCAATCTGGATTCGAAATCTAGTTCGTGCAATCGAGTTCATGCAAGGGTTCCATGGTTTCATCAGCGAAAATGAGGCCATGCTATATGTCTTTGACGCCTTTTTGATGTTACTAGCTATGGTGGCCTTTATTCCATTCTACAATAGTAGTAGTATAGTGCCGCAGCACGTCAAGGGGGGATGGGAAGCTATCGAGCTGGGTCCTTTACTGCTTCTTTTGGCCACTGAAGAAAGTCAGAATAGTCGTGTGCTATATACTTATCGCATACAAAAAGAATATGATCAGCCCAGCCATGTATAAACCAAGCTCTCTTCATAGTCTGAACCAAAGGTGCGTAATAGGCTAGTATCAATAGAGCTATAGAGTCTTTGGACTGCAGGCAGTCAATGAAGGTATCTTCCATCTTGTAAACCCAAATAAGAACTCTCTTGTAGTGCAATGGGCATTCGATGGACCCATCAGCATTGCCAAACGTGGCTTCGTAGATGTTTGTGATGGTTCCTAGAGATCTTACATAGTCTTCATTGCGCGGTTGTGAATTTGAAACAATGAACTTGCGTAGTTTCTCAACCGGGCCAACCCAATCGACTCGAGCGAAACCTTCGCAGATATAGGTTGGGCCGGGGTCCTCAGGAGGTGCCTTACCGCTCCCGAGCGCCTCAGTTAGCCCAGAAAACAATACCTTTTCTTCAAAAAGCTGCCGAATAAGTCGTGTGCCACGGGCTAGCGAAAGAGAGCTATGAGGCGAGTTGCCATTGGCTGGACACACAAATAGATCATCAGACCCCGTAGGACCTGCTGCAAACACGCAGAAGCAGACTAGTACCGTTGAAACGTACAGACTCCCGCAATTTGAGGCGTCTATTTCTGACAAAGCTTCATTTGTCTGCATCAACCCGATAGAGAAGTGATCTTTCGCCAAGGCAATATAGCGTGACCTTTCCTTGGAATTGTCGGATGCTAGATATGCTAAGTGATAAGCCGCAAGGGAGAGGCATAAATGGAGGAGATAAGGATATGACGCGGCAAGTAATGTCGCATCTCGTGACCAGAACTGGACAATCGGGTGATTAGGATCATCCGAACCGCCGAGATTTGGTCCAGTGAAGATGATGAATTGACGCAATAGCTCGGCTTGAGCCATGTTCAGCTCTATTTCTGTCTCTGATGGCTGGGGTGACTCGCTGGGTCCAGACTGGAAATGGGATCCGAGCGAGGAGTCCGGGGACTGGCATGACCAGTTCTTGCGCGGCCGACCTCGCCCAGGTTTCACGGGAGCAATCGTTGCAGTTGCGAGTGACGATACTGCTGGTACGATTGGATGAATTTCGTATTGGCATTCCAAATTAAACCTGGTGCAATTAGTGCATATCGGTTGAAGTTCATTGCACTAATGACACGGTCGTAAGTACTTGATGCACGATATGCATGCATGGGTAACTCTAACCTTGACTTTGCGCCGCTTGCAATTGGAGCAACCATTCTTAGACTTGTGATGAAACTTTTTTTTAGATCGTTGATTTGGTAGCATTGTGGAACTGATATGTAACGACTTGAAGATATCCAGTCGGCAAAAAGCTGATTTTTCGCATAGACTGAGGTGGTTGCAGCTAACATATAACCTCGCCACGGCCTTGAACGTTTCCTGGGAACTTCGGGCGTCAAGATTTATCCACAGTATCAGAGGAGTGGGGTTACCGAGAGCCAATCGCTGATATTTCGTTCAGATAAACCCCACTGACCTGCGTAGCACCCATTATGCATCTCCCGAGTGCCGATAAACTTGGTCGAAAAGTGGTAGGCATGTCACCTCGGTGCGTATATAGTTGGCCTCAACTGGCTTTGGTTCTGAGTTATAGTTAAGCAAGCCTAGGCTATCAAGAAGTACAGTTCTTATAGGTGTTCGTAAACAAGTGCCATTCCATGATACTGACGGTTACAGAATCTCAAAATATCGGTCGCGATCTCTCAAGTCTCATTGGAGCACCGCAGAGGCCTGGGGACTGCGGAATCCCGTCCTCTCATATGATGGAGATTTGGAGGTCATGCGAAAGCCCGGAAGCAGAGTGCTTGTGATATCCAAATGAGTCAAGACGCGGGCATTGAACCTCGAATCCACAGCTTCAGCACTTCTCATGTTTAACCAGGGAACACCCTGGAGTCGAAAGAAGAAGCTTATGTTCATGCTAGAGGTTATAGGTTAACTGACTAACCGTCTATTGATTGGTTTGATTGGGTCACGGGCGAGACAGGTCTCATACAACCCCAAGACTGGCAGTAGACACTGCCCATTACTTCGCCAAAAAGGCCATTAAACTTTCGAAGGTGCTTCTATGTAAACTCGGAGTCAGTTCATATCCAAAAGGCTCACCTGCACATCACTTCTCTAGGTCTATACAAGGCTGAGATCAATGGCAAGCGAGTAAGAGATCATGTCCTAGCCCCAGGTTTCCAGCCTCTCAGGTATTGACATGTCTACGATACCTACGGTGTTACACAAGCGATTTAGGAGGCCCGAGGGCTAATTTTATCCTGATTTTAGAGTTTTGGTACGCCGACCATCTCTTCGGCCATACCGAGAGGCGAGTTCAGGAACCTCTACAGAAATGAGATCAGTGCCATGTGACCTGAAGGTCCGTCTGAGCGATGGCTCCCCGGGCTCACATCCCATCTGATACGAAGTGATCCTACACCTTTGGTCCTCTGCCAGATTCACAGATTCACAATGGGGAGGTTTACTGCTCCAGACAAGATTCTGTTGTCAAGGGCCGGTCAACTGCATCTTTTGACAACGGTGGTTGGCTTAGTCCCGAAGAACTGCCGCCATTTGGCCGCTGCTCTCGTCCCATCAGCCAGTCCACCTATTCGAAAATTCACAGAGCTTCAAACAAAGGAGATCTTCCGTATCAGAAAATTTTATAGTCGACTTTGGTCAGAACTTTGTTGGTGCTGGAAAGGGTAACATATGAACCAATCCCTCACGCGCCGCATCCAATGCCAGCAATGGATCACTTCATCCTCAATGGTACCGGTCCATAAGTTTGATAACCTCGACTTCCATTTCACAGCTTCCGCTATGTTAAGACTTACAACTGGTCCATGAAGCCTTCTCTCCTAGAACCAGAAGCCGTCATTGATATTGCAGTATGGAGTCGCTGTCCCAGGCCTCGTGTCACTAATAAAACCTGAGGTTTATTTCCTAGAAAATTGCAGCGCTACAGCATTTCAAGATCCTGGGGATTTATGCAGTGAGATTTTGGTCGGTTATCAAAAGAGGCTTTGCCTCAAGTTTGGATCCTCTATCGAGGCGGAGTCGTGGAAAGGCAGACAAGCGGCATGACTCAGCTGACGACAAACACCTTTGATATGTAGCAGGGCACGGCGAAAATGAATAAATATTTCATGCTTCCATCCTATTTAATATTTCAAGGCATCATCATTCAATTAATTATTGCAAGTCTCAAACACAAAATCCCAACCACCAAAAGCCTTCACCATGACAACCGAAAAGAGATTCACCGGCTCTCGCATCAACGTCAAATCTATCGAAACCCCCTCCAGCGCAGAATGGCGCATCCGCTTATCTGGCAAAAATATGAAAAACCTCATGAACGGCCATTGTCCACAAGACATGGACGATAAATGGATGTGTATGACGACTGGGCCTGCGGAGCAAGGATTGATTCGCGTACGCATGTGCAGAAGCTGGTCAAATCAAGAAATTATCGCTCTCATAGGACGTGTCGGAAGTGATGATGAAGCAATTATTGCCGAGGAAGGCGGAGAGATTTTGGCAATTATGTGGCCTACGCCCAAAGAGGACGAGTATGATCCTTTCGATGAGGAGAGTGCGAAGAAATTTGCTATTGGGTTCTGTCGGCATTTTATGAATTGTGAGCTCGAGGGTTGATGAATACATGATGGCGAATGATGGTTTGTGCCAATTTTCATGTTATGACATGGTGTTCCCGCGTTAGATTTCTTTGGTCGGTATGTAAGATAGCTCATGAAAAAACGCCGATGCTCCAATTTACCAAGATCTTTATTTTTTCCCCAAGGATGTCTATTTTCTTAATGGAATGGCGCGTCACTGGACCTGAAGTCAGCCTGGCTGCCTGCGTCGTGCTCTCAGCGTGACTGACCAGTCGTTTTGTCCTCTCACTCAGAATTATCGCGTAGGGTCGCCTCTCGGTGGTGAGGGCATTCTTGCGGATGCAGCTCTGACCTCTAGTCTCTCCGCCGCTCTGCGATGAGTTTCAGCGACCGGGCGTGCTGTTACGGTGTACCCTTGCTGCTGAGGCTGCTGAAGTTGAAATGGTTGGCGATTGTTGATAAGCGGTGCCGAATCCGCAGAATGGTTTGGGAAGAGGTCGTCAATGGCTTCCATGACATCCTCATAAAGGCCTTTGACGAAAGGCACGATCCCGCACATATTTTTGGGTAGGTCAAGGGCTTATGGGAAGTAAGGTGTCGTGAATGATGAGTTTTGACACCGTTACCGCTATGGTGAAAATAATCTGTAGCGATCACGTGCACCAGTGTAACAATGAGCAGGCTTTGACTCAGAATAACCTCATAACGACTCATGGACCGGATATACTATGCATGGAGACTTGATTTTGATGAACTTGATTGTTTTTATATGCGAAATGAAAATAGGCCATGGTCTCTACATCTTGGGTTTCCTGCCCGACTTCTCGAAATGGCCTGCCTCGCCAGTGCTTCCCTCTCTGCTATCCTGCTCTTGAGCATTCTGGCTGTTGGTATTCTTCTCCTTCTCTGTCATGTTCTTGTCTTCGAACGAGCTCGCATCGCGTTTTCCCGGTGCGCCCTTCAGCGAAGCCATGGCTCCGTCTGAGTGATGGGCGACTGGTGGGTTGTTCTTGTCGTGGTTGGGATCGGATGACACTGGTGTCTTGACCTTGCCCGAGTTCATGCGGATAGAGGTGTAGGGGCTTAACACAGGTTGATATCGGGATCGAAGCGCGGGTGCGACGGTCGGGATGCGTCTGAAGGAGGAGAGGGTTGGGCGTGCGATGGTCATGATTTCGAATAGCTGAGACGAGTAGAGGATGTATTTGCGGCAGATCTGAGAAGTTCTGTGAAATCTTAGATGGCTTTTGTTGAAATTTGTGTGTTGAATGGTCGAAGAAGCAAAAGAATCGTGGCTGTTTCGTAGGTTGTTGCTGTAGCGAAAGTAATGACGACATTTCTGAAGCCGACATATCGTCAATCATGGCAATGGTTGATGTCATTGATACATCAATTGACTTGACCTCGAGGTTCCACAAAATCCCAAACCGAACTCCATTCCCTGTGTTTACTCCAGATTTTCGACTTGTCCTGTGTTTTTCCTCTCAAACACCAACGGAACTTCCCCTCTCAATGCTCTCCAATGATTAGTTGCCCTCATCAGCTCGGGACATCCTTCGACAGCCCATCCCCATCTTTCCAGAAACCGAGGCGTCACCTCCCAACTCTCCATACGATGCGGCTCTCCCCAGATAATCATGCCACGCCGATCTGAAGTATAGTCGCCAGGCTTGCCTCTTGACACAAGTCGCCGTCCTCTTGGCCCAGTGCCCTCTCCATATTTGTTGAACATGATGTCGTCCAGTAGATCTCCCATTATGTCAGTGACAAGTAGACGATGATTGAAATCATCATGGTGAGTGATGAGATTGTCTCTCATCTTCGGAAATGGAATGAAGTCGATCCAGGTTGCATGTACCCTCGTTGATTGCAGGGTTGTAGGACGAAGATGAGGCGGCACATCTAGGCCTGTCTCGACACAAATAGCATCGCGCTTTAAGCCCACCATTACATCAAGTTTCTCGGCTCGACCGTTATCCAGTACAAGATGATCCGTCAACTGTGAGAGGGTTACTTTGTTCTGAAAAAGCCCTCGGAAAGCATTGTAGTTTATGAGATACAGAAGGCGGTCCGAGAGAGGAGACGCCCCACCCGTTAATGCTCGTAGGCGTTGATGCATGTCGAGCTGCTGGCTGTATAACTCAACATCTGTGGTGCTCAATGTGCCTGTATACATAGTGGTAAGAAACAACCTCGGATCTTGCTTAGTGATGGAGCATTCATCCTTGTCGGCTCCGGCCTCAAGTCCGAATTCATCCACCCTCCAGAGTTTGACTCCGAATGTCGGCCTTTGCTGCTTGGCACGACTTTTTGTTGTGTCATCATTGTCCATGCGATTTCTTGCGTGCAAGTGTTAGAAATGCCCAAGCTAGACTCCAAGATAGGAAGTATTGTAATCAGAACTGTGCGTCAAATTACTTACGGCGAGCTCGTTGGTTGATCCTGTTTTGCAGCTTACGCCGCTGCTTTCTCTCGGAATCTTCCATAATCGATGGAATTCGTGGCAGCCCTTGCTAAACTCCAGCAGCAGTGATGAATGCAAAGACCAGCGGGCTATGGCGAAAGTAGTAAAAATGTAAGCTTTGGTCAAAAACCTGGTCAAATTGAGATTTCTGACAGATAAAGTCTCCATGTGAGCTGACGTGCCGAAATATGTCACGCTAATACGAATCGAGATAAAATGTCATCCTCGCATGATATGATCTGCTAAATCCGATCGCGAATATTCCTCGAGCCCTTGCTACACGTTTCCTTTAATTCCGATAATGCGCTACTGACAAGCGTTATGACTCCATCGAAGCGACTAGCAGTATGCATGGTGTACCTTGAGGAATCCTTCGGTGATTCATTCTCTTTTGGGTTACAATGTCATCAAGATTTGAAGGGCGTCGTAGCATCATGGTATAGGTAACAGCTTTTGGGCTGTGTCTTGAGCTGCGACAAATCTACTATAAATTCAGGAGAACCTGCAATGTTATATCGAAGTCTCTTCAATTCAATCCAACATTCCACATCACTCCAACAACCCTCCGTCTCAAACTCAAGTTTAAATTGGAACTTTAACATGTCTCGTTACGCCTCTCTCTACACCAACCCCCAAGGCCCAGGTGATAGCCGGCCAACTGCTCTGCAGGTAGTGCAGGATGAGCGAATGCAGAACCAACTCGTTGGGAAGACAGCAGTCATCACTGGCGTTTCATCCGGTATCGGCATAGAAACCGCACGGGCTCTTGCTGCTACAGGCATCAAGCTCTTTCTGACTGCCCGAAACCTTGATAAAGCCAAAGAAGCTCTCGCTGATTTCTGGAACCCGGATCAGATGGAGCTTGTGCAGCTTGAGCTGAGCTCTATGGACAGTGTTCGAGCTGCCGCAAAGACTATCCTTTCCAAGACCGACACGATCAGTATCTTCATCGCCAACGCTGGTGTCATGGCTGTCCCGGAGCTAAGGACTACTGCCGATGGCTTTGAAGAGCAGTTTGCTACGAACCACTTATCTCACTTCCTCTTATTTGAGCTCCTCAAATCTGGTCTTCTCAAAGCGTCAACTGAGAAATTCCAGTCTCGTGTCGTTGTCGTCGGAGCTACTGCTCATCGCATGCAAGGCATCCCCGCTTCGAATGACTACAATTATGAGACCAGTGGTGCCTCAGCCTATACACCCTGGGAAGCATACGCTCGCTCTAAGACCGCCAATACCTACATGGCCAATGAGATTGAACGTCGATATGGCCACAGGGGCATCCATGCGACTAGTGTTGCCCCAGGACTGCTTACCTCCAATATTGGCCGTCACATTCCCCAGGAAGTGATGGCAGGGGTTATTGGTGACAAAATGCATGAGGTCCAGAGCCTCGAGCAAGCAGCCGCAAGTACTTTGGTAGCTGCAGTGGGCAGAGAATGGTAAGGAAGAGGAGGTGTTTACATCACCAACTGTAGTGCTGCGGAACGCGGTGAAGACGACGGTGTTTCGACTTCGTACACGTATGTTTCTCACACTTATAACCCCGAGGATGAGCAGAGACTTTGGAAAGACTCTCTGAAGATGGTGGAGAAGTGGAACAACCGTAGCACAGAAGACATTTGAGATGGGTTTGGGAATCAGATGTATAAAGATCATCAACTAGCTCTGCAACTTGCCTGGTCTCAGTTTGTACTTCGATCAAAGGTTCGCATCATGGCATAAGTACACATACAGAAGTGATCGTCACATCTAGGATTTCATACCGTTTTTCAGGTGTTCTTAGCTCCAAGACAGTTCCGTCTTGTTCCAGCATTGCAATGGCTGTATCATACAATAGGTTTCACAAAGGTGACTTTGCAAATTGCAAAAGAAGTTTTATGGGACAGCCTCATATCCAACACTTTCAGTCAAAAGCAAAGGAAAAATCATCGGCCTCCATATTTTCTGCCATGTGAAGACCCGATGCATCGAACATCGGCGAAAGAAGTGAAGACAGTCAGTCAGTAAAAGGGCTCCAAAAATTCCTATACCAGGCGCACCCAGTATAGAGCTGGTGGTTTTGATGAAAGAATAGGAGGCTTTCAACCAGCAAAATTCCTCTCTCAGCTTATTGCTTCACAGAGCAGGAAAAGGCCCATGCACCAGATGTATAGAGAAGAAGAAAAAGAAAATGGAACAAGGGGGGGCAGGGCGACACTTTATACTCGTTCTTGCCAGGCCAATATGACAAAGTTCAGGCGATTGTTTAAGTCAAGGAAATTATATGAGCATGGTGGAAGATTATATGTCACTTAGACGATTCACAGTGGCTAGATATCAATACTTTCGCCTGCTGAGGTCAGTTGCCTAAAGTTTATTCCTCCAGCCTTCACTTTATTCTATTCGAAGTTCAATAGGCTTGGCTATAAGGGTTTATAAACTACGTATGGTTCGTTGCTGTGCTGTGTCAGAGTGCGGAGTTGCGGACTTTCGTTGTCCTACTCCTACAATAGTCCTCGACCCTCAACACATTCTATTCGTGCTAGGACCGCGGCATCCATCACAGTCTGGACCGTGAAGGATTGGGATTTATCCGCTCTAAGTAATCATGCACGCAAGAACCAATAGCATGACGGGACGGCCTTGGTATTGTTCCGTGTCTGATTAATATGAGGAGCAACTCCGCGAGGGTTTTGTTTTGATTTGTCACCACAACGGCGGGTCCCGTGAGACATAGTCACTACGCCAGACAGAGTCAGATACGATATTGTTTTCAGAGGGTGCTTCTATCCATAAAATTCAGATAACATAAGTTCTATCTACACGTGTCTGGCTTTCTTTAGTGCGTGACAAATCTGGGGCTGTTCGTTACTTTTCTTCTATTCATCGACTTTTCGGCAAACAGGTCTCATGATGCCATCAAGTGTTCACACTACTCTTGAGGCTTTTGTCCATATATGACGTATCTGTATTCGTGTTAGTTACCTTTCCCTGTGGTCAAGGTTCATAACTCACATGGGCCAATATGCGTGGATGGAAGGGTTCTTGAGATCTTTTCTAACATCAGTCAGGAAAACATCCAACTGAGGTTTCGACCAGCCCAGGACTCTAGTGAAGAGAGCACTGCTGATCCCGTCGAGACCACTAGAAATATTCTCCAGGGTCCAAGAACCTAAATCATGTCAGTTTGTATTCTCTAAATGGCACCAGGAGGCATTCGTTTACCTAGCTCTTTATACTTTTGTTCCCTAGGCCAACGGTTTTGTGGCCATTTAAAAACCCGTTGTGTGACGTTCTGGAAGCCAGCAGCCTCCATCTGTGTCTTATAGGTCATTGTTTCACCAAACGGTCGACCCATCTTTTCTGTAGCTTCAAGCAAGAGTTTTGATCACTGATATAGAGCCGTTTCAGGAGCCATTGTACCATCATCGGAGGTTGGCGGAAGGATATCCACGACCTCCATCCAGCCACCTGGATTTAGATTCGTGAAACTTTGTCCAAAGAACCGTGGCCAGTTGGCGAGAGAGACCGTCATAAACCTGGTATAGATATAATCAAATGGCTCGGAGAATGTCCATTCTTCTTCCACGTCATCAATCTGAAACTCGACGTTAGGCGGCACGAATGCAGGCTGGATTGGGCTCAAGTCAACGCCGATGACAGTGGCTTCAGGATGGTCATCAGCAAAGTCAATTGCCCAGCACCCTGTACCTGTGCCGATGTCTAGTACCCGTTTCGCAAGTGTCTTGCTGTCTTCAAAGATGGGCGCAAGGAATAACTGATTGTCAAAAGTGAGGAGACAAAGCGCATGCTGAAGATCCAGGCGGTCTTGTTCCGAGCCATCGTTTGGGCCGACGTAGATGCCATCTTTGTAAGCATGATATGATCTACCATTTTCAATTCTGAATTTGTAAATGCTAGAGGCGATCGACGCTGTGGAGCTCGCAGCATCATTTTCGCCCAGGGCTGAATCATTGTCGGCAATGTTCCCCTCATCTGCCTCGAGTTGACCAGCGGTTTCCGGTGGCGCTGTCTGTTCGTGGGGTGATGATTCCTTTGAGGAAGGGGATTTTGACGTTGGAGGTGACCCTGTCATGCTTGCAAACTTTATATAGCGACTTGAGCAAAGTTCAGCGGGGGACAGGGAAGCGTGTCTTTCGAAACGGAGGTGAGATATTTTGACAGCTGGCATATGAGAAAAGGGAGGGCTAGCGTCAAGTCATGAGGGGAAACCCAGTTAGGAAGCCGTATGCACAACCCTGCAGTAGTGTACAGTCACGAACTTTGTACCCAGCGAATCATCGACAGGGTGTTTGCAGTTCCCCGAGACATCCAATGCATCAAGTAGACTCCAGTATCTTGTTTTGGCTACTAAAGGAGGGACTTATTTCATCATTGAGATCATTCCTCACCAGCGTCGCCGTGCTATAAGCATTTCCTTGTTACGCATGCTGTTTGCTTGTTTTTGGCCTGGGCTGATTGAGCTCTACCTGCCAAGCTTCATGCACAGTGTCTGCCTCGAAGCCATTGGCTCGACCCCAAACTATTGATTGTTAGTCTTGAGAGGCGCGTTATCGGTCGCGGGCCATTGGATACATCTTCAGCCACAAACCTTTGCACTGCGGCAACCAGGGGCAGATTTTCGGTTTTCGCTTTCGTATTTTAGGTTCGGCCCGATAGGGTACAATGGATATGAAAATGCGGACGTAAAGGATGAGATGAAGCGTCATCAAACATGACACCTGCTTTCTAGTTTCCCACTGTTATAAAGTCATTAGACGTTGTGCCTTTGGGATTGTTTCAAATTCTCACGGGCATGTTGGCCTTTATCGTTGCCACCAACGTGAGCGCTGGGCCTTGTCGCCATCATCATGCTAAGACTTGAGGTACTGAAGTCAGCAGGACTCTCACTAAGTTCCTCACTAGCCTTCTCTCGACATCGAATGCTAACACCAATTGTATCGCTGAGACACTCGCTGCTTCAACTGAGACTTCAGCTGCTGTTCCTGCGCGCACCACCAACGCCGACTGTGACGGAGCAACTCCCTTCCATGACGTAGGAACATACCTTACTACTAATCGCAGCGCTCCCTAATGCACCAACACTCAGTTGTCAGGCTCTGAATAGAGGAGTAACCCCGTACTAGACACATATGTTATGTCCATTGCCAATTCATTCTTGTATCACTACTCACTCTCTACTCAGGAGTCAATATGAACGAAATAGAACGACATGCAATTCGTTGTTACCTTCAATTTGTGACGATCTGTAGGTTGTGACTTGTGGCCGGATCTCGATGGCATTTGGCTAAGCACTTCAGTCAGTGTCTATATGTTGAATGTACAAAACTGAATCATCAACTAAAGATTTTAATGCTGTCTCAGATACTACGTCCCATGTCTGCATGTCAACGTCTATTCTAACAGAAAATTTGAACCTCTGAGAGAAGACCAAAGTCACTTCTTATCACAGGCATGCAATACCCTTCGCTCTGAACATGATTAAGGAGAAACGGCAGATAACAGTTGAATAAGAAATACTTGGCCTTTGTGGTTGTGCGTTGGTCTATCCAGCTCATGAAGAAATTTCTCTCCTAAGATAAGAGGCAATAAATATGCCTCATCTGGAGTTGCAATATTCACTGTCTCAAACATTTGGCTTGCATCACAGAGTCCTTGGTAACCATTTACGGACTTCTCCACTGCCTATGAATGGATGACCATCCAATACTGTAGAGCATCACGACTACCTGGACAACTACCAGTGCAGTGAAGGTGGTTTTCGCAGGTTTCTTGCCGAAGACGATTATGAATATAAAAGCCCCCACAAACATGTCCATCAACCTACACCAAACCCCGAAAATAAAATAAATATCAACACAACCATTTCAGCTCAAAGAGGACTGGGGATTATCCAAGGAAGCACTATGGTGGACTCCGAAACCATCAGCTGGATCAGGTCGACTGACGTGCATGAGAAAGTCGTATTCTGGAAGTGTATGCAGTATCAAGGGGAAGCAAAGCAGTGTGGGAACTACAACAGTATAAAGCTCAAACAGTGCCCAAAATGCCAGGCCAGACGCGATGCTGGAGATGAGGCGGTCAATAAAATGGGGGCAATTATAGGAGTTCTTGAGTATGTTGAGAATACGACTGGTGTAGAGCATTGGCGTTACGACTCAGAAAAGATCTAAGATCCTGGCTCTTCGATGCTCGGACAAATAAACAGATTTTACTAGATCACAAGGAAAGCTAGCTTCCATTTATGACATTGCAACAAGTGAAATCGTTGAGCTAATCTTGTAAGGCATGCAAACTGGAAGTTGACAGGCTTGCTTCTAATCTGACTACAATAACTATTGGTAGTATTTGATGGAGTTGAAGAGCCAGTACGACTCCTTGAATGCCTCGGGATGGTTAGTGACATAATCATCACAGGTCTTAGATCCAGTAGAAGCCTTGCACTCTTCGTTCCAGGTGCCTTGATCGATGTTGTCTCCACAGAATGCGGTGTTGATGATCTGTCTGACATTAGCATATGACTGTATGTGTCTACTGGTAGACTTACGATGGTCTGTCCCTTGAAGTACTTTCCAACATTGCAACCAGATCCGCTGAGGAACTGCGAAGCAGGAGTACCCCATTTGCTGGGATCGGGATTTCCAGACCTGATGTCGGCGGGGATGCTCTGGCGGTTGAACCAGTATATCTTGAGAGCATCTGACTCGAGCCAGACAGCATAGACACCTCCTTTGCCCTTGTTGAAGGCTGATCCATATGAACCAGAGGCGTGAGTGCTACCGCAACCGTCGCTGAGAACATAAGTTAGCGTATTGTCCTGTATTAATCCATGATACACTCACTAGTTGGTGCCGTCCTCGCATTGTTCAGACTCAGTTCCGCCGTTGTTGCAGTTGGGGCGCTCGTCGAGACCGCCGATCTTGGTGAACTTGCAAGCACCACATGTATGTAACGAGACGACGTTTTGGCTTTGGTCATTGATTCCTTCAATGATGTCAATCTCCCCAACAGGATCCTCGTCAAAGTTGTACGACCAACTGGGACAGATATTAGCTGATCACGCCCGGTCAAGACATCCAATGATACGGAACTCACAAAGATGGCCAAACACCACAAGCGGTACCAGGCATGTGCTCGATGTCGGCAATCAGAAGACCATTACCATAAGTAGCCTTGGACTCCAGACGGACACTGTCTCTGCCATGTCTGGTCTTGCTTGAGCCAAGAAGTTTAGCCTTGTTCACAGAGTCAACGCCGACGTAAACTTGGCCGTTGGTTGTTTTGGCAAGACCAGCAGATTGAGCTTTGCTTTTGCTCAAGTAGTTGACTGATCCGTGAGTGGGATCACCTCCGTAGGAAGGGTCAATACTATTGTAGTAGGCAGCCTATCTCGTCAGAGTTGTCCGGTCGATCATGAGGCCAGGAACGTACATCTCTGAAGTAAAATTGATCAAAGAAGTTGCTGGAGTCGTAAGTGGTCTTGAGAGAGAACTTGCGCGTAGCCCGGGCACAAGAGGCACGGGCAGAGGCTACCACCACCAACAGCGTGAACAAAGATGAATGCATGTTGAGTCTTGTGAAGAGAAAGAAGTGCAATTGGTGATGAATCAAGATCGTCGCTGGGATAGTTCAGCTTTACATACCAAATGCCGTAGCTGAAAGGATCACCGCACGGCCCGATCCTCAGCTCACCGTGGTTCGAAGCTACCTCCGCCATTCGCTGCTTCGCATCGGAAACTCTGCTCGAGACAAGCGTATTCCCAAGCGCCATCCTTCGCTATGCACGTGCCTTGGTTGTCACTAACAGCCCAGCGAGCAAGGGTTATTAGTGCTTAGAATAACGGGGCTGAGTGGTCCTTTGGAAAATGAGCAAATTTGATTCGGGGCAGTGCCAGTCATACGACGTGAGGCCATTCTGTTCCTTCATTAATGCTAGGACTTGAGGAATTGTTCGAGACAATAGACCTCATAATTCTGTGGTAAAAACACGAAATGTGTTGCACGATGTGATACAAGATGCTTAACCGGTGTGGCCAGCCAGTCGCGATGAACTCGTGTGCGACGTATGTGCATGCATTGCAGAAGAACGGTTCAATTCCAGCCTGATCTGGTTCCTGGTTCGGCCCTACTAGATCCGGGATTGTTTGTGGTTGCGTAGGGCTAGCTTGGACGGGAGGCCTGGGCTAAACTATTGAACGGAATGGTCTAGACGAACTCAAGGTTAACGTTGCATATTCCTACGCATTCAAGATGGCTCAGGATGCCTGATTGTACGGCGTATGGGATCGATCATGCATGATCTGATGACTCTGACCGCCTTCGGTATACGACTCAAGAGGCCTTCTGTAGTAAGGCTAGGAGGAATTACAAATAAAAGTACGGAATGACCATTAGACAGAACCCTATGACAGATCTTATGAGAATACGGACAAGAACCGTTAGAAAACATGACTTGGTGGTGCTTGGCAAAAAGATGGTGCCCGTCTTGGCGAGATCAAAGTGCCGAAGGACAAAAAACGTGGTTCCGCCCGGGATCGAACCGGGGACCTTCTCGGTGTTAACGAGATGCCATAACCAACTAGACCACGGAACCTAGCTGCTTTGATAAGAGATCGGTTGCGAGTACGGTCTCAGAAAGCTGGAGACAAAGGACGCGCTCTAAGAGACCTGCGGCTCCCAAAAATTCGCGTGGCAGCCATAAACACTGGCTTACCAATTTATTGTCGAATGGAGGAGCGGAATTGGCTGGGGGTGTTCCGTGTCACTGGACGGGTTTTGTATTTGAATGACGCGTCATTGTCAACTCCAGTCTGCAGCGGGATTCCGACTCGCGTGATACCGTGAGACAACTGCATGGACTTGTCCTGCAGCTGTTTAAATGATCGACAAGTCAGAGCGATTTGGACAAGCAGGAACATTATTTGCAGGTAATAGTCAATTCAGTACTCTAACGTTCTTTATCTAAACATTAGTTTGCTTTTATCCTGGCTTTATGTTGAGTTAAATCTCCAACATTGTTGCTGCTTCAATGAAGTACTGTAGACATAAAAAACAGACATAAATAGACCACACTGGCGTGGAATGACCCCAGAGAAGTTTATTCGCCCTGACATCTGTTGGGCCAAAGCATATCGCCATATCCTAACTCCGGGACATTGGTAAGATTGGATACTACGTAAAAGATCTCCATTTCAAACCCTCGAATCTAGATACGAGAGATCTACCCTGCTGCTTAACAAGCGGATCATGCGATAAGCAACAGGAGTTCACGAGTCATCAAGCTCCGTCTCTAGGGAGAAGAGCTGGGTTAGGCGAATTCTGTGCCTCGGGACCGATGGATTCCTGAACTGAAACCGGATTTCGGGAAAAGTCATGACGCAACTCCGTGGCAAAAGAATTTTTACCACAAATCTCGGCCAATGAAACTATTTTCGCAAAGTTTTCGTACATATGTCCATGGAGTTTCCGCGGACAATGTCTTGACGGACTCGATCAGCTCTCCGAAACAGTCAAATTACGTAGAAAATGTGCATCATCGAACCCAAAACATAATCTCTTGCATGAGGATAGTAAGGGTTCCGTTGCAGATATTATAAACCCGCGCAGTTTCCGACTGTAACCAGTCCAAAGTAAAAAAATACCCTTATCAAGGGCCGGGGTTTGATGGATTACGGCCGAAAACCCCGTTCCGGGTCCGACAAGCTAAGGGACGATGGGCCGAGGCATAACCATAACGAGATAAAGGAGTAACCCAGAAGGTTCTATCATCCCTTGACGGATTTAACGAAAGGACCCACCACGAGAAGCCCAAGCCTGGACGTTACGGCCGGTCGGCGGATCCGACAAATCCATGCCATGGAATTGAAGAGATTTGAACTCCTTAGTCGTTAGTCGTGTTCGTTACGTCGTTGATTAATAAAAAATTCTACCGTTTCGATGTGGAACCTTCCCTTGTCTTTGTTTATAAACTGCCTTGGCTCCCCGAGTCACCGATGATCGACATAGATCTTGTCTCTCACACCACAGATCGCAATAACACTAACCGACGCGGAACACCCAAACGTTAATTATTCCACAGCCTCGATCGGTAGTTAGATTACGACAATAACGATGAGCGACGCGGAAAACATCGAAGTCCCTGCGCGGACAAGAATACCTTACTGGCGATTGGTCGCTGACCAGGCTGGCATCACACCAGAGGTTCGAGATTACAAGTACGATGGCTCAGGTACTGAGGAAGACCCCTACCGTGTGAAATGGATTCCCAACGATCCCCGAAACCCTATGACCTTCAGTTTGGTCAAGAAGTGGTTCATCACCATGACCGTCGCTCTCACAACCCTTGCTGTCGCGCTCGTGTCGTCGGCTTACACAGGCGGTATCCGTGAGATCATCATGGAATTCCACATCAGCCAAGAGGTGGCTACCCTGGGTGTGTCACTCTTCGTCTTGGGTTTCGCAATTGGTCCCCTTCTCTGGGCCCCTCTCAGTGAGATGTTCGGTCGTCAATACCTCTTCATCGGTACCTATGCCGCCCTCACTGCCTTCAACTGTGGCTGCGCGGGCGCACAGAACGCCCAGACCCTGATCGTCCTCCGTTTCTTCGCTGGCGCTTTCGGCTCGTCGCCTCTCACCAACGCCGGTGGTACCATCGCCGACATGTTCCCTGCCTCTCAACGTGGTCTCGCCATGGCCATCTTCGCTGCTGCTCCCTTCCTCGGACCCGTCCTTGGTCCCATTATTGGAGGTTTCCTCGGTATGAACGCTGGTTGGCGCTGGGTCATGGGCTTCCTCGGTGCCTTCTCTGGTGCCCTCTGGATCGTCGGTACCCTCTTGGTTCCCGAGACATACGCCCCTGTCCTTCTCCGACAACGTGCCTCCAAGCTCTCCAAGATCACAGGACATGTCTACGTCAGCCAGATTGACTACGAGCGTGGTAAGATCACCCTTACTGAGTCTTTCAAGACCGCCCTGTCTAGACCTTGGATCTTGCTCTTCAAGGAGCCTATTGTCCTTCTCCTCTCCATCTACATGGCTATTGTTTACGGTACCCTGTACATGCTCTTCGGCGCTTTCCCTATTGTGTACCAGCAGAACCGCGGCTGGAACTCTGGTGTCGGTGGCCTGGCCTTCCTTGGCATCATGGTCGGTATGTTCTTGGCTATCGCATACACTATCCCCCAGAACAAGCGCTACATCAAGATCGAGCAGAAGAACGGTGGCTTCGCACCTCCCGAGGCTCGTCTCCCTGCCTGTCTTATCGGCTCCGTCTGTCTGCCTATCGGTCTTTTCTGGTTCGCCTGGACCAACGACCCTAGCATCCACTGGATGGCCAGTATCGCAGCTGGTGTCCCCTTCGGATTCGGCATGGTTCTTGTCTTCCTCAGTGTTATGAACTATCTCATTGACTCCTACACCATCTTTGCTGCCTCTGTCTTGGCTGCCAACTCTGTTCTCCGATCTCTCTTCGGTGCCGCATTCCCTCTCTTCACATCTTACATGTATAAAGACCTCGGCATTCACTGGGCTTCTTCAGTCCCTGCTTTCCTCGCCCTGGCTTGCGTTCCCTTCCCTTTCCTCTTTTACAAGTACGGCGCTTCCATCCGTGAGAAGTGCAAGTTCGCCGCTCAATCCGCTGCTTTCATGCGCAAGCTTCAAAACGACGCTGCTCCCTCATCTGAGGAGGAGAAGAATGACGAGACTGTTCCTGAGGAAGAGAACTTTGACGATGATGCCTCAACTGAGGTTGAGGAGCCTGCCTACGCTCCCATCACTGCAAGCAGGACAAACCACTCTGTGCGATCGCATGCTTCTCGTGCGTCGCGCGCATCGCGGGCTTCAATGGCTTCGCGTCGCAGGTCGTATGAGGGCAACCCTTACGACATTGACAGAGTCAACACCAAGCAATCATTCACATAATCATCTCATAAAAGTTATTACTGGGGCTGGAAACCCGAAAATTAATTGGTGGCATCATAGCGTTTAATTTCACTATAGACTTTACTTCAATTTAATACCCAATCCATCTATCAACGCCATTCATTGCAGTCAACCCTGGAAATTTGTGAGGTTATCGCCGTGATGTATTCGTGACAGAATGTGATTATCGCTGGCCGCCCACAAATTCGAAGTCAGCCGGCTCAGGTTCACCAATTGTTCCTCTGGTCATGACTCCAAGCCGTTAAACCCCACCGTTCAATGCTTAATCGAAGCCGATCAATCGTAAAGAAGTTTCTAGACTTTGCGCTTCAGTGGAAAGAAGACGAGCCTCTCACCTCGTACGCGATTTTACATTCACGAACTTCGAACGAGATCCAGCGTGCCAACATAATTCTCTGCTGTTCTAGATGAGTCATCAAAAGCCTCGGTTCCGTGGTCTAGTTGGTTATAGCATCTCGTTAACACCGAGAAGGTCCCCGGTTCGATCCCGGGCGGAACCACGTTTTTGCTATCATTTCGGTTGATGGCCAATGTTTTTGCTGAACTGTACATTTACTTGAGCCCGTTAATTATGAGACATATCACTTGGAAGTATTGGAAGCCGCAGATGGTGGAAATACCCTTTTTAATCTATAACATCACCTCGATACTGTATATCTCTAGGTGGTTTCGCTAATACACTTCCTCATCTCAACTTGGTTCTCCTCGGTTTCAACACTTATCGCTCTGCTGAGCCTCACTTGCTGCCTCACTTGCTGCCTCACTACTGACTTCCTCCACCTTCACTGGCTTCGGTTTGATGAAAACAGCCGACACAAGCATCAGTCCGCATAAAGCAGTGTAGAATGCCCACATAACACGTAGACCACTGACATACCCATGCTTGTCAGTCTCACCCTGCGCCTTGTCACTAGATACCGCAGTCAAGTTGCCACCGTGAACAGTACGCTGGATAAAGACCGTTCCAACAACGATTGATATAGAGACAAAAAGACCACGCATGAAAGTGTACGCTGACATAGTCGCCGCCATATCTCTCTGGCGGACATGCGTTTGAAGAGCGATCATAGGATTCTGGAAGAGTACGCCGCAGCCGAGACCTGCGATGACCTCTGATATGACTAGCTTGGGCCATTCCTTGCGTTGACCGAGGCTAATGAACAGACCGATTCCCAAAGTCATCAGCGCCGCACCCACCAAGATAATAAGCTTGTAGTTCCCAGTTTTTCGGACGATCAGTCCTCCGACACCAGTTGAGATAGACATCGGGAGGATCAGAGGGAAAAGCGTGACTCCGGATATGATTGGCGAAAAGCCCAGAACGACTTGGAAGTACAGCGGCAAGAAGTAATCGCAGGCAATGAAAATGAACGAGTGAAGGTTGGCGACGGCGAAGGCGGCGATATTGGTGGTGCTCTGGAAGATTCTTATAGGAATGATGGGATTTTTTGGCAAATTTTGCTTCCCATACCATGAAGAGTGCCAAGATGACGACTCCAAAGACCAAGAGGCAGATAACGAAAGCAGAGTTCCAGGGCGCAAGTCCACCTGAGCCAGCTTCAAGTCCGTAGAGGAAGCAAATTGTGCCGCCAATGATGAAAGCAAATCCAGGCCAGTCGAGGCTGCGAATTCCATCTACGAGAGGCACCTTCTCGATGTCGACCTTGAGCAAGAAGAACAGCCCAATCAGTGCAATACCCTCAAAGGGTAAGTTGATGTAGACTAGCAATGTCAGCAGCTATCTTCAAGGGTATGCGGTGTCAACCTACAGCACCATCTCCATGTAACTGCCTGAGAGAAGATACCACCAAGTAACGTAAGTGACCCACCTACCACGCGGACCCGGTCTCCACGCACCTAGCTCACAACATCGTGATGACTTCAATTGATGATATCTTTATCAATTTATATGTAAATTAAATAGCGCAAAATAAATTCATGATCTATCATCGTTAGGGATTACAATGGTCTTGTTCTTTTTCCTAGATTCCTTCTTTTCGGCGTCCTTTTTGCGTTTCTTCCTCTGCCTCTCGAGCCTACGCTCCTTTGACTCGTGAATCTCTTCAGGACCCGGATAACGGGCCTGCGGTGACCAAACTACGGTACGTTGCTTCTGTGGCTTGTGTGACTCTATCTCGAGCTGCAATTGTGATATCTTTCGCTTTTCTATGGTGTTTTCGGCATGCAATCGGTCCAGCTCGTTGGCCGTCTTCATGCCGAGGTGACGGAGATCTCTCTTATACCCTTCTTGCCTGAGTTTTATGGTGTTAAGCTGCGCTAAAAGCTCAATCTTGTTTTTCAGCGTATACGGGATAGCCCGAGAGGCTACCCTTTGGTATTGAGGGGTTGCTAGAGGGGCATTTTGGATGATTGGATCTGAGGTTATCACCAACTTCGCTAAAGGCTTTTCCACATCGATGGGCTATATTCCTGAACCGCGAAAACCGCTGATGATGTTCTCTGGAGTTATGGCTTTATTACTGGCCTGTTTATAAAGTTTTATGAAGCGTTGCTTGTTTAGGGCAGAGCCGGCTTGAAGTCCCCTGAACCGTTAAGCTAGTCGCTGAAAAGCCGCCTTTAACGGCGCAAAAACACCAATATTAAGAGGTTGTATGATATGTGAAGAATGCAGTGGTAAATACATGACTTGTACTCTATTAATTAAAGCTATAAATCGGAATTGAACAGAGATATGACTGGCGAAGCTATCGATAACAAGAATGCGCCAATCTGTGAGTTTTTCAGGCTTTGTTTGGGGCAGGAAGGTCTCCTGCAGCCACTTGAGACAGACATCGCGAGAGGCCCAGCCTTTCTGAGATACATCATAGCCCCAGGAGGGAAAAGCCTCTGGAAACCACTGTTCTTGGAGGTTTGTTCTGGTAAAAACTACAGTCAGTTGTAGTCTCTTTCCTTGCGCGTTTCCTGACTCCAAGATTGTCACCTAGGTACGATTATCACTCTTGGAAATGAGTGCTTTATTTGTCAGGGCATCTCTGAGCACCTTGCCTGGCCTTGAATCCCCTTCCTGAAGTCCGTGCTTATCTATATTGTGCATTCGATCTGAACCGACTGATAAGTCTAACGCGACTTGAGCTAGAGAGTCGTAGAAACGTCAGATCGGGATGGGAGTTGCTTCTTTATGACAAGAAACGTCTAGAGATGTTGTTCCCTTAATTTTGACTCCTGGATGGCATCCAAGAAATCTTTGTAGCCAGTTGCGACTGATGGTGTTAATTGTTAAACCGGGATTCGCGATTTTATTCGTGACATCGCGTACTTCTTGCTTTAAAAGGCTGCAGCTACAGGCTTCTTTGTGCCGTATAAAATCGACAATTTGTTCCTCCTGTTTAGGCGATATTAACTGTTGTTTTTTATGACTCTTGGAGTAAGATTTCGCGCCCTTGAGCTGCCTACGGAGCGTGGCCTTGTGTTTCCTGTAGTCTCTTGCGCACTGGTGAATTAGAACGCCTTGGGCGATTTTTTCTTGGATTTCAAGTAGCTCACGCTTTCGTTCACCATCAGGAGGACTCATATTGAAAATTTGGTTTTTTTCTGATATTATTTAATGGTGTTGTTGTGATGAAAAGGAAATAGGGGTCGGGAAATTACAGTCGCGTTTCGTGCGTGGAGACTGGGGCCGCGTGGTAGGTGGGTCACTTACGTTACAGGTCCAATGGCTCCAGCCACGCCAAACACTATTCCTGTTATGCCATAATATTTGGCACGATCCTTCAGAGGAAACAGATCTCCGATCAGAATAGTTATGAGCACCATACAGCCACCACCTTAGTCCAGTTAGCGGGTTGAAGTCATCTTTCGATAGAGAGTGCTTACCTCCAAGACCTTGGACAGTTCTTCCTCCGATTAACATGCCACTTGAGTTTGCCAAAGCACAAATGAGACTCCCAGCCATGAAAAGGCCAGTGGAAGTCATCATGCTAACCTTGCGACCGACGATGTCAGAAACCTTTGCCCATACAGGCGTCACCGCCGTCGTGGACAGGGTGTACGAGGATCCAATCCAGGCATATTCGCGAGCTGATACATGTAGTTCTTTACCAATGGTCGGAAGCGCCGTTGCCAAGATAGTAGTATCCAATGCACAGAGGAACAGCGTCAAACAAAGAGAAAGAACCACAAGACGCCGCTGAAGTGTCTTCATCGGCGGAGGCTCGTACGATGCACCCGTCTCAACGGGCTGGAGGCGCGCGCCGACAGAGTCCTTCTCGTTTGGCTGTTCATCTTGAGATGGCTGTGATTGTTGAGGCTCTGACATGATACGCGAGATGTTGCAGCCGAGAAACCGATCGAACAGGAGCCCGCGATTTTGTAAACAGGAGATTATTGAACGAACCACTTATTCGAGGATTAGGTTGCGCTGGTTCGGCTCGCTTTCGGTTCGGGATGTAGATTCCGGGAGGGATGCATGATGTGATGTTCGTGGTAGCGTGCCGATGAGAACGGCAAATAGGCATTGTGCGGTTGGACCGTGAGACAAGGAGAGGGAGGAAAGGTGAAATATTTTTATTTATTTATTGCTCAAGGAGGCTGGGGGCGAGGAACGCTACCTATGAGTTGAGAGGGACTGAGATCTCAATTTTCTTGGGGTCTTGTAACACCGTGATGGAATTACAAGCGCGATGCCACGAATAACAACGAATACTACCATGATGTGGAATAATCGACCTTCTAACCATGTCACTAAAAGCTTGTCAGAAATTTTAAATTGAGATAAATGACCTAAACTTGACAATGCTACTCTAAGGTACATTTCGGATTAAAACTCAACTTTATTTGGACCGTTGGGTTACCCTTGTGAACTCAATCGGAGTGCACTGCATGCACTGAAAGTTCAGCACTGTCTCTCCTGTCTCCGGTATATCTCCCTCCAGCTGGCACCAGTAGATGTTGACTCACCCGGCGCCGTTCAATGTGCACGGCGGAGAAGTCGTGAATTAAGATGATTGTCGGGAATAAATACCCTGAAAAGATGAAAGTCTAATGAGACTCTGTTAATCGACAATAGTAAGAAAACTAGATGACTTGGGAAGAGGCTCGTGGGCGGCTGTGCAAGTCGTGAGTTTGCTGCTTGAAGCAATTGAGTCTGGCCAACAGCTGATGCCTACCAAGCGCCTTCCCCCAGCAAGGGAGGACAAAAATTGGAGCATTAAAAAAAGGCGAAAACAAGAGAAAAACTTTGCAACTCAAAGAATAAGTCCAAAAGGAGAGATTCATGTTTGGCTGGATGGCGTTGTTGCACTGTTTTCTGTACGAGTGAGTGCCCTAATGCGAGGAGCAAACGCGCACCCACAGCGGGAAGGCAAACCAAGCAAAGAGATAATTGCAACGTCTAAGCTTTCAAAGATTTAGATAAATTATACGGATTGCTCTTTCCGGAAGGTAGAAACCTCTGGCTAGGTAGACTGACGCCTCGATGATGGTTATCTTTGATGCCTGTCTGCCCTTGAAGTCGCTACCACGCATAAATAATCCACTGTTCCACCATGTCGGATACCAGCAGATTTTACTCCGATGGCCAACGTATTTCTCACGATCTCTCAAGCGACAACTTTCTTACAAATTCGGATGACAGAGCTTAATCTATCTATGGCAAAATTGAAGAGACCGTGAACATGACCAGCCTCAAGTTTGGCCAGTATCTTTGCATTTGGCCGCGAGTCTTGAGTCGCGTCTCATCGCAAATCGGCCAACCCCAGACTCTCAGCGACAGACATACCCCTCGATTCGGTTCAGTGGTTGACCTTTTCCGAACCGAATCGAACCGAAGTTTAGCGACGACGCCTCCTCAACGACTGAAGAGCTCGTCTCCAATGAAAACGAGCACAATTGAACATGACCAAGTTAACCTGGGGCCTCGAACTCCGTAGGGGCCATCTAGTCTCTACTGGGAGACCCCAGAGTCTACCCCGCGAGGAAATATTCCTCTGATCTGAAGCCGTGAAGGTCTTCCGCGATTCGGAGATCCCCAGGCATGCGGGGAACATGCTTTTAGTGCACTGTACCCCGGACGCTCACTACGATAGCGCCCTGTGTCATGGTTATCTGCGGGGGATACAAATTGTTGACGACACCCTCGGTCACCGTCTCGGAGAGACGCAGAATCTCTGACTGAGCTCACAGCCTCGTTCTGTTATTGTCAATTGCATCAGGCCTCAGTTTATTACACTGGAGACTGAGTCGCGAGCTTGGAAGAGACTACGTCGTCAAAGAGCCTTCTACACCATCTTAAATTATCCTAAATATCTGCAAGCTGTCTAATTCCTTTCCATCCCTCGAAGTCGCAGTCCCAAGTTTTCTACCATTGTCTACCGACCTAGTCAAAATGGATACGGTATCACAAGAACAACCTCTCTCACCGAGACCACCGCGATCAAAGCGTGGTCGTTTATCACTAGCATGCACACAATGTCGCAAGCGAAAAGTGCGATGCGACGCGACAACGCCCAAGTGCCGCAATTGTGTTCTTCGCGGCGACGAGTGTGAGACCTTTGACCCAAGAAGACCCAATGGTCCAGCTGTGCGTAAATGGCCACATAAGAGCTCACAGAGCATATCTACAATATCGCCCGTCCAGCGCCGGGCTTCAATTGCGACCGCGAGCCAACAGAGCTCTCCCGCGTCTTCGATCGTGGGGTCGCAACATGCAGGGAATAAAGAGAGGAACCCATCGTGGATTGAGCGCGCATACCAGGAGAGCCAGAGCACGCCTGATAGCGGCACAGATGTGCACACGAACGATAGTCCTGATGTGGTCATGAACACTGATGAGTCGTCGCATCGTATCAAGGTCAGTACTGATTCAGGCTTCGTCTCACAGCTGCATACTAATTGAGCTTGCGTGCAGTACATGGGCTCCAGTAGCCTACAATGCCTCACCCGATTCATCGACCTTTTCCTCCAGCGACGCGGGTTTGACCCAATTGGCAGACATTTCCGTTGGGGAATGTGCTTCACAGAAGAATACGCTCTTCCATTAGTGCCAATCCTACCAGATCTTCCCAGCATGTCAGTCATGGAGCCCTGCTTGAAGAAATACTTCAGTCGCACGCACCCTCTCGTCCCCGTTCTCGATCATACAGCCTTCATATCCGACGTTTTGCGATTTTCCGAGATGCAACAGACATCCCCGACTGGGCTCCAGGGCGCGGTGACCTCAGTCGATGCGCCGGCCCTTGTCGCGGTCTACGCAGTACTGAGCATCGGAATGGACGACCATGAAGGTCAAATATCGCCAACGGCAACTGGCTATCTCACTGGGGCTTATTCCCTAGTGAGCCACCTATTGAGCTTCCCATATATGAACTCGGTACAAGCGCTTGTCTTACTCGCAATCGCAATGCGCGCAAGAGGTAAGCACTCACTCACACCCTCAGGCCATCATCACCCGACGTCTCACACGTTGAGATCCTTCTCTCAAACTCATCAAATCCTCAAACTACCTAGCGTCTCTGACAATCTCTACAGGGAAGGACGGCCAATGCTGGCACCTCCTTGGCCAAGCCATACGAATTGGCTACTCAATAGGCTTCCATCGCAAGATCGTCATATCCAATCCGAACGAAGATTCCGGCAACCAAGTCGACCGACAATTACATTCCCGGGTCTGGTGGGCATGCTATGCTTTGGAGAAGTCCATGCAATTGGAGACCGGTCGGCCGAGTGCGATCGAGATCACAGACTGCGACCAGCCGTTGCCCGACAAAACCAGGGGTCTCGATCCCTGTTTTATCAGATGGGTGTCGCTCTCTTTGCTGGTCGGTAAGATTAGTGAGCACATCTTTCAGCGTAGAGCCGAGACCGCTTTGGAGTTCCTGTCGGGCATTTCGGAGCTAGATCAGGCCCTTGTTGACTGGCTTGACGAGGCGTCGGAAGATGCGAAGACGAACCAGAGCGCTCCCAAAAGCTCGGAAGAGCGTTCATTTGCGGTTTTTCTGTCTCTGCAATTCCACCAAGTAATCTTTTTCGGCCAAATCAACACTGCCATTACTGACGCATCCGGAACAGGCTCAAATTACTCTTCTACGAGCATCTCTCCTCTTCCCCGAAGCCTCCTTCAGCAACGAGGTACAAAAGCATGAGGCCAAGATCAGTACAACGCGACTACTGCAGAGCCAAACAACTTGCGTAGAAGCTGCAAGGTCTATCATAACGCAAGTCGCAGAGTTTGCAGATTCCCAACCTGACTTTCCTCTGCTGACGCCTACACCGACCTTCCTTGCTGCTACAACCCTCGCGCTGCAAACGTTTAAGAAGCCTCACAAGCGCATGGGCCGTAGTGACGGGGAGCTTGTGCGCATCGCATCGGACTATGTGGCAGACTGTTATCGAAGAGTCGGGCAACACAGCGAATTCGTGAAAGGCGTACTTGAATTGACTCAGCGGGTGAACCAAGTCTTGTCGGGCGACAACAGCTCTTCTGTTGAGCAGACACAAAGACCTCCACAGCAAGACTTGCAGGCCACAAACAACGATCAGAGGATGTTGTCACCGAATCAATTCGGCGATGTCGGGACCGATTCGTTCGTGTTTGATCCGTTAGAGTACTTTCAGGATCCCTTCCAGGCCATGCCTTTGGACCACTTCTGGGCTGTGATGGAGAGCGACTTTGCCACGATTGGAGATCAAGGGATGTGCTGAGATGGTGTATGAATGGCCAAAAGACTCCCGAGTTTATACGAACTTACCTAAGCATATTATGACTTCGGATTAGATACCCTTTGCAGCAATGAATTGACGAGAGCCTTTGCTTTACATACCTGCGGCACAAGATACAGCATAGGTGACTCGAAAGAAGAATGGAGCGTTTCAAAGTAAAGTAGTCGGTCGCCAGTGGGTGCATGCCTGATATAAAACTCCAAACGATAATCCTCGTCGGTTTCATTCCCATGCACACCGAGCCGAGCCGCTCGGACTCCATGTTATGGACTCATTGTGTAAGCTGATCATACATGAGAGGTTCGGGAATTGCCTATGATCCTTGAACATGCTGTCAGTCGGGTTACAAGGGAAAACACTTGGGGAATAATCATCATCCTTTCTTGCGACAACCCATGGTTCCGTTGCTAAGACTAGGTAAACTAAAACCCTAATTTTGCACTAAGATCTTATAGGTTTATGCTAATGCTCTTAAGACTTATCTGGCAGTAATGAAAGATTGTGTTGGAATATCCTCGTCACAGGTCACACAACGTCTTGAGACTCTTCCTACCTCATAAAAGTCGCAAAGCACGATTCTTACACTTTACTCTCAGCCGCCGTTAAGATCGCCATAATCACACAGAGAAGAGCTCAAATAGGAGAATATCATCCCTCATGCTATGCTTATGACAAGTAGACTCTTGGAACTCGTATCAGCCTGTTCCTCGTGTATCAAATAATGTCGACGATATAGAGTCGCATGAAAAGCATCACGAGCATGTAAAGTCAGCGAATTCATACTATATCGTCATGCACCGACAATTAGACAATAATAGTCACTGCAGGGACTTTTGCGTGGAATCGTGTCGCGTAATGCGAGCCACTGGAGCCTCTCATGGGATTCTTGATCTGCCAACCGTTCGCGGGTCTCGGCGCGGGAAACAGTGTTCTAGCCCAGTTGTGAGGCGAAATCCACGACAAAGGTGGCCAAATGATTGACACAGAACCGAGATGAAAGCATTACTGCACACTTTACAGACTCGTCCGCTCGGTTGAACTCGGTTGGTTCGGTTCGGACATTCTATCAGCTCGTTGCTGATCCTTCACTACCCCAGATTTTAGTCTACGCACCAATATTTTGGACGCTGTGGAGCCGAAGAGCCGCTTCTTCGAGCTGGATATAAAGAGGAATGAGAATTTCGACCTTCAACTACAGTCCAGGCCAACAGACCACCACCAAAGCATCTGGTTCAAACTTCATCTTAAGCAAGTATCAGTTTACAAGATGGCTCCATCAGCAACAACCACCACCACCACTGCTACTGAGGAGCATCCAACCCTCACCCTCCGCCCCGAGGGACTCGAGCGTATCGTGATCGATGGTAACAACAGACGATACGGCGACTGGAGAGATGATCTCGTCCGTGATGGATACGCCGTTGTCAAGGGCGCCATCCCCAGGGAGCGAGCTCTGAGCTACGCTAACCGTATGTACGGTCTGATTGAGAGCTTGTAAGTATACGACCGCATCGCGATTAACGAAATGTGTACTGACAATTCTTAGCGGCCTCGGATACAACCGAAACGACCCCTCGAGTGTTCACCCCGACAAGCTTCCCGTCATCAACGAGAAGGGTATGCTTCTGAACTACGGTGCCGCCCACGAGGACTTCGTCTGGGGAGTTCGATCCGAGCCTGGTGTTGTCGGAGCTTTCGAGAAGGCTCTTGGGTCCGAAGATCTCATTGTTTCTTTCGACGCTATCAACTACGGCTTTGCCAACAGAGAGAACCTCCCTGAGAACAAGCCCTGGCCTCACCAAGATCAGGACCCCGATGTGCCTGGATTCCGTTGTCTGCAAGGACTCGTCAACCTTCTTCCCAACGGCCCCAATGACGGTGGCCTCATTGTCGCCAAGGGCGGCCACACCAAGAGCAAGCAGTTCCACGATGAGATCCGAGGCACTGAGGAGCGCATTCCCGCCTGGACTAAGGAGTGGTACGGATTCACGGACAAGGGAATGAAGTGGCTCGAGGAGCACGGCTGTGAGTGGTACAAGGTCGAGGCTGAGCCAGGTGACTTGATCCTCTGGGACTCCCGAACCCCTCACTATAACATTCCTGTGAAGAGCCAACAGGACCGTTTCGCTATCTACACTTGCTTCATGCCCGTGTCTGAGGCGTCTCAAGAGGACCTCATCCGCAAGAAGGATGCATTTGAGCGAAGAGTCGGCACAACAGTGAGTTTATTCTACGTATCTATTTGGCTTCGAGTACTAACAAGTCCAGCACTGGCCCAACGCTCGCCACCTCGGCTCTAATGAGGCCAAGCGTAACGGCAAGCCTGATCACGTAGTACGCGACAGACCCCTGCACGAGCCCATTCTGAACGAGAGGGCTCTTAAGTTGACGGGTATTCCTTATATCAAGGCAGAGGCTAGCTAGAGTGGAAGGACAGAGAGCATATTGGAAGGAGTCCATAGTTACTGTAGTATAAAGACATCAGAATGCATATGTTTTGTCAGAGACAAACGTGCGTTTCTATGATCATCATTGTTTCTGAGCGCGTCCTATTTACACTATTTTGCTACACGAATTTTATGATTATAAGAACTAGGTTCATCATACCGCCAGTCACATCTGTGTGTACAGAAGAGACTTAGATTGAGGGTTAATTAAAGGTGTTGATGTGTAATAAATAACATCATGATAACTCCTGCAACGACACTTCTCACGTACTGATCTGCCTGGAAGAACTGACTACCGATCTGGAGAATTCATGCCTGGGTTTCGGATCAACTCTCAGTCTTCAAGTCAGTCTGTCCAAAGCTTGAAATACCGAATCCAGTAGCCGCGTTCAATCTTCATCTACGGCGACACGCGTCATGTCGCTTCAATGAAGCTGCCACATTTATCAGTGCTTCATATTGTACAGAAAATATAAGCCCTGTTGCCTTAGGCCCCTAGTGTAGGGACCTTACATTTTGTAGGTCTTTGGCACAGTGGTTTAGTTCAACACTTCATGTTATCTTGTAAAGGATTAGCTTTGTTTAGTGAAGTGAGGGGTTGAGCTTACAGACCGATCTTGGTTTGTGTTGCAGTAGTCCCTTCGGTTCGATTCGGTTCGGACTCGGTTTGCTGCTCCGTTGATCTTTGGAACACGCGATGCTACCGTACCTAGCGTGACCCCTAATGAGACCTTTGGAATCACCGTATAAGATGCGATTGGCAAGATCAATATCATCGTTATTGGCACGAAAGATTTAAGCGCAATATCTCGATACCATACCAAATTCATCATGGGAAGCATGCCTGAGCTACATGTTGTGATTGTTGGTGGAGGCATTGCAGGTCTCGCAACTGTAAGCCTGGCTATTAATTCTTAGAAGGCCCTAAGACCCCTAGCTAACTAATCCTAGGCCTTTGCTCTAAGACATCCCAACAGACGCATTACTGTGCTTGAGCGCTCTCGTCTACTACGCGAGGTCGGCGCTTTGATCTCGCTACAGCCCAACGCAAGCAAGATCATTACCAAGTGGAAACTTGATCCCTTCCTTGAGAGTGCCGAGCCTCAAGCCGATCAAGGCTTCAGAATCTTTGATGCAGATGGCAACTTGGTGAGAGAACTGCCCTTCCAGAAGGGACAGTTCGGCGCCGAGCGAATGCTTTATCACAGACAAGATTTGCAAGCAGCTCTGGGAACTGCCGCAGCGAGCGAAGAGGCGTATGGCAACCCTGTAGATGTTCGCACAGGTTGCCAAGTCGCTAGCGTTGACTGTGATGAAGGCATTGTGACACTGGACTCGGGCGAGAAGATTCACGGTGACCTCATCATTGGTGCTGATGGTATTCATAGTGTTGTGAGAACTGCCGTGGTAGAGGAATGCTCTACCGACTGGTACGTCGGCTTATCGAATGCTGATCCCAACTGAGAATCTGGAGGGGCTCTCTCTACCAGACCAACTCCTGGATCCCCGAGTACCCAAGACAATCATGATCATGGGCCACGATCGAAGAGTGATCATGGGACCTGGCAGAAACAGCAAGCTGTACGGTATTGTTGCTTTAGTGCCAGACGAAAAGCTTGCGGAGGAGAGCTCAGACAGCTGGGTAGCCCCTGGAAGTATTGAAAAGCTGCTCGAAGCATATTCAGATTTCCCTTCATGGCTCCACGATATCTTCAAGGCAGCTCCAGACATCGGCTTGTGGCAGCTCAGAGATATTGATCCTCTGCCACGTTGGGTGAAGGGTCGAACCATCCTAATTGGTGACGCTGCACATGCCATGCTTCCTACTCAAGGCCAAGGTGCATCACAGAGCATCGAGGATGCGGAGGCCGTCTGCGCGTTCTTGGCCAACGTCCAATCGAGGGATGAGGTTGGTGCTGCTTTGGAGAGAGTCTTTGCTGCCAGATATGATAGAGCATCTCTGATCCAGAAGTTTAGCAGGGAGCAGGCGAAGCCAGCAACTGATGGGGTGAGCAAGAAGGTGAATCTTGATCCTGCTCAGTTTATGAGATACAATTGTGATTATAACGGAGCTGAGGACTGGGAAGAGCGTCAGAAGAATGGAACCGCAAACCCTTGACGGTGTATTTAGTTAGTAAGAGATTTGAGGAATACCAATATTTTGTTTCACATGTGTATAGACCTTTTGTATCTTGACTTTACAGCCAAACATGCATTCATGTTCTTTCTTATACAAAGGGATTTTCAGTAATTGTTCCTAAAGAGTACATGCCTCTTTCAGTCGGACATACATCGGGAAGACAATGACCATGAAGCACTAAAGCATATGGTTATTTCCGAGACCTTACTCCACAGAAATTAAGATAGGCTGTCAAGGTACTGATGGTCTTTTGTTATCTGATTTGGTACTCTGTCAATGCTAGAAACCTGTTGCCATGGCATCTTCTGCATGTCATGGTGGAGACATATCACTTTTTAGAAAGGTAATGAGAAACTGTTCTGACTGAATCATAATCATATTTATATTAACTGCTAAGCACTCCTTCATTCACTCAGAATAATAACCGAAGACTAAAACAAGCACTGCCGGCGAAACCTCGTGACTATAACCCTTTCGGATAAGTTTACTCGGCCTTGTCCTTGTCCTCGCAGTACTTTCCAGTAAACTTTCGGATCTTCTTACCAAAGATGAAGACGAAGATGCCGAGGACTCCAAATGCACCAGTCAAGCCACCAAAGACACCGAAGGCGCCATCGTACCCATTTCTCTCGATGAAGGGAGTAATTCCGTAGCTGACGCCAAATGACATGACACCACGGAGGGCACAGATAATGACCAGGAGGGGACCGGCTCGCTGAGGATAGCTGTCCAGAAGATATGTGATAGCGACAATGTTGGCTCCGACAAACGTGAAATAGTAACTGTGAGTAGTTAGAAATTTGAGGCTTCTTTTTTGAGAATGGGGAGATACTCACGCAGCAAGTGCCCAGACATAGGTGAACCAGTGGTACTTCTCAGGATAGGTGGCAGCAAGTCCGTACAAGACAGCGGTAAAGACACCAACGACAATGGGGAAAGCAAGAGGAATCAGACGGATCTCAGGCTCGTGGATGCCATTGCGTCGGCCCGCGAACCACTTGATGAGCTTGTCCGAGCCGAAACCGAAGCAAGGGAGTGCGATGAGCGAGGTGACGATCTGACCAGCGTTGGCGTAGCTGGCAGATGACTGGGGCCAGTTGTAAGGAGGGGCGGTGACAATAGAGCCGTAAGTCGTTCCAATAGCAATATTAACACCAAGAGTAAGACCGTTAAGGCAAAGGGCCCAGAGAACGTTGGGGAAAAGGATGAGGGCAAAGCTTTGCTAGTGTGTGTTAGAGGGTTCTAGACCACGATGGGCGAGTAACTTACGGTGAAAATTTCAACGACCTTGTTCCACTCGGGCTTGCCAACCCAGAGCCGCATATCGGATCGGAATGTGCGAGGGGCAAAGTTGACATAGTCGAGTTCGGGGCGCTCGGTGCAGACCTCAACAACGTTTTCATCGTCGGAGCTGCCGCCAGCTTGGTAGGCAGCCTTGGGGCGGTAATACTTGGTCTCGGGGACGAAGAAGAGGGCGAGGACGAAGGAGACACCGGAGAGGATAGCACCAAGACCATACCACCATTGGGGTGTGATGGCTTCGGCGATGGGACTGGCAAAGATAGTGAAGACAGTAGTCAGGATGGTCTGAATAGTCTGCTGGATCATCATGCAGGTACTTCTCTCGTGAAGGAAGAAGATTTCCTATCTAGGCATTAGACATCGCCAGGTTGTGAAAGCCAGAGGTATTACCTGTGTGATCATGGGAACAAGAGCCTCACTCTGCCCAGCGGAGAGTCCAAGGATGACGCGTCCGGCAAGATGCCACTCATAGGTCGTAGCTCCTGCACAGAGACCAGCGCTGAGGATCATGATGATTGTAGCTCCGAGGAGAACGCTTCGTCGACCGATCGCGATACCGAGAGGCATACCAATGAGATTACCGATACCCATGAAGAGGGTAGGATAAGTCATGAGGTGAGTGATGTCGGCGTAGTCCTTGCCAACGGCGACGTAGGCAGGGATGTAGAAGCCTAAGAGACCTCCGAATCCTGAGACCAATGATAGGCCGATCGTCGAGACTTGCGGTATGTGAGTTTGCGTTTTCGAGTGACGATCGAGAATTTTACGTACATAGGGAAATGACAATGAGAGCGAGGGCCTTTTGCCACATCTTCATGTTCAAAGGATCTGACCTGTCAGCAATTGGTAACATACTCAAAGAGGATCATGGTCTTACCCTGAGGATCTGCAGTGGGTGTTGGGATGAAGATAGTTTTTCCTTCTATCAGCTTAACGGTTCCGGTGATCTCAATCTTCGACTTTGTGACCTGAATCACGTCGAGAGAATCTTTCGAGATACTCTCGACATGATTGACATCGGACTTGGTATCCATGATGCTGGCCTTGATAGTACTTGTTCTCTGTTGTTGCGATGCAGAAGATGGTGGTGAAGAACAATCCAACGAGGCTGCACCGCCAGACTTTATAGAGAAACGGACGAGGCCAAGAGATAACAGAACACGACAGGAGGTGAAGTCCTTGCGCGCAATCTCATGGTCTTGGCTAGTGCTACTCCCCGCAAACCTTGTTTCCCCGCATGGGACCACATCCCGATATCTCGGTACGATTAGTGCGCTTTGTGATGATTTAGGCTAGAGGCATCACGAACCGAACTGCTACCCCGGATCATACCCCGGATTATGGTGTTGCTACCGAACCGGATCCAGACTCTTGCGAGTCCCTCCATGCCAAGTTCTGGGCAGACCTGGCCTATCATGAACTATTGATTGGAAATATCATGAAGACGTTTTTATTCCGAGGTGCGTGTAATCAGAACTCGAACCGAAAATCTTGCCGTTCTTGACCAAGATCCCACCAGATTTGTTTGCGAAGAAGATCCTAAGAATCAACAACCAATGTTCTCAACTCATGAGCCTACATCTTAGGTAAGATTGATATTCTCTAGGCTAAGCTCATCATTGTTTAGACTAGACTTAGTGCAGACACAATAAAGGGCAGCTGTTTGTATGCAGAATGAAATGTATTGCCAAAAGTCTTAAATACTGTAACAAGATGATCTATGCTATCATTCTCCCCCATGACCCATTCTCAATATTTTCCATCATTCATCATAAGGCTTAACACCTGCCAATCGAAGAATCTGATCTGTTACTTCGGGCTTCTCAAATGGCTCTGTACGGTACTTGGGGCAGATCTCGCCATTCCTCATAGGCTTCTCCTTCGCGATACGGATGTTGCTGGGAACGAGTTAGCAACGAACAACGAAAACAACGATCATTTACTAACCAATGAGGCCAGTGTGTGGTCCCCATCCAATTAGAAAAACAGAAGGCCTTGGCCTTGAGAGCTTCCTCTGTTGCGAATTGTCGTGGTGTCACTTTGAAGTTTGAGTTAGTCAAGGTTCGGGTCATCTTGCAACACGCAACTTACTGCAGATGTACTGAACATGTCGGATTTGATCACCTTCGGGGAAACGAGCATAATGCATGGTACGAGAGTCCCAGAGAACGAAATCACCGGGCTCCATGTCCACCTTGTACATAGTGCAGCCTCGCTCCTCAAACCACTTGACGTCCTTCTCGCTGAAGATGAACAAGTCCATGTACTTGATCTCAGGAGGAGGAGCATCCTCATGATCAGCAGAGTCGCGCTTTTGAGCGAAGAACTCATTGAAAAGCTTGGACGAACCCTTCATGAGCATGAGACCACCGTCCTTGGGGCCGTTGGGGGCAAAGTTCAGAAGACCCTGCACGGCTTGCATGCTTTAGGTTCGGGTTTGCAAAAAGTTGGGGTAATTCGGAAGGATTACTTACCCCTTGCGCTCGGGGTTTTGATCACAGTGAGGCCAAGGGCTCCAAGTGATATCCGTGCGGTTGGGCAGGGAGACATTAAGACCATCAAAAGAGCATAGGAGCTCCTTAGTTCCCCAGAGCTTCTCAAAGATCTCAACGACCTTGAGCTCGGTTCGTGCTTCCCAAGCCATCTTCTCGTGTGTAGCACCATAACCATAGTACATACCACCCTTGAAGCTGACGGGAAGATGATCCGCATTCCAAGTGCTGGGGTCCTTCTCATCGAAGCCAAGCTCAAACTTCTTGAGCCACTCAATCTGCTTGTCGCAGTAATATTGAGCCTTCTCTTTGCTGATAACATTCTTGATCAGAACACAGCCCGTCTTGTGGAACTCATCTCTCCAGTCGCCGTAGACGACATTGGGGTCAAACTCGACGAGATCCTTGGTCTCGAAGCGAGCAGCGACGGTCTGCTCCATCTGAATTGTAGTAGTGGTAGACATGATGGATTGTGATATGATGTGAATGATACAATGAAGTGAAGATGGAAGTGTGATGTTTGATGATGAAGCGCTAAGAATGGATTGAGGCTGAAGGTTCCTTAGTTATATCTCTGATCCGGGGACACAGAACGCAGAGATCTGGGGTAATGAGGGCTTTCTCGGTTCGGAATCATCTTTTGCTGACTGACGAAGCGAAAAGCTAATTGTGTTTCACTAATTTTCGGTCCGGCCTATTTCGTTTCGGTTCGGATTTGGAGACTTCTCCTCATCGCAGTCTCGACCTCGGATATTAACTCAGATGACCGTTGCAAAAGCCACTTGATAAGGGAAAATAGTTCGTCTAGCGCGGGGTCTACAGGGTCCAGACAGCGCAAGAACCAATGATGAGACAGGGAATAGGGATGATGATATCCGCCTGGGGTTGCATGATCAACCGCATTGCGTCTCCGCGATCTTCCCCTCAATCTCCCCGTGGGGTCTTTTAGTCCGACCCGAACCATGCGGATCCAGAAAATTAGTGAGTTTGTCTCTCAACTCCGCAGTGAATCTTGAGATAGTTATTCAAGGTGAAGAGAGCTTAAAGATACGCTTCAATCTCTTGTCAATAGTAGCCAGTCAAATACCTTGTCAATTCTAACCATTGTATTTACCCACACCCTCTTTGTACCATATTACGAAGAAGCTTTCTGTTACCTTTGAAACATCCATTTACCCTCATTTTCCAGCTTCCCTATCGCCAACATGCCGCCTCCTGTTCAGGTTGCCTACAAGCCTCTCAACAAACCTGAGGTTGGGGACAATGGCTATGTTGAACCCACTCCAGGAAAGTCTGAAGTGTTAAAGAAGGGCTCTAGACCCTTCGACGCAAGACCTCTCGACTCTGATGTCCGCATTGACCACGATGTTGAAATCGTTGTCCGTGACGGCTGCCGTCTGTACGTCGATATTTATCGCCCGACGGGTTCTGAAAAGGTTCCTGTCATCATCTCCTGGTCTCCTTATGGCAAGAAGTACTCGGCCATTGACATGATCTTCAATGTATGCACATGGGCCTGCTGTCTGACAAAAGACGACGTCAGTGGACTAGAGAAGTTTGAGGGTCTTGACCCTGCTTGGTGGGTGAACCAGGGCTATGCAATTGCGCATGTTGATGCCCGTGGAGCTGGCAACAGCGACGGCGACGCGTGCTGTATGGGTGCACAAGAAGCAGAGGATGCTCACGATGTCATCGAGGGTCTTGCTAAGCTTCCTTGGTGCAACGGCAGCGTCGGCATGGCTGGCAACTCATATCTGGCCATTATGCAATGGCAGGCTGCTGCGCAAAATCCCCCTTCGTTGAAGGCAATTGCGCCTTGGGAGGGATCTGGAGATATCTTCCGTGAGCAGTTCTGCCGAGGTGGCTGGTTCACTATGAGCAACTTCGATCTTATCACAACTCTTGTTATCAAAGGCCAGCATGGCGTTGAGGACTTTGCAGAGATGTATCGACGAAGCCCTCAGGCTAATGCCTACTGGAATGATAAGCGAGTGGATTTCTCCAAAATCGACATTCCTGTTTTTATCACAGGCTCCGACCTCAGCCAGATTCACACTATGGGTGCTGTGTGTGGATGGATGGAGCTGGGAAGTGACAAGAAGTGGATTAAGTGGTGTGGACATCAGGAGTGGTTTGAGCTATACTCGGTGAAGGAAAGCTACCCCGAGCTCAAGGTCGGTTCTTTGTTCCATACCAAATGATATCTGCTGACTTCGCCATAGAAATACTTCGACAAGTACCTCAAAGGCATTGGCAACGACTGGGAGGAGACACCCCGAGTGCGCTGGACAACTCTCCAGTTTGACGAAGGAAAGGTCAAGAGCAATATTGAGCTCCCCGACTTCCCTGTTCCCGATACTGACTATCGCTCATTCTATCTGGGAGACAACGATGCACTTCTAGATAGTGCACCATCTTCAGGTATCAAAACCTACAACTCTGAAGATCGCTGGTCCATCGCCAAGTTCCGATACACTTTCGACAAGCACACAAGAATAATCGGAATGCCCAAAGCCGAGCTATACATGAGCTGTGATGATTTAGACGACATGGTTGTCTTTGTTCAAGTTCGCAAGCTCGACAAGAACGGCAAGGAGTTGAGCCACTTGCAGTTCCCTATTGAGAAGACCCCCGTGGAGTCGGTTGACGCGATGGACGAGAAAGATCGCTCAAGTCTTACATTACACAACGGCTCTATGGGTATTCTACGAGCGTCTCAACGGAAGATCGATGACAAGCGATCGATACATCCTCAGTTCCCCTTCCACCCTCACGACGAGGTGCAGAAGATTCCCAAGGGTGAAGTGGTCAAGCTGGACATTGGTATCTGGTGTATGGGAGTGGACTACGAGGAGGGCCAGACGCTTCAGGTAGATATCTTGGGACAGTACCCTGGGTTCACTGAAGTTGCTGCGTTCTCCAAGCCAAGGCCAGATAGTGAGAAGAACAAGGGGCAGCACAAGATTCATTATGGCGGTGATTATCCTAGCAAGGTTATCATTCCGATTGTAAACGTTTGAAGATAGGAAGAGTACGAGATAGAGTTTTAATCATACATCATCAATCTTACTGAGCATACCATAAACCTAGAAATATGTAACGCTTTGGATTTTGGGTTACATAAACTTAGTACAAAGAGCCAGGAACATCTATGATATAATCTTGCTTGTGATCCAGGGGAACAACTATCTAATAGCCTGTTTCTTTTTCCTTGCCGTCAGCTTTGTATGAGGCCATCGAGCTTCTAAATTAACTCTAAAGACACAAATAGCGAGGCCCTTACAGTAGGCCATTATCTTAGAAGTCAACATCGTAGAAGGTATATCTACCCAAATGGCGCAGCTGCTGCCTTGACTATCAATACTGCCAGGACTGCTTGGTCAAGGTAGCAAGGCGTCGTTGAGGCAGATGAACCTTCTATGATATTGACCTCTGAGATAATGACCTACAATAGGGGCCATAAAGAGAGCCTTCGTATCTAATTTGAGGAGCGATGTGTCGCTAAACGGCAAACGGGTCTGATTTGGGATCAGTGTTGCGGACATACTCAGAGCCGTCTGCAGTGTCATCTGCGATTTCCTGTCCATACTGCTCTGCAATGAAAGCATAGATCATGTCAATGCCTGCTGAGATTCCAGATGAAGTCCAGATATTGCCATCGACAACCCATCTTGCCTTTCGCACCCACTTGACATTTGGTCCTTGCGTCTCAACCTATCACTGGTTAGTGACAAAACATGTCAACATCGGTACAACATACCCAGTCAAAGGATCTCTTATTCGAAGTTGCTTCCTTGCCATCAAGTAGACCCGACTGTGCTACGATGGCACTGCCAGTGCAGACCGTCAGAAGGAACTTAAGTTTAGGGTACCTCTCCTTGACAAATTCCCGGACTCTTTTCACATTATCTGGGTTTCGCGAGCCTCTGCCGCCAGGTACGAGCAGGACTTCAATGTCTTCCGGTGCATTATCATAAGTATGAGTTGGGACAACACTTTGTCCGATACGGCCAGGAGAGTCATCTTCTAGCGTAGACACAGGATTGAGATCTGTATGTAGCAGAGAGAGTTCGAGAGGTTGGCGCTTGGACGTAAAGTTTAGGACGTCCAAAGGCCCAAACACATCTAGGGCTTGGAACCCAGGAAACAATGCGACAGCATACTTGGTAGGAGGAGACATACTTCAGAATTAATTCAGATTGCGATGAGAACACGGTCGGCTTATTGTAGGATTCGGAATTATGGCGACAGTGAGGGGTAAGCAGCTTGCTGTGAGCGATTTGTCAGCATCGAGATGAGTCAATTAAGATCCGATGTCAGGCTGATATCTGACTGTATTGCCAGATTGATGTATATACTAGATTGATTGATATAGAAACAAGCTGCGCTTAGTGCAACCTCTATTGGACCTCCTCCAGTGACACACAGCCTTAGACGACCCGGCCCTTGGTCTGCTTGATGTTGATGATATTGATGTTCTTCCACATGACGACCCCAAGAATGCCAAGGGCCCAAACCGCAGTGCCAGCAATGAATAAGTATTTGTGTGCATCGCCATAGGCATGCTGAATTGCCAGCCGAGTCGGCGATCCAACTGGGTACGATAGTTGGGTTACAATTTCCATCGCGATCACGGGCAGATTGGGAAGATCTTCCTCGGGGAGATACTCTGCAAGCTTCTTGGGGAGGATATCTTGCCAGATGGCAGATGACACAGTCAACCCAACGGCCGATCCAATACTGGCACACATGGATACCAACGCGATAGCCACGGCAAAATACTGCTGCTCTTGGACAGCGGCAAGAATGGCGATCTCGGCAGTAATCATGATGGCGCCGCTTCCAAAGGCGATGAATATTTGAGACATGGCGACATAGCCAATACTCTGATCAGGCTGACGGAAATACACCATAAGTCCAGATCCGAGTATGGATAGAGGAAGTGCCACGTAGAGTGTGACAGCCTTATAGTTTCCAGTATAAGACATCACCATGCCGACGAAGATGGCGAAAATGAAGCCACCGACACTGTATGTTGCCACAACATAGCTAGCATGCGTGACGCTGAGATTGTTGACGACTTGGAGGATGGAGCTGAAGTACATGCCCCAACACATATAGCTGAAGAAGAGAGTGAAGGACAGGAGACATGCACCAGCAACTGTGCGATCCTGAAGAAACCTCCAGGGGATAAAGGAAACTTTGGCGAAGAACCTTTCCCAGATACCGAAGAAGATTAAAAGGAGGATTCCGAAAACAAAGAAACAAATGATCATGGTTGAGCCAAATCCTTTAGCTTGCAAGGCGTAGAGATTGAATGGCAGGAGGAAAAGGGCAACTCCAGCTGAAAGGCTAAGAAGTCCAACAACGTCAAACTCGCGAATGTAGTAAGAGAAGCCCTGCGACTCTCGTTTGGGAATTATGCCTTGCTTCTTAGCTCTCAGGTAGTGATGCATGAAGAGACCAAATAAAGGGATGGTAACACCTGGAACAAGGATACTCTCCATGCCGAAGGCCCATCTCCAACCAGCTCCGTTCAAGAATGCCGTAGAGATTGGACCACCCAGCCAGGCTGTAATAATACTCGGAGAGCCACAAAGAGACTGGATCAGACCTCGGTGCCGAAGAGAGGTAGTATCAGCGATGAAAACGCTGAGACTGTAGCCAACTCCATTGATGCCAACAGTGTAGAAGACTTGAGACGCAGCATAAGCTTCAACATTGTTACAAGCGGCCGACATGATAAGACCAAGAGTCGCAAGAGTAGCGCAGAATAAGAAGCCTTGAGGTCGGCCGAAGATGTCGAGAGTCTTTGCGATGCTCAGATTGGTGACGCCTCCAATGACAGAGCTCATCACGCTGGTAGTTGGCGTGAGAGAGTGCATTGCGAAAGCGGATGTGACATATGGGATCAAAGCGCTGCTGATACCCGAGACAAGACCTTGGACGAAGTAGACGAGCCAGATGAGGACGAAAGCGACCATCAGCGCGGTTCTTGACCACGAGAGGGTAACGGCCTCGATGTTTTGTACGCCATGCTGAAATTTGACGTCAACAGCGTCGTTGCCGGGACTTTCTGTGTCTCTTTCAAGCCCATCGCGGGGACTGTCGTGGACTTTGTGCAGCACTTTCGTATCCGAATCGACCGTGGAGGACATTATGGGGGAACGACAGTCGCCAGCTGTACCAAGGCTACTCGAAGATGACTGCAGAGACTTGGATTGAACAGAGACAAACTGGGTAGGTTGGTGGATGATCGAGGAGAGAAAGGCAGTCGTTATGGAGGGAAAAATCGGGGGTAGGAGTGCAAAAACGCGACTTCACATTTAAAGCACCGATGGTATTGTTGCCACGACAAGCATGCTACAGCAGATGCGGACCTGAAAGAAGTACCTTCTCATTCTTCCCCTCCCTATCTCAAGAGAAATGACTGGGAGGAAAAAAACCCTTGCTGCTGGTGCTGAGTTGCTGGTATCAACATCACGCTGATGCCCACCAATCAAGATTTAGCTCAAATTCTCTCAAATCACCAACACAGCGACAATTTCGTTCCAGCCACCTGCTATCGTATCCATACAACCCTTGTAGATCCGTGTTGTCGTATCGCCAAGCCCTGAAAGCTAATTGTCTAGATCATCGTGGCATGCAATGGGATGGAGCTTGCATGTGCAGGACTAGCGCTTGGATCTGCTCGGGTATGAGCAAGTTGTTGGTGGCGCTCTCTTGAGGACCCCTTGTATTAATGCAGAACTAATTTGAGCTGCCTGACAGGGCTAAACGACCCCTGTGAATCAAACTGTTGTTGAGATGCACAGCTGTAGGGCAATCAACAGCGAGCGTGTAGAGAATGTCTACCTAAGTTTAGTGAAAAGAGCTGCCTAAGGTTATCATAAATTATCCTAAACTTGTCTAAGTATATCCATCTTTAGTATGATGATAGAAGTCGACTTTGCGCGGTTCGAGGCTAGGTGGAAGAAGTCAATGCCAATCTTATCTCTCCATCATAAATCTCCATCTATCCAGATTATTTCGTATACCCGATATTGCCCAGCCCAGAGCTCAAGCTAGCTTATGATCCAACAAAGACTGCATACTTAGTGAACTCCTCATCACTCATGAGCATGTTTGATTCCTCCGGCAAGGTTCCGAGCACGAGCTCCACGCCACCATCCTTTCTCATGGGAGAGATAACCAAGAACCGGAATCTTCTATGGCCACGTTCAATTTGTGGCCGCATTGCTTCCGGGCTACCCCCTTCGAAGAATGAGTCACCAAACGAGATGTCGCTTGTCTGAAACAGCATCATGTTGGAGATCATAGCATTCATGTGCTCGAGACCCATGTTTGCTGTTGCAGGTTTGCTGTAATCTGTCATGGAACGCAGTAGAGTGAATGTGTCATGGACGAGTGGCGGCGTGATTCGTTCAGCTGCCTCTCGGATCACGCGCGCAATCTGCGAGATGTTTGTTTCAGGAGAGCAGAGTGTTTCGATGGGCATGACTGGGCGATTCATCACAAGCAAACTGCCAATGTAGGACGAAGGCAACAGTGACGAGAAGTAAGGCCGACCATCGATTGGCATTTCGAGAATTGACAGTTCGTCAGGCTGAAACGTCTGGTTTCTGATCTCTTTAGCCACTCTGTATCTAGATCTGATTGATGCACGCCAGAAAAAGGCTTGCACAATATCAATCACTGATGTAGAGACCCCCTTAGTCCCAGGGTCCGCCAGGGCTTCTTGTTTGAGTCTATGGATGCTCTCCCCCGAAAGAAGGAAGACTGTAGTGCTGAGCGATCGCTTGCTCGGAGCAGCGGGCCATACTGAGCTTCCGGGGAACACAGGGGCGGGAGGGAGAGCATTCTGCACATTACGAGGCTTTTCAACAGCCATGATCTCGTCGTGGCAAGTTGCCCCATTGCACACGTCGACGCTAATCTCGGGCGTGAATGGAAGAAAGCCCCAAGTGCCAGAATCAACCTCATGTACCGGCTTCGCATATCCTTCCTGCTCCCAAATAATCTCAGGGAGATCATGATTGAAGCTTTCAGGGTCGAACCAGTTACACGTCGCCGTCTCATCACCGTCAAGATACCGACAGCACTCAGCCCATACTCTGATTGCCACCATGACGCCAACAGCATCTAGACAGGTGTGAATGAAGTTGGTGGCCAAAATGCATCCCCCTTCAACGAAATTGGCTTGCGCGACAAGTATGTCCGCAGGCATCGGAGGGAATGGTGGGCAATCAAGAACGAGGTCATCGCTGAACAAAGATGGCGAGAAGCCTGCTTGACGCATCTCTCCAAACGACGGAAGGACCTGAGAAAGATCTTTGTACACCAACTGCCTCGGTTTGGAAGAGGCTGGTAGCGGGTTGGGAGGAACCGTAATGCGATATTCGCCCTTCTTATACCCAAACTCGTGTTCTGAGGCAAGCATCATTCTTCCATCGAGTTCGGGGATGATCTCAAATGCACGAACAAGTCCAGCTTGTAACTTTTCAAAGGCTTCTTCGAAGCTGATGCCTGGCCAAAGAGCGAAGTAGAAGTTGAGACCCATGTAGTGATTGGGATTGACAGCATCGAACGGGTTCATCTTAGATCCCAGGCGTCGCTTGCGATCGGCTACAATCTTCTTCATCTTTTCAGACTCGATGCTTGAACATGGTGTTTCTGCTGTTGTGCTTGTCTCCGTGTCACTCAATAAGTTCACAGCAATTCTCTTGGCCTTTTCTTCTTCCAATATCTTAAGAAGCTGAACAGAAAACTCGTCTATCGTTGGGTGGGCATACAGATGGCGGGGAGCTAGCTTTTCCTCAAGCCCTGTAACGGCACGGATAATTCTGATGACTCGAAAAACGAGAAGAGAGTCCAAGCCAAGGTCAAAGACGTCCTCGTCGGCCGGGAAATCGTCAACATCTGGCAAAACAGACCGCATGACATGAGAAACCGAGTCTCTCACGGTGTCAATCGATTTAGTATCGATCGAAAATGCGTCAAAATCTTCATCTTCAGCTTCCTCACCCCGGGAGATGTAGAAGCGCTCGATAAAGTCTGCATACAGATCTAGAGTGGCGCGGCGTTTGATGGTCTGTTTGTCTGTCCGGATGAAGGGCTTATCTGCCTCGGAGAAAGCTATATACTCTCTTTGGAGCCGGGTCTTCTGGAAAGTGGAGTTGTTTGCCCTCTCGACTATCGCCCAGATGCTATCGAACAACTCATTGTTCTTCTCGGGGTGGTTCTTGAGCTCGATCAGAAGACCTGCTTGAGGCCTCCCAGTGCCGATCATAAGGCAGCCTTCGACTGCAGGATGTGTCGTGACCAAAGCCTCTGTGTCCAAGGGAGAGATCTTGTAACCGTTGGAAAGAACAACTACATCATCACTTCTGCCACTAAAGGCCCAGAGGTTGGGCTTCGTCGGGTGTCTGATGTACAGATCCTTGAGATTGACTGAGTCCTGATCAGGGAATGTATAGAATATCCCTTGGAATAGAGCCCAGTTCTCGTTGCGGTGTACCCAGTGTTCGTATACACCAGGCTGGACCTCTTTAAACTCGAATCCTGAGTAGGGATGAAAAGCAAACCAATGCCAGTCTTCTCTCGGGACCCAAAGATTGCCGATGAAGAGACCTTCCGTTGTACCTGTAAGGTTGAGTACCCTGACTACTTCATTGACTTTGGAGACAATGACGGGGCTAACGGGGCCTGAAGATGAGGGTCAGTGATTCACGCCCATGGCCATTTGAGATGGATTGAAGTTACTGACCGCCGGAGGCACAAATGAACTTGGATGACTCGAATTTGGCCAACACTTCTGGGCTCTCGCCTAGTTCGTCCACAAGTGAAGGTACCATACTCCATATGTCGATATGGCCTGTGAGCGACTCGATCAGTCCGAGATTGGGCAAGACGCCCGAAGGCCCAAGGATACAATGGAGATTGAACAATGAAGGCATAAGTATATCCATAATTACACCGGCGCCCTATCTCTGTCGTTAGCTGGTGCAGCTTGCCTGCAGGTACACTTACATGGCTCATAGGAAAGGAGGAGTAGATCCTATCACCTTCGCTCCAATTATCTGTCCAAGGAGTCAAACCGCCATCGCCTTCGATGGGAGGCAAGAGTCTCACGGCATCCATGGTTCCGATCAAACTGTGCGTCCAAAGAATCGGCTTTGGTACACCAGTAGTTCCCGAAGTGTGCAATATGCAAAAGGGCTCGTTGATGGCACCCTCAAAACTCTTATCAAACGCGAATGGTTCCGTTGACTCGGCTTCCAGAAGCTCATCTACACTTGGGAGTTCGAGAACTCTCATGTACTTCTCCTGTAAGATTCCTTCCACTAGGGGGAGCATTGCTTGCTCTCGAGGATTCACCCAAATACTGCAATCTGAAGCATTGAGAACAGCTAATGCACCGGTGATGTTGTTCTTTGGAGAAAGAAAGAGGACCTGTTTGAACTCATTTAACATCGTTTATACGATGACAGGTTCTGGGGCAACTTACAGCACAGCCTGCCTTGACAGCACCATAGGTCAAGAGCACATGCCGAATATCATCTGAATATGTGTGAGATCTACATATGCGGTACACAGAAGTTGAGTGTGTACTTACGAGGTCCAATGTAACCCAAAGATTGGATCTTTGGTGGCTTCTGTGTTACAGCATGCTCCAGTGCCGGATCGCCGTTGGGGGCTCCATTCATTTCATTGAGATGCTTATGGAGCCACCATGCTGTTTTGTCAACGGCCCGTGCAAAGGCCTGTGCAGTGATATGCTTAAAATTTGGGATGCCATCGGAAAGGCTGGTAATGGAGTAGACAACGCGTTCTGGATCTGCCACCGCCAGGCGATCAAGAATCTGGGGAATAAGTCTCCTCCCATAGGAGGGTTCAGTTTCAACCATTTTGGGCAAGAAATAAGGACCTCTAAAGGTTGATTAATGATACACAGAGGCCTGAGAGCGAGTTCAGGTGCCAATTTTATCACTGCGGTGGGTTGGCAAAATGACAGGTAAGAACATGTGAGACCACGATCCTAGGCGACAGAAAGATCAGAGCGGCTTTAGGTGAGTTTATCATAACAAGTCCTAAACTTGATCATTTTATTTTTTCCATCCTAAGGATTCGCATTATCTTGGTTTTTTATTTGGTACATGGGTCGGAGAGTTTCAGTCCCATCCAGTCAAGCATCGTATGATAAGAAACAAACTCATTCTCGCTCACAAGAAACTTTCTTTTTTTTCCCGATTGACGCCACTAACCAGAATCTCACATGACTCCTTGTGTAAGATTTGCCACAAATAAATAATTGACGAGGGCGACATTTGAGCACATTGTTTAGTGTCTTCATGCATGTAACTTGCTCAGTCCCCCTGTCCACACTTGATCACCCTGGATCGTGAGCATATAATCAGCCTCAAGTGGGTACTTTGTGCGCAGTTTCTCACAGCCACGTTGAGCCCCCTGCATGCTATACGAGTCCCTGGCCATCGTTCTCAGTTGGGGTTCCTGCAGCTTATCACTGTAGTACATACCCCGATGCCAGAATATCGTCAGATCGGCCGATTCCTCTGGCTGAATTGGTCATCAAGACTTTCTTCTGATACCTAGACTTGACCCTGCACATGTTCAGCTTCATATTTAACATCCCTGGAAACTTGTAGTCGGGTTCAAACTTTAACCACTTTGCATATTTCCACCGCAAATCCAACACATCAACGAAAAGTGGTTCATCTTGAAACCCAACACGGATGCCGTGCTACCTCGACGCATATTAGTCTCAAGACATACCCCATCTCCATGCAGATCATACCGTCGTATCCTGCCCTCGCGAACCAACACGGCATGACTGTGACTTCCAAATTTGTCTCGGATGCTTCCGTCCAGGAACAGTCCAACATTACCAAATCCGGAGCGATCTCGACGGTAAGACCTATTGCAGAGCAGCAGGACGCAGATCCGTCTGTGCACGCAGTCTCCTCCAAGATCTTGGATATCATCTTCGAATATGCCCTGAACAAATTCAGCGACAGCAAACAAAGGCTTGAGGCTGGTAGGCCCAAGTTTTTGTCCGTCGTGGGCAAATTCGTGGCGACGAGTACAAGGGTTGAGATGTGCCTACCAGCATTTCCTTTCAAATCAGCAAACAAAGCCTACAAGGTGTTTGGCATACTGCCCGACAAGGCGGAAGAGATTGCCTTAGATCGGCTCAATACTATGTGCATCCGCATTGGCGAGATCTATCCGCCTGGCGCTCAGTGCACTATCATCTCAGATGGCGTTGTCTACAATGACCTATTGAGTATTCCCGATCGTGAAACCTGGGCTTACGGGCAGGCACTTCGACAGCTAGCTTCAGATAAAGGCTTCCGGCACATTTCCTTCTCTAGGATCCGAGACTTGGTCGACATCCCCCTTCCAGCTAAGCTGCATGAGATTGCGTATGTCGCCAACGCGACCAATTTCCGACGAGCCCTTCTCAACCGTTTCGGGAAAGACGATATCGACATTGACAAAGAGATTGAGAAAGACCCTGACACCAAGATGACTTACCTTGGATATCGGCGGTTCCTTGAATCTGATCTCAAGCATATTTTTCCGGTCGGCAATGGACGAACAGCGAATGCATATCGCAGAGACGTGAGGTATCTTGCAAAGCAGATGTTGATCCGAGGCTATGTAAGTGGCATGAAATGCGTTTCCCCCACCAGCTCTGACCGTCCAACAGGCCTTTGCTGCTGCTGTCAAGCATGGCTTCCCTGACCATCTGCGACTGTCTATCCACCAGTCGACTGGTAAGCAGAAGGTATCTATTTGCTTACTCAACACCAAGACGGGCTTCACAACCCCGTGGCACTGCTGTGTTGCCCTGACAGCAACCGGGGAATGGACTAGTGCTCCAAAGGGAGAGTACCTGAAAGACCCAAACATGAAGGTCATCCACGAGGATGGTCGACCTAGCTACTTCCAAGAGATCGTTGGCATTAGTGAGCCTGGTCAAAAGGCTCAAACAGAGACCAGTGAGGTGAACGGCAGTGAGAGTCGAAGTGATGCGCCGCATGCTGAGTCTCAAGAGACAGCCACTTCGTCCCTGACAGAAGCAGACATAGAAAGGGTAGCTGCGCTTGCAAAATTCATGCTGTCGACCGACTTCAAGAAAAACGACGGGATCTTGAAGTCAGGTCATCCAGGTATGGATAAGGTCCTAGACTGGAAGCCAAACGAGCTGAGCACAGTTGTATGGCTCAAAGAGCTAATAAGTGCTGTGGCCAGAGATACTGGAGGATATAACGAAAAGGTCGTTGGTGTGACTTATTAAGAGATATCAGTGAACGGCGCACACCAGCTTTCAATACCTAAAGCCATTCAGATACAGCTGGGATTGATTTCTCCAGGTAGAAGTGTGAATTGAGATAGAAGATTATAGCCGTATAAGTAGTAATAGAAAGACTTTCCTCGTTCCCTGAATTTATACTGTCTGTTTGAAGTGAAGATTCAGCTCTCTAGAGACTCGCTTTATGTGAAGTCTCTTTTACATTCTGCTGCATAGTGAATTGTTTATTTCTAAGTTCTCTTGTCACTCGATAAGCAATCAAGCGTACCCGAAAAGCATCTTTACTAGTTACTTCCATTCTTTTATGTAGCTGCTCTACTCATCCTTAACACTTCTCATGACTCTCTGAAGCCAATTGGCTTTCGCCATATTAGCCATGTGAATGAGTGGCTTGCTAGGATCGTCCATCATATCGAATCCATGCCAAGCTCCAGGCCATATGTGAAGCTCGCATGTTGATCCGCCTCGCCACATCTTGGTTGCATAATCAAGAGCGACATCGCGGAAGACTTCACATTCTCCAGCATCGATATATGCAGCGGGCAAATTCGAAAGATCTGTCTCTCTTGCAGGCGCTTGATAGGGTGTAACATGCTCTGATCCTCGTTTATCACCCAAGATAAGATCCCAAATAGCACGAAGCCATGCTGTACTGGCAGGGTTGCCGTACTCGAATTGCTGATCAGCCAGGCTCTCGCATCGGTCATCTAAGAGAGGCGAGTAGAGCATTTGAGCTTTGATAGGGATAGCCGGGCGCTTCCTATCACGAGCCATAAGGCACGTAGCGGCTGCAAGGGCGCCTCCTCCAGACACCCCAAACACGACAATGGTAGCTGGGTCAATTCCAAGACTCGAAGCATTCTCAGAAATCCAAACAAGCCCCGTATAACAGTCTTCAGCTGGGCCAGGCGCGCGCGTCTCGGGTGCAAGGCGGTGTTCTACGGACACAACAACGCAATCGATCCCTTTCAGAAGATCAATCACAGACGTGACGGCAGTGAATCTGTCACCACTGACCATCCCTCCACCGTGAATGTGATACAAGACTGGCCTTGGTGCCTTTGATGCGTCCTTGGGTGAAAACACTGATAAGATAATGGTATTGTTATCAGGTCCAGGAATTGAGTGCTCTGTATGACTCAAGTGCGGATTGTCTCTGAGGACAGTCTCGGCATTGAAGATGAATGAGCCATGGGAGCATTCCTGTTCGCCACTGGCGACTCCGCGCATCAGCTTTAGGTCGAATTCTTCAGGAAATGAAGCAGAGTTCAACAGTGGTGCCAGGTCAGGGTCGTATGCTGGACGAGGTATCTTAATCCTCGAGTCAAGCTTTGCAGCTTGTGAATATGGGAAAGGGTATGTCATGTTGATGAAAAATTGTGAAGAGCCGTGGGAATTGACAGTGTTCAATTCTTGTCAGCCAAGTTTCTAGCACCTTGAGATGAGCTATCTGCTAAACGGAGCTGTCAGGATGTCAGAACATACGTGCAGAAAGAGGTACGTATATGCCCGCTTTGTTCTCGTTCTCAAGCCCTCATCATCCGGAAGTCGCCCTTCATGAACCATGGTTGTCCCTCATTTCAATCCGAGTTTTTAGGTGGATTCTGGCCCTGAATGAGAAGATTTGAGTCGATTTCGCCTTGTGCATGAAGCTATCATCGATAAGGCAAGAGCCCATTATCTGTCCCGCCAAGTCAATGGACCCTTGAAAGAGGCTTGAAGGATCGTTCTAGATTCTTTGCGCGCATAAATAAATAACTTACTCAATACAGGGTACACGATCCTCTTCTCATATCTTTCTTGCTCATATGCTCGCAACAAACGAGTTGGAGTGTAGGTACTTCGACATCACCACATTGCCGAAAGCAAGAGCAAAGAGATTTACATCATGTTTTTCCGCAGTTTGCCCTGCTACGATGCTGTGACAGTAATCATCGTCCCGTTGATGACATATGCAAACATCCTCCAACATGACGGAACAGCAACTGAACAAGATACGCCGACTTGGTAAATATTCCTCCCACCTTCATCCAAAAGCTGCTGACGAAGACTGCAGGCAAACTCGAGCAACTCTCGGCAGTCGCCCATCACATAGACTTCTTTACAAATACTGGTCTTTCTGCACACTACGCACCAGCACAGGTCTTGCCTGACTTCGATCTGGAAGAGACCGTCTACGGTGCATTATCGCAAGTCCTCACCCAGCATCCGGTTCTGTTCGCGATCCCAGTGATACCTGAGAAGGATGAACCGTATTGGGGACGACTGGACTCAATCGATCTCGAGAAAGTTGTATCCTTTGTCGACCGAAGTCAGCCATGGTTGACCGGAGATCAAACAGACGAGGAGCTCGATTCACTGCTTGAGCGCCAACACAACACAAACTTCAAGGCTGGATATGGTACTCTACCTGTCTGGAGACTGGTGATACTCAAAGATTATGATTTGAGCCAAGGAGTCACGGCCTCATTCATTGCCCACCATTCGATGACTGATGGAACTGGCCTTCAGATTTTCCATGATTCGTTCCAGAAAGCTCTTTGTGGCATTACATCCAGCTCCAATGAACAAACATTTGATCGAGTCGTATTCTCAAATGATGGGCCAATTGCCCCATCACTCGAGGAGCTTCACCCTTTGCTGATCCCAACAAGCCCACCAGCATCTGATGCAGCGCAGCTGAATGAGTGGAGGGGCGCTCCCATTGCATTACCGTGCAATACACGTTACAAATCATTATCGCTTCCATCAAATATCATGGAGCGCTTTGTGCAAGACTGCAAGAAGCACAGAGTGGCACCAACCGCGGCTCTTCCATCTCTTGTTGCAAGGTTGCTGTACGACAACCTGCCATCAACAGTTGAAGCTCTTACGTGCAACCTTCCAGTGAGCCTGCGATCAGACCTACCACCAAAGCTGGTCGAAGGCGTCATGGGTAATTTCATCAATGCCTTCAAAGTCCAGCTTGTTCGCTCCGATTTAGACCAGGTTTCAGGCGACTGTAGTATAGGCGCTACTGGGATCTGGAACCATGCTAAGAAGATCCAACAAGCTACCAGAAAGTATTTTGCGAATGCCTCACCATCCGGAGAGCTATACGCAAATGTCGCTGCGCTCAGGCTCATTCCAGACATCGGCGCAGCTTTGGCCGGGTCAATCGGTCATCCTCGCGGGGAATCTTTTGAGGTCTCAAACCTCGGAACCTTCTCACAGGCTAAGAGTGTCAAGGGAGGCGCCAAATTGTTATGGCATCGAGGAAAAGTGTTGTTGAGTCGATGCGCATATGCTGGAGGAGCTCCGTTGGTGGTTTGCGTACTGAACAATGACGAGTATGTTGGGTTTGGCTTCACATGGCAGGATGGTTCTATTGAGGAGAGTATTGTCGAGGCTGTGATTGATGGCATCAAAACATACTTCAACACTGGGACGGAGGCATCCAACAGGAACAGAGGGGAAAGAAAGGTACCGGCGATCTCAACTGCCGTGATATCGTCATTTCAGGCATAATGCTTGTACGTGGTCAATTGAAGTTGACTCGTGGCTTTGATGTCGCGCTAACCCCTCAGAGGCGCATCCCACTGTAACATGCGATCTTGATGCACTGATGCAGGTCACTGACCTTTCAGCTATCCTACCTTACTTACTCGTATCAATACATTCAAGGCTGTCAATTATCACAATCCTAGACTACATCTATTAATTACTGTCTATACATATGTATTAAGCTCGGTGATATGCAGAAGGATTATTATGTTGTGCCGATAGGCCTGTCCTTATTGACTCTTCTATAGATCCAATCTCCCTCACCTCGGTAGTATCGGCTACAGCACAGCACCTCCTCATTCTTTTTATCCCACCGGCCATGGTAAAATTCTATTACAATTGCTTACAATATCAGTGTGCGTGTACCTCTATGTCTGAATCGGCTATGCAAACCTTATCAGGCCATGCTAAGCCAGGGTCTTTAAGGCGATGCTCGCTGAGAACCTGGCCCGTGTCCAATAGGAATCAGACACTATTCGAGGCTCCGAAATAAGGTTTACGGACATGATTCCCTCTTGAGCGTCCTTTTGAATGCGTTCCTGAAACGGCCATTCAAGGGGTGAAACAAAACCTTCGATTTCGGTAATTGAGCGCGGGATTCGGCTGCACAAGGCCCTAATCGGCAAGCCCGGTGAAATTCGTCGGGCTGCAAAGTCAATACATTCGTATAAGTGGGTCGAAGAGGTTGTACTAAAAGAGGGCTATTCCGTATCCGTAGGGGGCTCTCACCGCCTTCAGGGCTGACTTTAATAGCGATTTCAGCTACCCTAATTAATATAATTATAGCTAAAGAGGCTAAGTTAACTGACCCTTAAATTAATAATAATTCCCCTGCTAAAAGTTAATTTTTAATAGTATAATTAAATAAAATATCTTACCTTATAACTCTAATACCTTTATTAAATTAGCTATAAGTAATCTAGCTATTATTATAATTTAATACCTTATTATAGCCTTTTTCTTTATTATAGCTTCTTTTCTTATAATTAATAAGTAACTATTAGACCTTTAAATAACATTTTTATTTAATAGATCTTCTTTTTAAGGCTAAGTAAAGCTAAAAGTTAAATTTAAAGAAAAAAGCTATATTAAAGCTTATTTTTAAATCCTTTATTATCTCTCTTAAGAAAGCCTTTTTAATAATAAAATAAAATTACTATTAAATTAAATTAAAATATATAGTTATAAAAGATAATTACTATATATATTAAGAAATACTTAATATAATAAAGTATATAGAAATTATAAAAAAGAAAAAAGTATTTATTAATTAATAATAAGAATTAGACTTTAAGTAGAAATACCTATAAGTAATAATAAAAGTAATAAAAGATAGCTTTAATATTAATAATTATATAATAATTAATTTATAGTATAAGATCTTCTTTAATAATTACTTAGTAAAGAGATATATTATAAAAGCTACTAATAATAATACCTTTAGGTATTATAATAAAATGCCCCTACCTACAGTAAGGATTGCCTCTAATAGTAGCTTAAAATAAGAGGAGGTTTAAGATTAGTAGCTAGCTAAGGTAAATAGTAAATAAGGTAATAATAACCTAGCTAAAGAAGAGCTAGAGGTTAAGCTATTTATATAAGTAAGTTAATAAGCTTATAATAATGCAGTTAATAAGCTACTTCCTTTTTCTTTATTAAAGCTATTATAAACTCTTATAATAAGTAGTAAAAAAAAGGATTACTATAATATTAATAGCTTTTAATAAAATAATTCCTTTCCTTTAAAAAAAGAAGAAAAAGATAATAAAAAAGAGTAATAATAATATTAATAATTTAAAAGAGCTATTTTTAAAGAGTTAATTATTTACTTATAATTATATAATATTATTATAGCTAATTAAAGTAAAAGATTTATAAAGTGTAATTAGAAACTATACTTAGCTCTTTATAGAAGAATAAGGTATTAATTTTATAATAAGGGTAATATACTAGCTGTAAGAGAATACAAATAATGCCTTAATTTAAATATCTTTTAATAAAAAGAAAATAAAAAGAGGCTTTTACTAATTTATTAATATAAAATATATAGTATTAATAATTAAAGAAGTATATATTTTATAGTATTATAAGGGGCTAAAAAGTTAAAGCTTTTATAATATTATAAGGCTTTAGAGATATTATATCTAGCTGTAGCTTTAAGCTAATACTGCAGGGTAATTTTCCTAACTTAAAGGAACTTAAATAGCATATAGATAATATTTCTATAGGCTTTAATTAGTCTAAATTTTTTAATATAAGGCATTTTTAATGCTAAAATAAGCTTCATTGAAAAAAATAATATAATATTAATCTAGCTCCTATAAGCTTAAAATAGCTTCTCTTTAATTAGCCTCTTTAGCCTATAACGCTCCCTTCTTTATTTACTATAATGCTCTCTTCTTTATACCCTAGCTCTAGCTCTCTCCCTTTAAAGATCAGGAAGTTATATAGATTAGTTATAGTATATATAATCTTAATCTAATTACTAAAGAAATATTTAAATATACTATTTCTTATAATCTTTTACTTCCTCTTATAATAGCTAAAAGCCTACTTTATAATTATTTAAAGCTATAAATAATAAAGATTATATAATTCTTTCTTATTTATAAGTTTTTTTATTATATTACTTTAATCTTAAAGACAATATTAAACTTAGAAGTATAAAATTAAAATTCCTCTTTATAATCTAAAGCTAATATTAGTAAAAAAGAATCTTTCTAGTAAGACTTTAAAGCTACCTATATAAGTATATTTTATTAATATTATATTATTAATAGATCTCTTAGTACCTATAAGTATATATAGGAATTATCCCTTAAAGTTAACTATAGTAAAGATATTCTAAGAAACTATTAACTTTCTTAATTAAAATCTCTATTACTAAGTAAAAGAAATAAATACTAATATATATATACTATTTATAGCCTTTATTATACTATTAAATTAATAAAATTTATTATTTAGTTTAATCTATAGACTAATATATCTATAATCTAATAATTAAATAAATTTTATATATAAATACTATATAAAGTTAATTAAATAAGAGAAAATAGCTAATATAGTATTTTAATTAACTTTAAACTAATAGGCTATATTTCTTTAAGGCTTACTATAGGCTAATATTTATAGAAAGATTATTAGCTTTTATTTAAGTAACTAATACTAGCTATTACTTATCTTTATATTATTCTTTAATTACTAAGAAAGTTAATAAAAGTTACTTTTATTTATTTAAAATAGGTTATTAAATATTATATTTAAGGTAATTAAAAGCTATAAAGTATAAGCCTAAGAGTTAATAAGGATATTAATATAAGGCTACTAGGTAAGTAGATTATCTTTATAGTAAGGCTAATAGTAATACTAATAGCTAAGGTAATCTAGAAAGGCTATAATAATAGCTAATTACTATAGCTATTAATTATTAAAGTTATTAATAATAATCTTATAAATAAAGTTATTATAAAGGCCTAATTATAAGAGATATTCCTTATATATAGTATTTTTAATTAAGCTAATAAGGCTATTATAATTATATTTACTTTAATTTATATAGTTTTATACTTAATATTAAAAGTAATAGAAAATACTAAAAAATAAAAATATTACTTAGCCTTTTACCTTTATCTAGCAATTTATAGATCCTCTTACTAGCTTAATATATTACTTACTTATATAAGAGCTGCTAAGTTACCTATCTATTAATTAGGTAAGATTACAGTGAGAAAACAGATCTAAATATAGAAAGGTCAGTCAGCTGCCCCTCTTTATGCCACTTTTTCAGCAGAAATTGACTGCCCGGCAGATTTCACCGGGCTTGCCGATCAGGGCCCAAACAAGCAGGTTTCCCAATGCCAATGCTTGGAATCATTAGTGGCACGTTCTGTTCTGGGATAGATTGTAATGACACCTTCTGTATCAGTCCTGATCAGGTAATTGCTGAAACTCGGAGGGTATAAGATCATCTTCGTCCCATCGGTTCTCTTACAGGTACAGTTTGATCAGCCAATTTGTGTCCTTAGGAAATACAAACATTCATTCATCGCTTGATCGTCATTCATTTTGATCATGCCTAAATTCCAGGCACTTACCTTGGCAGCTCTGAGCTGTCTGCACGCGACAACTGCATCAGCTTACCCACGACAAGATGCCACTGTGCGCACAGAATACGATTATATCATTGTTGGTGCAGGTGCTTCAGGCCTCACTGTCGCAAACCGCCTATCGGAGGATCCTGGTACGTTCTGCTGTTGCATCGACCCTCCATGTTTGCTGACGCCCCAACAGCTGTGACTGTCCTCGTGATTGAAGCTGGTGATTTGTAAGAGATCTGAAGTTTTTGACCAGGAATAAAATACTTACAGATATACAGCGATAAGAATGAAGACATCGTCACAATCCCAGGCCTTGCTGGCGGTGCTGTTGGCACAAAGTACGACTGGAATCTTACTTATCCCTCCACCACTTCTCTCAATGGACGCAACGTCTCAATTCCTTTGGGCAAGGTCGTTGGAGGCTCAACCAAGCTCAATCGCATGGTCTATGATCGCGGCTCAAAGGCAGACTACGATCGTTGGGCTGAGTTGGGTAACAGTGATTGGCAGTGGGATACACTGCTTCCTTACTTCAAGAAGGTTGGCGATAGTTGGCAAAGTCACGAGATCAGGACTAACTTGAATCGCAGAACGAGAAATTCACTGGACCGACTGCCGATATCAAGAAGAAGTATGGCATCACCACGGACCCTTCTGCGCATGGCTCTTCGGGCTTCGTTCACTCCAGCTACTCGCCTTTCTTCTGGCCCACGACGAGTAAGTGCATCTTTCCCATGTACAGTCTGTCAAGCGAACCAATACTAACAAACTCCAGAGAATCTTGTCAAGGCCACTGGGGAGCTTGACATCAACGTTGCCTTCGACCAAGCCAACGGTGGCGCAATTGGAGGATACTTCTGCCCTCACAACCTCAACCCCAAGACCGTTGTTCGCTCTTCTGCACAGGACTACTACAGCGCTGTTTCTCAGCGCAAGAACCTTCAGCTTCTTTCGGGCAATCAAGTTACTCGTATTCTCACTAGCAAGAATGGAAGTTCCGTGAAGGCTACTGGTGTCGAGGTAAGCGGTTGCCCTAGCCCTATCACACCAGCTGTTGGTAACTAACCATCTTCCCGCAGTTCGCGAAGAACAAGGGCAGCGCCAAGAAGACAGTCAAGGCGAAGAAGGAGGTCATCCTTGCGGCTGGAGCTGTTCACACTCCTCAGATCCTGCAGGTCTCTGGTATTGGTGACTCGGCTCTTCTCTCCAGCATCGATGTCCCTGTCGTTGTTGATCTCCCCGCTGTTGGCCAGAACTTCCACGATCATGTCTTACTCGCTGTTGTGGGAACAGGTAAGTCACGCGCTTTTGTTAACATGTCTTAAGCTAATTGTGTTTAGTCAATGCTCCTATTCAAACCGGCAACCTTACTGGCAACGCCACTTTCGCTGCTGAGGCGCGCGCCCAGTACGATCAGCAAAAGAAGGGACCTTATTCTTCACCCACTGGTGACTTCCTTCTCTTCCTCCCTCTCTCCAACTATACAAGCTCCGCTTCAGACATTCATAAACAGGCCGCTAGCCAGGACGGCTCCAAGTTCCTCCCTTCAGGGACACCCGCCGAGGTCGTCAAGGGCTACAAGAAGCAGCAAAAGGTCCTCAACGACAAGCTTCTTGATACCAAGTCAGCCATCCTGGAGGTTATCTGGGCCGATGGAACATCAGTCCTTGGTCTTCAGCACCCTTACTCTCGAGGCTCCGTCAAGGCCAAGTCTTCCAACATCTTCGACTCTCCCGATGCCAACCCAGAGTTCCTCAAGAACCCTCTCGATATCGCCATTCTTACCGAAGGTGTCAAGTTTGTTCGAAAGCTGTCTGGCGCACCCTCAATCAAGTCCCTGAACCCCTTTGAGATTGTGCCAGGAGCCAACGTCACAAGCGACAGTGACATTGAACAGTTCATCCGCAACAGCGCATCAACTCTGTTCCACCCCGCAGGCTCTTGCAAGCTTGGTAGCCGCAGTGACGGTGGTGTCGTTGATGAGAAGCTCAGAGTCTACGGCATTAAGGGCCTTCGCATCGTCGATGCCAGTGTCATTCCTTTGCTTCCTGCCACGCATACAATGACGACTGTTTATGCTGTCGCTGAGAAGGTAAGTTATCCATCAAGTTATTCCCAGCATGTCTCTAACATAATCAGGCTGCCGACTTGATCAAGCGTGGTTAAGTGATGTTGGTATTCAGAGAGCCCAAGTGGCCAGGAAACGAGAGTATGACGCGTGTTATTTAGCTTGTAGATATTGATTTACCACTCGGTGCATAGAGGCTCAGCAATTTCATATGGATGTTTCTGCTCGAAAGATTGTCATTGTGACTGAAGATGAAACACTGCCCTCCTGCTTGCAGTCGGTCCTATTCGCTGGAGCATCAGCGTGATGACTTTGCGCAGATGCACTTTGCAGATCAAATGTACACTTCCCAGCTATAAGACATGCACTCGCTTTAGATCTTGCTTGTAGAACTTTGTAACGCGTGGTCAGTTACGTATTTTGATAGCAAACAAGTTTCACAGCATATCCCAAGAGGCAGTGTTTGAACAAAACGTCATATCAATGCGACCCCTCAATGGCGATGGTATCTTATTCGCTCCTGATATTTGCTCGATTTGGGGTCTTAGCGTGTGACCACGGTTAGCCACGTCAACGCCGGCATCAACGGATAAGCTCTTTTAAGTCAGTTCAGCCAGCCACGTGAGAGTCTCGATGATGCTGACAATGTTCATCTGAGGGGTAATCTCATGAATCACAAGCATCGTCACCTCAATTTCATTCGAGTCTCCATTCAATCAATAGCTACTCAACATGGATGTCTTTGCGACTCTGCCGCCGGAGCTTATCGCGCCGATACTCAGCAATTTACCCGACGTCAGAAGCTTATACAGCGCCACCAAGGCGTCGCCGCATATCTTTCACTTCCTCAACGGGACATGGGGAGCCGAGGTTCTTGATGGCGTCCTCGAGGCATCAGCTCACAATCTTGCGACAACGCCATGGATCCCGCACGTCTTGCGCTTGGTAGCCCTCATCAGGCATTCTTCCGCGGCAAACCCACCAGCAAGAAACCTCACCACTTTCATCACAAAGTTCATCATGCCAACCTCATTTCAGAATGCCCAAGGAGACCGCGTCCCAGATATTCAATCGAGTCCGCCATCTTGTATCCCACGCATTCGTCTTGCCCATGTAATGCGAGGTGACAGTTCCATCACGCCGAGAGAAATGATGTTCCTCTTCCGGAGGATCAAATTGCTTGCAGGAGAGGCCTTTGACTTCTTTCATGAAAGAATCAAAGCGACCAAGCCGCAGCACCTGACTGACAAGTGCTACCATCTTGGCACGCTTCCTTGGAATCGACGGCCGGATGGCCAACCATGGGGACAGCCGTACAAACTCAACACGGGCGGCGAGGCGTCCTGGTATGAAATGCAGAGAATTACCCTTGGCTTTTGGTGTCTCCAGTTGTGCTATGAGCTCAGTAATGCTGCTTCTGAAAAGCGACTCAACTGGTCAGCCTCTGATATCGAGGCCATCCGTGACATGGGATCCAGCGAGACATGCCTGTCGGGACTTAGAAAGTCAAGTCTATGGATCGCTCGAGAACCATTATGGGCTGCGTTGCTTTACGTCCGACATCTGGAAGGTTGCTCAGATGAAAGTTCTTGTGTTGGTGATACTGATGTTGTGAATAAGGGTTTGAGTGTTTTCTTCAACACAGGCTTCAAACCAGTGGAGGGAAGCCACCTACAACTCCCCCATCCAAAGAAGAAAACTGCAAGCTTCGCATGGCCTGCCATTATTCTGAAGCCGCCCCCCTTTCCTTGCGTTGACCCAAATGATGCGTTTACTTATCACTGCCACAAAGTTCTAGTTGGATGTAAGGGTTTGAGATGGGCTGGGCCACTTTTATGCCCCAGAGGTACTCCCAGATTGAGTGAAGGTTTGCTATTCCGGCCATTCAGGAGTTTGGGCTTTGGTATATGGGATGATGAACGATTAGTGACGATGGAAATGCTTGATGACCCCCAGAACAAAAGACCGAGGAGATTTCATGTCTGGTGTCAGGACCAAGTCTTCACTTGGACAAGTCTTTTGAGTAGCGAGGAGAAAGAGGAATTGAGGGTATACCAAGAGGCTTTGCAGTTGAGGGAGGAACAGGAATTCGGTGAGTTGATTGTTGGTGCGAACTAGGATGATATTTCTATTTGAACAGGACTATCGGACACAGCCCATGGCGCGTTACTTGAGCGCATTTAGCATTTATTCTTGTATGATAATAGTAATGAAATTGAAACAGTCTTCTTTGATTTAGAGAAAAATTTCAAAATCCAAAAAGAAGAGACTCGGGTGCAGGGATTCGAACCCCAGGCTCTTGCAGGTGAGCAAGATTCAGTTGGTTCTTGGGCATGAAAAATGCGAACGGAGGCCAAGGTATCTAAGCCCATTGCAAAGCCAACGCAGCTGGATACCTCTCGAGGTTTTGCACCATACCAGATGAAGATTGGATGATTGGCAAAAACGTTATTGCAGTTTGAGTTGGTGCCAAAAAGCCGCCCCACTATCACGACAGTGTCTTAACGTGTCCCATGCAGAAGGATGAGAATCAAAAGGGAACCAGAACGACCGGGTTATTTTAGGCATGGATCATTGAAATTCCGGCAGTACTCATCACCGACTAACTCTCGTCAATCTTCAACCTATTGAGGGTAAATCCAAAGCTTGTACAACCGCCATCCCTAAGAACAACATACATAGAAGCAAAGACTGTCCTGTATCTCATTCGCTACATCACCCTCTTGTCACAAGATAATCTTGAGTCTTGGAAACATCTTGTCCTACAATGACCGTCTTTAACATTGACGAGGAGGACAACCTCAACCGCATGCGCCGCGGCGATCTGTACTACGCCTTTACAGCCGATTTGGTAGCTGCCCGTAGGCGATGCAGGCAAGCCGTCACTCGACTCAACGCAGCTGAGGACCCAACACGCCGCGAGATGGCTGAATTCTGGAGACAGTAAGCTCAATCCTCGTAAAACAGTCACACATCTTTACTCACATAAGCTCAGGATAACAAACGACGACCGCCCTTTGCCTCCGCCTGCAGCTACAGAAGATGAGGAGGACAACGTGTTGCACGAATATCCTTGGATCGAAGCACCCATCAGGATCGACTACGGCACGAATATCAAAGTAGGAAGCAATGTTTTTATCAACTTCAACTGCACAATACTTGATACATGCCAAGTAACCATCGGTTCAAGGACGTTGATCGGGCCTAACGTTTCTTTCTTCTCCGGTACGCATCCTCTGGATCCTGAGCTGCGTAATGGCACAAATGGACCAGAGCTGGGCGGTACAATCACTGTAGGTGAAGACTGTTGGATTGCGGGCAACGTGACCATTCTTCCGGGTATCACCATCGGTGCTGGTTCCACAGTTGGTGCGGGAAGTGTTGTCACCAAGGTTTGTTGCACTTCGTTCCTTGTGTTACGGTATCTGACATTTCCCCAGGACGTACCGCCTTACCATGTGGTTGCTGGAAACCCTGCCAAGATCATTCGTAAGCTTGAACGGAACCCGAACGGAAAGCAAGAAGCATAGGTAGATCAAGGTCTTGGGTGGCATAGAGCGCGAATATCAATGTGACATTTCTCTCCAAGTCCTAAGCTTCTCCCGGCTCTCCGGAGTACTGAATCCCGACTCTAACAGTGACAGTATTCAAGCTTGAGTGTCGTCCAAGTAAAGTTCGAAGTCTATACGCATTATAGTATGCTGTAGCTCTGGCACTATGTCTCTTATGGATCCAACGGAACTCACCTTTGCGGCTCGACCGCGAACGACGCAGCATGATTCGCCACTACGTAAAAGTCAAAGACTATAAACATGCACGCGACGGTGAAGGATTATTTAATGGTGTGATCCGAGTGTATTGCTATGAATTGTTTTCTTCGCGAAACCCATGTACGCTGCAGCGCTTTGCAGCAGTCGTCAGACTTGTGCGTTCTCCCGTGTCCATCGTACCAACCGAGAGGGAATCATAAAACTCAGCCGTCCTCAATCAAGAAGATGCAGGGACTTAATCTCTCCATCCACCGCCGCCGCTGCCACGGCCATAGCCACCACCACCTCCGTAGCCGCCGCCGCCGCCGCCGTAGCCTCCACGGCCACCACCGCGACCACCACCCTGGTTGGCCTCGCTGACGCGGATCTGGCGACCCTCGAACCTAGAATCGGTGCGTTAGAATCATTTCCGTATTGTATGCGGTGTTGCTGCGCGTGACTCACTCCTGCTCATTCAGAGCGTTGATGGCAGCGGAAGCGTCCTCCTGGTTGGCGAAGGTAACGAATCCGAATCCCCTTGATCGGCCAGTCTCGCGGTCGGTCATGACAATCTTAGATTATTGTATCAGCATCGCGAAATTCGAGGGGCGCGGGCGGGCGAAGGAGTGCTTACGGCGTCAGTGACCTCACCAAATTCGCTGAACTTGGCGCGGAGAGAGTCGCTGGTTGTGGCCCAGGCGAGGCCGCTGGAGACGTCAAATTAGCTGAAATTCATCGTAATCAATCTTTGCGGCTTACCCGACAAAGAGTTTGGACATGGTGAGGGACTAGTGATTTCGACGCGAAAATAGTGACGATTTGAAGAAATATGCAATTGTCAGACGGCGCGGTGCGTTATATAGCCCTTCAAGCCACAAGTTTCCCCTCTTTCTTTTCCAGCCCACGTGACTGGGGTAGACTCATGCAGCAGGCGCCAAAAAAAGTTGCCTAGGTATTATCATGACGTAGTGTCTCAGCCTCCCCATCATCGATTAGGCTTAGCTTATTATTTGTTTTCCCTGATTAATTCTTTTCTTTGGTGCACGATGATTGTTTACTTCTTGCTACGTAGAAGCGCATCTTTGCGCCTTGCTTAAGCTTTATGTGACCTGCTCAAACCGCGACGCTTTTAACATTGCTGTTAGAATGCTAACAGATCTTAACTCTCAGATCAGAGCAACAGAGATTTCAGTGGGGACCTCTCTCCCTTGAATGACCCAAGATCGACGGAGCTCAGCCAACAGCCAATCAGAATCTGCCACTGGGAAAAAGGGTCCTGGAGCCCTCACCGATGTGGCTAGTGATGGAGGGGCTTTGGAGGGGCTTGGAGGGGCAAAAAGGGTCCAGCGCTAATCTGCAAACACCTCGCCACTATCTATCAGGGTGCAAAAAAAGCCCTGACTTGGGCTAGTGAGCGTGTACTCGCGATACGCTCGCTCGGTACCCTAGACCATGATATTCGCAGAGCTGGCGCAGCGCCTGATGATGTGAGAATTGCCCGAAGATTGCGCAATATTTGAGTATCTTACTAAATAATTTTCAGCCAGTTGAAACACTAATTTAATTTAAGCAATGCGGTGGAGACTGTATTTCAGAACTATTCCAACTTAAAAAATAGACAACGGCTTCATTGACCTCCGCTGTCCACGTCGAACTCATCGAACATGTACATACCCGCACATCACAGAAGCCCAGTGATATCAGCATCCTGATAATCAACATCGCGATCAGGCCAAGCACCAAGCTTGCTCAAAAAGTCAACAAAACCACCTTCACCGCCCCAGTAATGCTTCATGAAATTGGTCATCATATCCGTACCATTGAGAAGCGCACCGCTTGTCCACAGTTTCCCGTCTCTGACCCAGCGCTTGGTAACCCAGTTGACCTCTGGGGCTTGCTTCCGGACAGTGCTGAGCAAAATAATTGGGCCAGTTGCCGTTTTACCGTTCAAAATACCGGCCTGCAGAGGAATGAGGACACCGCCACAGATAGAGAGGAAAGCAGAGCATTCGTCGTAGGCTTTGCGAACAAAGGCAAGCTCAGCTTCACTGGGGGCGTAGTGAGCAGAGTTTGCGCCCATGAGAACGATATCTAGCGGAGGGCAAGTATCAAAAGAGTGCTTCCCGTATCAGTACAACGGCAAGAGGTTGAATTGTCAAGTGAACATACCGTAGCCACAAGCTTGATACCGCTTGTCAAGGTACAGGGAGAATCAACCCCCTTCTCATGAACCCAATGAAATTCCATGTCCATTGTCTCCGATTCGAGTTTGGCAGGCGCAACGCTTTCAAAACTGCTCTTCCATGCTTTCTTGGAGAGTCCGTACAAGAAATCAATGGGAGCGACGTCGAGAATCTCGGTCTCGCTGGAAACATGTGAGCAGGGTTCGCCGAGGGAGCTGATTCTGTTCACTCACCTGTTCATCAGAATGACACCGATGTGAATGGTCCTGTTGGGCTTTGCGAGATCGAAGGGGACGGACATCTTGATTGTTCTCGAGATGGAGGTTATGATGAATGGATGAGCGATTGTTATTGCATTTCGTCTTGTTCCATAGCGAACTCACTTTTATAGATGCTTGTTCAGCTCAGTTCCCGACCTACGTCGGTCTTGCTGAGATTTATGACCCGGGACATAGATCAAAGCCCGCTGCAACTCAGTGAAGTGAAGAGCAGCTCAACTGACATCCGAGATATATGATACGAGTATTGAGTGTTCTCGAGAAGAGGGCGTTTCACTATTCCTTCCTTCGCCTTGTTATTGGCCGAGAACACCGTTGTCGTTTCGATAAACCTGGTCTAGCCACTTGATATATCCTAACCCCCGAGTGCATTCGGCTCTTATGATCCGCCACACGGCTGCCACTTTCACGGATACCAAGCATGTAGGCTGCGTGAGCCAAAATCGCATGTGGTCGAACCGATACAAGGAATTCTATTGCTTGGGGTACAGAGGTAGGTCACATGCTTATTTCTGAGTTTTTTGTTTTATAGAAAATAGTGGTTGTATTTTTTCAACCGTAAAACACCCGCAGCCTACAAGATAAGGTTGTGAATATTTTGGTTGCGACGCTGTCTGGGGCGTTTGATAGGCTGATAGCACGTTGCCAAAGTCAATTCAATGGCGACTCCATGAGTCTTGATTCGTCAGAAGAGTTGTTCAATTGTTGAAGGGGATACTTCAACGACAATAGGTGACAAGACATCTTAGTACTCGGAAGATTTTCCGACTGTGAAAATGTGGAGCCCGATGACCGTGTTTCCTCATGGAGGGTGACGCATCTTGAGGGCGCTAGTGGAGCTTGTGAGATTCTCTCGATGGCTCGGAAATATTTCCGAGTTATATCAAGCAATTGAGCAGTATTTCCGAAGAATCAAGCTCTTTTCTCCTCTAATTCCCTCTTCAGGTTTGGCCTGTTGAATGAATAGCCGACAATAAGTATCAAGCCAAACCCAAACTTCTCGCGTGCGACTCGAGACAGCCCAATTGAGGCCTGCTTAACAAAGGCCATGATGGGATTCGGCACACGGCTCCCCGCTTATTCGGTTATCAAGACTTGGGGTCTCTTTGCAGATCCCGAGCAGTGCAGCTGAGGGGAAACATGTCACGTTGCTCATCTTGCGTATAAAAAGCCTACAGAGGGGACTGCACGTTACCATGTCATTGCAACACAGAGAGTCATATTTCTCCCGCTTGGACTTGATCTTCACGAGCAACCATGTCTGATCAAGTTATCTACCTCGCTATCATCATCGGCCTGTACGTGCTGTACAAGTTGGCCAATTCGACTGATCAGCCAAAGATCAAAGGTATCCCCGAGATTCCTGGTGTACCACTTTTCGGAAACTTGATTCAGTTGGGGACGGACCATGCCAGGGTTGCTCAGAAATGGGCCAAGAAGTACGGACCTGTCTTTCAGACACGCCTTGGAACCAAGGTGAGAATTCATGCCGCTACTCGCATTTTCAGCATGTCGAATATTCAGTTCTGACCATCGCAGCGAGTCATCTATGTCAACTCTTATGAGGCCGTGAAACATTTCTGGATCACCCACCAGTCTGCACTCATCTCCCGCCCCATGTTTCACACATTCCACTCAGTTGTTTCTTCATCTCAAGGCTTCACCATCGGCACTTCACCATGGGATGAGTCCTGCAAGAACCGCCGCAAGGCTGCCGCCACTGCCCTCAACCGCCCCGCTGTTCAATCTTACATGCCAATTCTCGACCTCGAATCTCTCGTCAGCATCGAGGAACTTCTTGACGATTGCAAGGACGGAAGCAAGGACCTTGACCCATCGCCCTACTTTGCTCGATTTGCGCTTAACACCTCTCTGACTTTGAACTACGGCTTCCGCATTGATGGCGACGTCAACTCTGAGCTTCTCCACGAAATCACCTATGTTGAGCGCGAGATTTCCAACTTCAGATCGACTAGCAACAACTGGCAGGATTATGTTCCGCTGCTTCGACTTTGGGGAGCGCAAAACTCATCGGCTGAGGAATTCAGAGTCCGACGTGACAAGTATCTATCTGATCTTCTGGCCAATCTCAAGAGCAGAATCGACAACGGTACAGACAAGCCTTGCATTACCGGAAACATTCTGAAAGACCCTACCGCCAAGTTGAACGACGGTGAGTAAGACGCGCCTTGCAAAACAATTTCGCTAACGAATCAACAGCCGAGATCAAGTCTATCTGCCTTACTATGGTTTCTGCTGGTCTGGACACAGTTCCAGGTAATGTGATCATGGGCATCGCATACCTCGCAACCGAGCATGGTCAGAAGATTCAAGCCAAGGCCCTCAAGGAGATCTACAAAGTGTACCCCAATGGTGAAGCCTGGGAGCGATGCCTCGTGGAAGAGAAGGTTCCCTACGTCACAGCCCTCGTCAAGGAGATTCTCCGATTCTGGACCGTTATTCCTATCTGCCTGCCTCGAGAAAGTATCAAGGATATTCCCTACCAGGGTGCCGTGATCCCTGCAGGAACCAAGTTTTTCATGGTGAGACAGCCCTGTGCATATGGCGATGGAACATGCAGCTGATCGGAGATTTAGAACGCCTACGCCGCAGACTATGATGAATCACGATTCGCGAATCCTTATGAGTTTAACCCTGAGCGATACATCGACGACAAGGAGGTTGGAACGCCTCACTACGCCTATGGTGCTGGATCACGAATGTGCACGGGCTCTCATCTTGCAAACCGCGAGCTCTACACAGCTTTCATCCGCCTAATCACCGCTTTCGAGATTCTCCCTCCAAAGGACAAGAAGGACTTCCCTGTCATGGATTGCATCGAGTGCAACGCCAACCCAACTTCGCTGACGACGGACCCCAAGCCTTTCAAGGTCGGTTTCAAGCCGCGAGATGAGGCCAAGGCCAGGGAATGGATTGCTGCTGGCGAAGAGCGAACCCAAGACATAAGGTGATGAATGGTCTGGATAAGAGTTTAAGAGAACGGGAAGTGGGCAGTGGAAGAATTATTGGGTTTAACAGGTGGAGATTTAAACCCTTGCATAGTGTTATCTGTTGTTGTCTAAATGAGGCAGAGTCGCTACCCGTTTCGTTACGAGTCATCTACACTCTACCCATGCAGATTAAGTTCAGCTGCACCAATTGACGCGTCGATTCTAGCTAAATTAAACAAAATTCAAGGCTAAAAACTACTGAAATGAAACGGTTTCTCACAAGCTTGGACGATAAAGGCCGTTTCAAATTGTTGTACAGAAAATATAAGCCCTGTTGCCTTAGGCCCCTAGTGTAGGGACCTTACATTGTGTAGGTCTTTGGCACAGTGGTTTAGTTCAACACAAATATATAGACTCGGGCCCACCGTGGCTCTGTTTACCTTGTTAGGGGATCTGTCCCGCGACCTGAAACCAGATCCACAGCCAATAAGAGAAAGGACAAGAAGCATTACAACTCGTCGTCTTGGGATATCTCAAACACTTCAGCATAACCTCACCTGATGCTGGCTTCGCCGAACTCCACACTCGGCGAATGCAATACCTACCCTCATCCACAATGAAAGCGAATATTGCCCGTGCAACAATTAAGCCACCAATGTTGTCTCTCTTGTTTGCAAAACCTGTCCCGAGCACTCGGAAGCGAATTTCCGTACCCGGCGCCGGCACTTGATGGGATCTTTATATATAATGAACTGAGATCTCACTTTGGATATGGCCTTGATCATTCCATCTTGTCTGGTCTATCTTTCTTTTTCGTATTTTCTTCGTTCTTTACAGGCACTGGCTGCCAACATTGTCCATTCGTTTCTTTGTTTGTAGCTTTTACTTTACTATTCGTACATTCTTTTCCGACGATCCTTCGATATATATAGTCTTCACCATTGTAACACCGCCAACATGCGTTTCTCAACACTCCTTTCATCAGCGGCGCTGATGTACCAGGCCGTCTCGGCCGAATCCGTCGAGTACAAGGATGCCGACACGGGAATTACCTTCCAGCAGTACACCGACAAGAGCAGCAAGTTCTCTTTTGGTATCGCTCTGCCCAAGAACCCTAGCACCGACTTCATCGGTCAGATGACCGTTCCCATCTCCGAGGGTTATGGATCCGTTGGTATGGGATCTACCATGACCAAGAAGCTCCTCGTTGTTGCTTGGCCCAACGATGGCAAGGTCATCACCTCAGTTCGTCAGGCTGATGGATACACCAACCCTGCTGTTCTCGACGACGACACTGTCTCTATCAAGCCTATCGAGAAGGGTACCAAGGTCGGCACTGACTCTTTCACCTTCACTTTCCTTTGCGAGGGCTGCATCAAGACCGATGGTACCACCTTCAAGGCTGCTGATACCAATGCTGTTCTCAGCTTCGCTATGAGCACCACTGCCCTCGATGACCCTACCGACGCTGCTGGTGCTCTCAACTACCACGGCGCTGGCTTTGGTGGTTACTCTCTTGACACTGCCGCTGCCCAGTCCGCCGACTTTGAGACCTGGGCCAAGCTTGCTTCTGATGCCACTACTCCCGTTACCAGCCCTGGAGGCAGCCCTGGCTCCAACCCTGGCAACTTCACCACCATCGTCTCCAATGCTACCTACGACTACATCGTTGTTGGTGGCGGTACTGCCGGTCTCATCGTCGCTGAGCGTCTCGTCGAGTCCAAGAAGTCTGTTCTTCTTCTTGAGCAGGGCAAGGCCTCTTTCTACGAGTCTGGTGGCCGCTCTACCATGGACTGGAACGATACCGTCACTCAGTACGATGTTCCTTCCATGGCCTACTACCTCACTACCGCCAAGGACACCTCTGCCTACTGCACTGACACCGCCAGCATGGCTGGTTGCATTCTCGGTGGCTCAAGTGTCATCAACGCCATGATGTTTGTCCGCCCTCAGCCTGCTGACTTTGACGACAAGTGGCCTGCTGGCTGGAAGTGGCAGGATGTTGAGAGCTCTGCCAACAAGCTCTACGAGCGTACTCCCGGTACCACCAGCCCTACCAAGGACGGTAAGCGAGTTGACCAGAACGCCTGGAACGTCCTCTCCAAGTTTTTCTCTGCCAACGGTTTCACCGAGGTTGATGCCATCGAGGAGCCTGGCAAGAAGAAGTCTGTCTTCACTCACCCTCCTCTGATGGTCAACGATGGTCTACGCGCCGGTCCCGTCCGTGACTACCTCCCTCTTGCTCAGGCCAACAACAACTTCAAGCTCCAGCTCAACACCAAGGTCCTCCGTGTCATCCGCGAGGGTAAGGCTGTCACCGGTATTGAGGTCCAGTCCGGTCCTTCAACACGCCAGATCATCAACCTCAAGACCAATGGTGCCGTCGTCCTTGCCGCTGGCTCTCTCGCCACTCCCCGCCTTCTTGTCAACTCTGGTATTGGTCCTTCTGAGCAGATTGAGGCCGTTGCCAGCGGAAGCCAGCGCCTCACGATGCCTGCCAAGGATCAGTGGCTCGACCTCCCTGTCGGAGAGAACCTCAAGGACCACCCCATCTTCACCGTCAAGATGAAGACCAAGCAGCCCATGTCAGCTCTCACCGAGACCGACTTCACCAAGCCTAGTCAGACCAGCATTGACCTTTTCGCTCAGGGCGACGGTCTTCTCACTCAGTCTGGCCAGCGCTTCATCTTCTGGGACACTGTCAAGGGCTCCGATGGTGTTGAGCGATACGTCCAGGGTACTTGCGCTGCCGCCGGTGACGATGCTGTCAAGGTTAAGGTCTACCTCACCCACGGTGCTACCTCCAGCGGTTCTCTTACCGTCACCAGCTCTGGTGCTACCAAGCTTGTCGGGGAGCCTTACCTCAAGACTGCAGGCGACAAGGAGGCTGTCAAGAGCTTCATGAACAAGCTCATCAGCTTTGCTTCCAAGCCCAACAGCACCCTCAGCATCGCCAGCAATGCTACCGCCGAGAGCCTTATGGCCGAGTACGTCAGCGGTTCTCACTTCGTCGGCTCTGCCATCATGGGCACTGAGAACGATGGTACCAGCGTTGTCGATACTGACACCAAGGTTTGGGGTACTGAGAACCTGTTCGTTGTTGACGGTTCCATTCACCCTGACCTTCCTACTGGTAACACCCAGGCCATCATCATGGTCGCTGCTGAGCACGCCGCTTCCAAGATCCTGGGTGGCGGAAACGCTGCTGCCAGCCCTGTTGTTCCCAGCAACGGCACTGTCCCCGTTCCTACTACTCCCATCAGCACTCCCGTCGCTACCAAGAGGCCTTCCAAGTGCAAGAGGTCTATGCGACAGCGCCGCCACCACCGTCGCCTGTAGAGGATGGCATTGGAACAGAAGTGGAAATGCCAGGAGGGCGGAATTGATTGAGATCTCATTACTATATACAAACTTTAAACCATTGTCTCAGGACAGCTTCTCAGATAGACCGTCTGGATGACTCTAAAATGAGTCTGTTTCTTCAAACAAACATGATTGATTGACTTAACAATTTTGATGCAAATGCGCATGTGACTATTGACATCGGACAAGTAACTTTCTTCAGCTATTCACGGTGCGTTATATGTTAATGATCCTGATGGCGTCGCAAAAAGCAATGAACGAACCGACAGTTGAGTGTAAGTTACGGGGCCTTCAGTGGTCTACGGTCACTAAGAGCCCTGTGACTGTCGCTGTGTTCCCCTCCTCGGCTCGGCTCGGGTAAGCGCCTAACGTTAGGCGACAAAGTTTGCTCATGTCGCCAACATCGCAACCTGAATCAATCGCCTCATCTGACTGGCAAAAAGATCACCGTTTACTGCAAACAGCAAAAGAAACTGATGAGACTGGGACTCACCCAGGAGGATTGCTCCACCAGGAAATTGGTGTTAAGGTTAACCTTAACCTGGCGCCATAACCAACTCGGCCATCTCACCAAGGGTTTTTAGTTGGGGAAATGTCCCGCAATTATCAAGATGAACCCCAGCAGATTGCTTCACCTTCAACCCAGACTTGTTCAACAACTGTGTGTTGAATATGTAGCGAATCACTCGTTCTATACACCATTCATTGAAGAGCAGAGCCTGCCTGCTGTAGTTATTTGCAAGCCTATAGGCAAAAACTGTACGTTCTGGCACCCATCACAGAATGTCAAAGCATGATCGCTGGCCAAATCACCAAGAGCTGAGTCGCCGCTCTCGAAAGCGCGACACAGCAAATTATTGAGCCGAAATCTGAGTAACAGCGTCACAGTTAGTCGCGTTGACTCGAGTCAATTTTTATGCGTGGGCCTTTACATGTCGTTGCATCGGATTTGCCCCAGGTTTGGTAGATTGAGCTTCATCCTGTTGCATCAGTCCGCCATTTTCCCTTCGCTTCGCACAACCTCATGTATTCGATCGTTATATTAACTTCTAAAGTACACGGTATCTTAAGAACCCACGGGTTTCATTTATGGAAGGAAGTGGATGTCCTATGCTCGTTGGGCTAATAGCACTCCAATCGGCTTTGCACCGATGCGACTCTCCTCCCCTGCAGCTGATGGGTGTAGTCTGCATACCTTGATACCACGTCAGGGTCATCATGGGAAACTCTGCCCCATGGGACTGCGGAAGGATTGCCTGATATTCCTGGGTTCCGACGTGGTGAACCCGGACTTGTAGATGCACCTACGATTCGTCGGCATGCACTATACGGCATCTTCAGGCTCGGTGGGGGGGTTTCGTCTCTGATACCATTCAATAAAGTCCATGTGATCTCCATGTCGAATGATATCTCTGAGAATGGGAACGAAACTACTCAAGCGACGTAGCGTAGTCAGGGTAGTGAGCAGCTTCGATGGATGATCACACTGCTACCGTCTATACACATCTGTGGGACCATCACATCACTCCCCATACCAGGGCCCTCAGACTTGCATATAATTGCATGCAGTTCCATCAAGGGTGCCAAGGGGAATCGGTGGCGGGTAGCACGAGTCCTGGGGCTATCCTACGGACCCGTTTCACAGGGCTACAGTAAGTCCTGCCGGCCAAGAGGTCCCAATATTCTCCGATCTTCATATTGGATCAGCTCCAGTTGATTAGACCAATAGCAGGTTGTTCGTGCTTTTGGCTTGTAAGTTCCCGTCCCCAGCCCGAGCAAAGGAACAAGCTTGATGCAACAGAGAGAACTTCAGAAGCAGACCTACCACACACAGAATATTGTAGGTTTATAGGTATTCATTCTACATGCAATACTTCAATTTATCCTCAACCTATTAATGAGCTTGTTAGACCACGAATTGTAGAACTAAGCATGCATCGCATCGCATCTCGAAGCAATGTTCTTCTCACTCGGCCAGGAACAAGCTGGCGACTCATGCCTACGCCATGGCCCTCTTATTCTGCTATACCAATGACGGATGGGCCGATTCTTGTCGAATCCTTGATGTGCGACTGGACAGTCTTCACAAATGTATTTAAGACGTGAGACTGAAGCGGTACGCGAGGGCATCGCCGTGCATGGCCTGAAGGGCCTTGCTCACCAGAGTGATATTATACTGCCAAACTTCCAATTCGGCATCTCTATGGACAACTGAATAGCTTGCTATCTCTGGTACCATTCATTATCTCTAGAAGTTGACCGGTCGCTGAACAGTAGCGTGCTTCCGCCAGCGAGCTGTCGCGCGTCATTTGTGAGCTTCGCAGATGATTGACAACATCTGGGTCATCACTCTACCATGCGCATCACGCTATAGCAATATCAGCGGTAGAAGAACTATCGTCCAGATGCCGACACCGTTGCATTGCTTCGTGTCAAATGGTAAATTGTCAGTGGGTTCTGCCGAACATAACCGCCCCAAGCCCTGATCCGATACCGCTGTCGCACTGACGCCATAAAGGACCCATAAGTAAATGCGCGTTTTTTATCAGATCTTTTTCTCTGTTTATCAGATCTTGAGTCCAGTCCAGTCACTGACTCGTCTTACCTTAGTCTGCTGTCGCTGCATGTCATGCTGCGTGGTCTCACTCGCGCCCGCCCATTATTGTCGCTATCAACACCAAGAAGTCTTATTCACATTCACAACAAAACAATGACTACCGATCATAGCCATGGACATGCTCGTGTCCCTAATACTCTTGAGTGGCTTGCCAAGACCAAAAGGGGAGATTACCTCGTGCAAGTAGCATGGCCTTTGTGCTGGGGTGAAGATCGTGTGGCCTCTGAGAATGAAGTGGTCAATCTGGTGTGAGTAGTGCTTCACCTTACCCCAAAAAGACAGTATCTAATCACCACACAGCTATCTTGTTGATGGCAATGCCTATTTCTTCACAGCTGTCGATGTTTCCCGTCGATTGGAATACTTGAACAGCACAAGAACTGTCGTGGTGGGCATTGGATACCCGCCCAGTAAATATATTTACGACTTCCGTCGTGGGCCTGATCTTACACCACCAGCCGATGAGTACGACATGCCGCTCGACAGATACGGCAAGCCTCGTACAGACATCTCATTTGGTGAAGCCAATGAATTTCTCGATTGGATTAAAGCCGATGTGATGCCTTACGTTGAAGACAAGCTCTTTCCCAAGGCCAATCTTCACACCGGTCGCAAGGCTCTCTTTGGCCATTCATATGGTGGCATCTTCACCCTCAACACAATGTTCACTCAACCAGAACTCTTCAATACTTATATCGCTGCCAGTCCTGTCATTTGGTGGAACAAGGACTTTTTAATCCGCGAACGTGAGGCTGCTTTTCTTGCACGCGACAAGCCCGTCGACCCTCCATTTTCGCTGGCTCTTACATGGGGCACTGGCAAGTCAGAGTTGGTGAGGGATCCTGACGATGATGATGAAAAGTGGTACAAGAGACAGAACTGTGCGGAGGACGATAAGATGAAACCAAGCGCAACGGCGTTGGTGTCGCGACTGAAGGATTGCCCGAGTGTCAAGAAAATTTGGACGCGCGAGTTTGAAGGCGAGGATCATGGAAGTGTTGCGGTGACGGGTCTTCAGCAGGGACTCATGCAGTTCATCCTCGGCAAGATTTAAATATAATTGAAGATAGACTTGATAGACTTGAATTGGGGTTGGCGCATGCAAGTGCGCAAATCGTGCAAACTCTTCACAACTAATACTGTTGATCGGGTGTGTGTACAGTGTTGGTCTACTGAGCGAACACTTCAATCGGGGCCCGTCTGTTAGAAATCACCGCCACCAGTTCGTCAACAATACTTTGACCTTCAAAGTCTGCCTCAGCTTACTTCATGTCATGGACAGGACACCATTCAGGCGGCTGCTCGGCGACAAGTCACAGATCGATACAAGATTGCAACCAATTTTCACGTGTTACTGGAACTTCAAAGATAAACAACGAGGCAAATACTGCCATTCTACTGAGGCCATAATGCCATCATCATTTATTACGATTGTCTGTTAGTTACTAGGTACATAACATCATATAACATTACTCTTCCACCATAATTTTGTTTGAGATCAATCTGACATATCATCCAAGATACTCCAGTCTCTTAGAAGACAGTACCCTTGGTCTGCTTGATCTTCCTGAGATCGTAGTTCTTAATCAAGAACAGCGAGATAAGAGCGACAGCCATAATGCCAGTTCCGGCAGCAAGCATGCGAGCCTGGCCATAACCGTAAGCCTTCTGGATCGCAAGACGCTCGGGGCTACCCATCTCATAGAGGAGCTGAGAGTCGAGGGACTCGTAAATAGTGTCGAGACCAGCCTGAGCAGACTCAGGAAGATAGTCGGCGAGCTTCTTATAGAAGGTGTTGGTCCAGATTGTCGCAGAGATGGTGCTACCGACAGCAGCTCCGATGTTGCCAGTGACGCTAAGAGTAGCCAGAGCGGTAGCGACATACTGATGCTCGACGGCAGCGAGTACACCGACTTGCATGCAAAGAATAAAGGTAGCGCCAGCGATTGAGATGAAGACTTCACACATAATAAGGTAGCCAATGGATTGACCAGGACGACGGAAGTAGATCATAAGACCTTGGGAAAACATGTACAGAGGAATACCGACACACAGAATCCACTTGAAGCGTCCGGTCTTATGCATGGCATAGCCGACAATGAAGAGGAGGACACCAGAGACGATCTCAAAGGTGTTGTTGACATAACCAGCTGTAGAGGGTTGCAGGTTGTTGACCACCTGGAGGAACGAGGTGAAGTAGCTGTTCCAGCAGTAATAGGCGATCATGTAGACGAAGTCCAGCAGACAGACACCAATGACGGTGCGGCTGGTAAGGAGCTCGAAGCGAAGGAATGGCTTAGGGGCAACGAAGCGCTCGTAAGCACCGAAGATGGCCAGAAGCACGACGCCCAAAATGATCATCGCAATGATGTAGGGGGTGTCCCAACCCTTAGGGGCGCTGCTAGCAATGGAGAAGGGGAGGAGGAAGATGACAAGGCCAGCAGCGAACAGGAAAGCACCGGCAGCATCGAACTCAATGAGTCCCCACTTGATGTGCTCCAAGAAAGATCGACCGCTAGACTCATTGACAAGGAGACCCTGCTTCTTGGCCTTCTGAAGGTTGTACCTCAGGAGGATGTACATGGGGACGGCGACGACGGGAAGGACAATGGAGAATGTCCCAAAGCCCCATCGCCACTGATCACCGTTTCGGAGGAAGGCCTCGGCGGACTTGGGACCAGCGAAGGCAGTGATCATGTATGGAGAAGAGGTGAAGGCATATGCAAGGCCTCGGTTCTTGAGTTGTGTGGAATCGGCCGTGATAACGTCGATACTGTAGGTGAGACCGGACCAGCCAACCTGCCAGAAGACCTTGAGGGCAGTTAGTAAATGTCTATTGCTGCGAGGGACTGGAGATGACTTACGGTAGCGGCACAGTAGGTGGCGAGGTTGCGACTAGCAGCCATCATGGCCATACCAATGGTAGCAAAAGTGACCATGAGAAGGAAACCCTCAGCACGACCCCAGATATCGAGGATCTTGGACAGGGGAATGTAGACAGCAGCAGTCATGCAGTTGGCGACAATGCCAATCACGGGAATGAGAGAGTGAGACTCCCATTCACTGCTGGCGTAGGGAACAAGAGTGTAATTGATCTGGCTCTGGAAACCATTGGTAAGGTAGATCAACCACATACTGCAACATTGTTAGTTCGCGACTTCAATTGCGACAAGAGGAAAACATACAAAATGAAGACACTGGCAAGAGCCTTCTTGCTCCAGGCCAGAGTCGTAGCCTCAACGGCCTTGACACCATGCTGCGCGTTCTCCGTAACGGCATCGCTGGCGCTACCAGTCTCATCAGGATATTTGCCAGCCTCCTGATCCTTTTCGTTCATGGCAGCAGTGACAGTGACGGGTGCCTCAGCGGCATCACCCTCATTGCCCTTGCGCCCAAGGAACTTGTCGAGAGCTCCCATGGTGATCTTGTCTGTAGGAGGATAAAATTTAAGCTTAAGCTTTGGGAAGACAAGGAAGAAAGAGAGGCTCAGCAGATCATGGGAGGGAAGAGCATACTATTATAAGTTTAAATTGACAGGGAAAATTTTAAAGCAGTCCAGTTGTCTAGGAGCAAGGGTGCTTCTGGCTAGACTGTGAAGGATATTAGACGCAATCCACTTTCCATCAGATAAGATCAGGTCTCTCAGGTGGCCAAATCCACCGAGATCGGGCTCGTCTAGGACGATTGGGAATTGGGAACCAACAGACAGAGAGAAAGTGACAGACTGGAGATTCTCGGAACGCGAGGGATCCAGCGGCTGCAGCCACTTTGTCGTTAGCACAGGCCTGGAACGCACGAGTTACCAGGTTTGTAAGTGGGGGGTTCAATTCGGACGGCGTCAAGAAGAGATTTCCATTATCTAATCTGATTGATCGATTAGATCAAATCAAAAGTTTGTGCTTCATCGGTGGAATTGCTTCTGTCGGGTTTGATCCGTGTTGGATTCATGGTATTGTGGGATCTTGATTCAATCTTGATGCATTTTGCAGCATTGCTTTGTACGTGCAAGACAGGGTTCGCTGAGAGTCGCTGAGGCCTCACTGTAACCTCCGCTTTTGCAGCGGAGCCTCCCCATTTCGCATCTCACTACTCTCTTCAGCTTTTGCCTCTGGCGTGGGATTGTATTACCTAGAGCCAACCAACTGCGTGATCTTGGCACCACGATACAAGGATTCTCATCAGGCGTCTTTTGTCATGTTCAATCAACCAACACGTCGGAACACTCCAAAGATGTCGTTAAAAAACCCTGCATCAGCTGTCGACGTTCCGCGCTTGGCAAACTAAAACCCATCGGAAGCTCGCCGTAAAAAGCCCATATTTCTCTCTTGGCAACCATCAATAACTTCTTCTTGGCAAATAGAGCTCCATTGCTCATCATCAGTAGCCATACAGACCATGCCCATTTATGGCCAAGACTGCATAACGAGGCTTGATTCTGGCCTCACAACCAGCGGACCAAACGCCACAAGGGGTCAAGTCCTCCAGGGGTCGGGTGCCTCAACCGCTTGAGCCAGAAGAGTCACTCCACTGAACCTCGTGAGACCAGACCCCTGAAGCTAGGAATGGGCTCTTTTTGCTCGGCCAACTGTCGTCTATGCGTTGGTGAGAAAAGAAAGTTTGGGCGAGGCACGCGATCTCATTGCTGCAAGCCTCGACGCAGTTTATCTGCCGCTTAAACAAGCTTAAATGACGGCTGCAACCGGCGTAAATTCGTCCAGTTTTCGGAGCTCATTTGCGTAAAAAAGACGGGAGCCGTAATGAAGAAAAGGGTCCCCCACGCTAGCAGCTCCGTGTCACGAGAGGGTAATTCATGACATTTCCGGTAGTCAACAACAGCCGACCAAAGTTCCGAAGCTCATTCTAACTGTATCGCCCGTTGACTTTATTGTCGCGGGATGAAATTGCTATATCCAAAGTTCACGGTCGATGGAAGCGGCAAATTACAAGATACCTCGCTGTAGAACGTTTGATCTTCAATGACAACCTCTGCATGTAATTGAAGCTGATCAACGGGATCGGCAATGCCGTTGCGCCTTGGCAACGTGTCAAAGGATTCCTGATCGGTAAGATCGGATCACCGCTTGGCCATTATCTTGGCAGAGTTATTCCCGTTGGAGCGCGAATTGTCAATTATGAACCACTTCACTCATGCCCAAACGTCACAGCCAAGAGGTTGTAAGAACGAACAACAGCGATAATAAAAATTGACTGATAATAAACAAGTCGCTAGCATTATTTTACTATCCAATGACCATCAAATTTCCAATCCAACAACTTTTAAAGACATTTTCCCAGTCATTTACAGCTTGGGCTCAAAGCCAAAGGTCGTGCCAGCGACACGAGGCTTACCCTGATTGAAGGGACAGATCTGGAAGAAGCGCTCACGAGAGATCTTGACGAGGTTGGATCGCTTGTGAGGCAGGTCCATCCACTTGTCTTGGTGAAGACCGAAGATCATCTCATACTTGAGAACGTTCTCGCTGGAGAGACGAGGCTCACCAACCACGTTCTCAGTGCGGTGGTCATCGAGGAATTCGTAGTGCATCACGCTGGGCCACCATGCCATAACGCGATACTGCCCACGGAACGTGTCGTTACCGACGAGCGAGTGTCGGCCGCGATCAAAGTCGAGGCAGGCGTAGTGTTGACCCATCTTGTCCTCCTTGGCCCAGTACAGCTCAAAGTAGGCGAAAGGTGTGTCGTTGAAGTAACCCAGGACAGCGAACTGATGAGGGTCATCGTGGATGTTCTTGAGATATGTGCGATGCTCATCAAGAGTGCCAGTCTCCATCCATCCAGCAGCGACACGAGGGTCGTTCTGCCATGTGTTGAAGAGACCCAAGTGCTCGGGGTTCTCGTAGTCAAGAGCGACGAGGTTGAAGTGCTCGTCAAGAGATGGGATGTACCGACTGTAGATGTGACTACCGGCAGCAGGCTTGGGTGTTCGGCGCGGGTGACGCAGGAGAGTGGACTCCGAGGTGGGCGTCATCACGTACTCCAGATGAGGCACCACGTTGGCGGAGTTCCAGGTAGGAAGCCAGATGGGCTGTTGGCCCAATGGAGAGGCACATCCCTGCCAGAACGCGCTGCGAAGAACGAGAACCTCAACTCCAGTGCTGGGTACGGGCTCAACGCCCTTGGGAGGAGGAGGCATGTTGATGGCGACCATGGAGAGGACCAGCTCCTTGGCCAGATCCTCAGCGCCAGCGCCCTCAAGGCGAAGACGGAATTGCTCTACATCGAAGTGATATGTGAAGAAAGTGTAGAGGAACATCCAGGTCTGAGCAAGAGTAGGAGTCTGCTTCTCCCAGCTCAAGGACCAGACAGGACTCCTTCTAGCACGAGCATACTCGCGGTTATCAGAATCAGGGATCTTATCAGATTCCACAGCTGGAATCTTGGAGAAAACTAGATCATCTGCATGGAGAACCTTGGGGAAAGGCTTGCCCTCTGTGACGGAGTCGTCCTTGCGCAGACGATACGACTGCTTACCCTCAGCAGTACGCTCGAGGTAGTAGGTGGATAGATAAGGCAGAGGGAGCCTGATCTTGATTGGCGACTTTTGCTGGAATGGTTCTGAAGACATGATTGTTGGTTGATGGCTTGTGACTACTGACTGACTGACTGAACTTGTTCTTTTTTTCTCTCCAGATTTTATTTATACCCCGATCTCGGTGTTGAAGGGTCTTGGCCCAATCAGATTAGATAAGATGTATTCCATCTTTTGCTCGAGACGGCGAATATCCCGATGCCTACCGTGAAGTGGACAAGCCGAGGGAAACAGGGCAGGGTAGGGGGAGTCTGTCTTGTAAAGCTTGGAAGCTTGGTCGAGCGAGGATGGTGTTGTGTCCGGTCTGTGCCGATTATCCGCAATCCCAGCGTGCGTTGCAGTGGGATCATGCCACTAAGTGAACGCTAATTGGGGCCAAGTGGATGGGATGTGCGCTAATTTGAGGCGCGGAGATTTAGAAAGGGAGCTGTTGTGGGGTTCTGAGTTTTTTGCTCGCTGTCCCGCTGAGAAATTTCGTCTGGATGTTGATGAAGGTCGTGAAGTATCGAGGTGTCTGTCTGTAAGCTCTACTCTATAGAATGACGGAAAGTATAGTCTGAATTATGTTAAGTTCTTTCCATTTCTCTTCATTCCTCGATTGTGAGAATTTACTCGAATCGCCTCCGACGTCACGAAAGCCATAAAAATGGAGGGTGCATGAGAGCTTGGCTCAATCTTGGTGGTCCCGGGGATGACATTCACGCCACCGACTTTCGCTTCACCACTACGAAACACGGCTTGCCGAGCTCTACCTAATCAATCACTTTTTGCCATCAATCAGATTAGATTCCAAACGGTGAAATCAGAACCCAAGCTAATTATTTACTGTGACGCGAGGCTGTTTGGTAGGGTTATAGCTCGAAGGGAATGTCAACGAAGTCATGGTCACGCAACAGCTAAAGTTATTGACTCTCGGTCGTGTAACAGCGCAACATACGCGACAGAAGCGCATGCTCGGCAAACGCCTGCCTCAGTCTCCCACGCAAACAAATGCAGAAGTGACTTGACTCTTGAGTCTTTGGAAGCGACGGGAAAGAAGTGTTTTGCTTAAATCACTTGATTGCGCAAACTGCGGCCTTCTTTCAGTACTCCCGCCGACCACAGCACAAATGCAGGTCGATACCCGCTGCCCTCCCGCGATCAATTGGACCGTTGCGCAAGCTCTCGCAACATCACGAGGGACTGAATGGAAAACATAAAGCAAACATGGCTTTGAAAACACAATTCAAGGCGCCAAACAGAGAGTAGCCCAAATAATGTGCTTTGTTTGGCTTGTTGCGATCGCGACAGCGCCTGTTTGGCCAGACTGCCCCCAGCTTTCGCAGCGCATCACGTTCTCAATTGTGTTTTCAGCCGCAGATTCACAAGTTGATCCAGGGCCTCGATGCATATATCGCTCATTGTTCGTGCCCAATCACGGGGTCATTGAATCGTGGGTAAGGTCGCGGTCTCGGTTCGGAAACAGTGGCTTCGGTTGCTTGCTCAACTACCGATAGCACCGGGACATGCTTGTTAGCCAAGAAAGCCACATTTCGGTGTGAGTGGAAAAAGAAAAAGAAGACACAAACCGTTGCCAAGGCAGTGAGATTCAGTTTTACATGGTGTTTTCCGCCATCGCAAGTATTCTAGTGCGAGTATTTTGAAGGGGCATTGAATGAAGCTCCGTTGGAGCTCTTGAGCCCAGCTCGCTTCACGTCAAAGCAGGCAGTGATCATCCCCAAGCTCTTGGAACTGTCATAGCTCCCATGAAAATTCTGCTCAAGCATCCATCCGATCTCGGTGCTACGCTAGCATTATGCACGATCATGAAAAAGAAATCGCCAGAATGCAGCATGTGATGCATCTTTGCCCTGGATTATCAGATGTGATTGATTAGATTCTCAAACGGTTCATTCCGTAGCTCGACGCCAAAACGACCAGGTGCCATGCCATGCGCTGGAGGGGGCGTGGGCGTGCTGGAGATCGAGGGACAGGGATCTTTCCAACTGAACCCTTCTGGAAATCTAACGCCGGCTTGGTCACATTGCACCGTCTTTTTATCTGATCAGAACAGAATCACCAAGAGGTGCTGGCCATTGAGCATCCTCGGCTTCATCAGATAAGCCCTGCCGACCTGTTTTTATCACCGAGTGCAGCACATAACGCATACTCACCGAAACATACACCATCCACAACCTCAGTAAACCGGTCACCATGGCGCAACACACGTTCAATCGCCAACCGCCAGCCCAAAGCTATGGCCTCGTGTCATTCCCAGCACAACACGTTATGCTCGTGGTCTTCAACCGACCCAAAGCCCTCAATTCAATGACTAGCGACGCAGAATATGAGCTCGAAGCTCTCTGGGAGTGGTACGACGAGGAGCCCTCACTGCGCTGCGCCATCGTCACAGGTGCTGGGCGTGCATTCTGCGCTGGCATGGACCTCAAGGAATGGAACCAGATCAATCAGCGCAAGAGAGACGGAATTCCCGAGAAGAGACCCATGGACCCGCCCACGACGGGATTCGGCGGCCTTTCGCGTAGGAGCGGAAAGAAACCCATCATCGCCGCTGTAAACGGTCTGGCGATGGGAGGCGGTTTCGAGATCATCGCGAATCTGGACCTCATTGTAGCTGCGAAGAGCGCTACCTTTGCTCTTCCTGAGGCTAAGATTGGTGTCGTTGCTAATGCAGGCTCTCTACCAAGACTAGCGAGGACAATTGGTCGCCCACGCGCCACTGAAATGGCTCTCACAGGGCGGAGCATCAGCGCTGCAGAGGCCCGCGAATTTGGCTTTCTCAACGCCATCACTGAAGACGCCCCAGCGGACAGCGATGTGCTGGAGAGACCAGTGGTGCAGAAGGCGCTGGAGTACGCTGCGCTCATTATCAAGAATAGCCCCGACAGTGTTATTGTTTCTCGCGCGGGTATCCTTGCGAGCTGGGAGCATGGGAGTGCTGAGAATGCAGTCCGGGTGCACCGTCAGACGTGGGACAAGATCATGGCTGATGGGCACAATTTCCACGAAGGCGTGCAGGCCTTTGTGGAGAAGAGGGCTCCGAGATGGGTGGATAGCAAGCTATGATGCATGACAGTGCATTTATGAGGCTTTTTCCCTCTGTATGTATACTTTCTTGTTTAGTATAGAGCCCGGCATACTTAATTCACGTTAGAGCTAGCCACGGCGGTTTCAGACACTGAGAAGTACCTTACAGACGGCTCTAAATTGTTCAGTGGCTTGTGGTGTGACGCCATGGCAAGCCCGTGTGGAGATTTCAACTAATCCTTGCCAATCTGATCAGATAATGAACTTATCAATCACCCCACCACACGAGAAGAAAAAAATGTCGCCTCGGCTTCATGGGGGTCATCACTTCATCCACTACGTCCCCGCCGTCATGTCGATTATTACTACTCTCCGTATAGTAACGGGACGAACAGAAACCCTGTTTTCTCTTGGGTTGTAACGCTGTTACATGGCGCGGTGGAGAGGCCTGCAACTCGACCACTTCAGCCAGGGCCAGTCTTGTTCACGTCCATCGAACCATTTGCTACATGCGATACTACGCGGATGAATCCTTTACCAGAGCTCTGGCTACCACATTGCACTCTGCTGCATGAGTTCATGCGAACGTGTGTTTCCCCTGTTTAAAGAAGCAGCCTCATTCACAACCGCCTTGGCAGAGCAACCTCTCACCGAAGCCACTCATCCTCACGCTCCCCTTCTTCTTGCTTCTTTGCCCGCGCTAGTTCCGTAACTTTTCACACGGGAAGCTAGGATGTATCCAAGGGGTCCATCGAGCGTGGGGCCTTTCATCCTCTTCACGTCGATTCATCATTCACGTACGGATTAGCGTGCCGAGATCAGCAATGGACGACCGATGAGCAGACGACTCCCCAAGACGGACACCCTCCGAAGTCGCCCATGATGGGAAGCTCGGGACCCTGAGTGAGTGAAGCTTCAAAGGTCCCCGTCTACCCCCCACACAGCTTGTATACGATATGCTCAAGACGGATGAAAACCTCTGTTCAATACGTAATGGTGTTCCTGCAGTTTGGGCTGGCAATTCTGCAATAAAATAGTGGAGGCGTTCATGTAGAGTTTCTCGTCGTTGCAAACCGCATCTGTCTGTATTCCTATCGTCTCCAGTGGGATCTTCTACCAGCCCACCAAATACAACATTAAGACAGATACACACAAAATAGCCCATCATGGGAGATGTTCAGTCGTCGGCGCAGCCGCGGGCGAAGGGTGTGCGGTATGACGTACCTGTTCTTCGCAAACAACAAGACCAAGATAGCCATGAGCTTGAGATCCTACTATTAGCATGGTCGCTTCTTCTGTATCGTCATAGCCACGGGAACCATGTTGAGTTTTCATGGGGTTTGAGCGAAATTGGCTCTTCGACGTGTCGCACATTCACCCTCAACACATCCAAGTTGCAATGGGATGGCAGCGACTCTGTCGCATCGGAGCTGAAGGTGTTCCGAAACTACCTACAACAAGAATTACAGTCAGAACAGCCTTTTGAGACGAAAGGCTACAAGTTCTTCTTCAATGATGAAGCTGCGACAGGCGAGGTTGTCACTAACGTGACCGAAGACGGCGAGTTGTCAGTGAACTGGGTAAGCGCATGAGCCTCACCTCTCATTTACACCAACTAACGGGTTGCGCGACACAGGGAAACGTCCAAATTGAAGCGACACTAGAAGACGACGTTCTATGGCTCCGACCGACATGGCGCGAGCCTCTCGGCGCAGAGTTCCTCGCCAACCACTTCGCCCAAGCCCTCGTAGAAGTTCTCAACACAACACTCACCGATTCTACCGCAACAATTAGCTCTGCACTACCGCTAGGCGAGCTCGATAAGTCTGTGATATGGAACTGGAACAAAGACCTTCCTCCGCCAGTGCCCATGTGCATTCACACACTGATTGCTGAGCAAGTCAGGTGGCGCCCCGATGCGCCAGCCATTTGCTCATGGGACGGCGACTTCACATACGCAGATGTTGACAGACTATCGACACTGCTTGCACAACATCTCATTGATCTCGGAGTCAAGGTTGGCGATATTGTACCTCTGTGCTTTGAGAAGTCAAGATGGACGACCGTCGCGGTCATGGGCATCATCAAAGCCGGCGCAGCCTTCTCACTTCACGATCCCAGTCAACCCATGCAGCGACGACAAGTTATGGCTCAACAAGTCAACGCGACACACATCCTCACTTCACGAGATCAAGCGAAATACGGCCCCGAAATCGCGCCCAACGCGAAGCATGTCGTTGTTGATACAGCGACTCTCGACTCTCTGGCCAAGACGATCCAAGATCCCCTCCGAAAGCTCCCCGACGTACCGCCCGATTCTCTCCTATATATCATCTTTACTTCCGGTAGTACGGGTACGCCAAAGGGAGTTATGCTCTCGCACGAAACATACACTGCTAGCGCTCTTGCGCGAAGCACGGGAATTGGATACTCGAGTACCTCACGATCGCTCGATTTTACATCATATGCTTTCGACGTTAGTGTCGATAGTATTCTTTGCACCCTCATTCGCGGTGGATGTCTTTGCATTCCCACTGATCAGGACCGTGTGAATGATCTCAGCGGTGCGATCCGCCGTTTGAGGGTTAACATGGTCAACATCACACCCTCGGTCGCGCGCATCTTGGATCCCGATATTATTCCATCGCTGAACAGTCTCGGTATCGGTGGCGAGTCTTGCTCGGCTGGAGATATTGCGATCTGGGGCCAACATACTCGAATTGTCGTTGGCTATGGCCCTGCTGAGTGCACGATTGGATGCACTGTCAACCCCAGCGCAGCGGGCAAGCCGTACGTCAGTATCGGTCCAGGCACAGGTGCTTGTATCTGGCTCGTCGATCCCGATGATCACAACAAGCTTGTTCCTGTGGGTGCTGTCGGCGAACTGCTCGTCGAGGGCCCAATTGTTGGTCAAGGATACCTTGGTGATCCCGAGAAGACAAACGCGGCCTTCATCCACGACCCCGACTTCCTCCTCGCTGGCGCTAGTGGAATCCCCGGTCGCCATGGGCGTCTGTACAAGACAGGCGACTTGGTCCGATATGACCCAGATGGCGAAAAAGGTTTCGTCTTCGTTGGTCGCAAGGATACTCAAATCAAGCTTCGTGGCCAGCGTGTAGAGCTAGGAGAGATTGAGCACCACATCAAGAACCTTCTCCCCGCCGGCGCTGAAGTCGTTGCTGAGATCATCGCACCAAGAAACCAGAACAAGGAGTCTATGCTTGTAGCGTTCATCGCTGATCGCGAAGCCAAGGATGATGGCGATGCTCGGCAGATTGACTTCCCACCTCGTCTGCGCGACTCGCTCGAGACGCTCAATGAGAGGCTCTCAAAGGTCGTACCAGTGTACATGGTACCTGCAACCTATATCACCCTCTCGAAGATTCCGTACCTCGTCTCTGGAAAGACTGATCGCAAGTCGCTGCGAGCCCTTGGCGCCGAGATCTCTGCAAACCTTCAGGCTTCAGCAGCCGCGAATGAGTCTTCCGAGATCCGCGAGCCAGAGTCCGAAGCTGAACTCTTCCTGCGCGACTCATGGTGTCGCCTGCTTGGACTCGAGACGAAGCAAGTCAGCACTACACACAACTTCTTCACATCTGGCGGAGACTCTGTTCTTGCGATGAAGCTCGTGCCAGTCATTCGAGACTGGGGATACACGCTTTCCGTCGCTGATATCTTTAATTACCCCATTCTCGCTGATATGGCAAAGTCGATGCAGAAGGGCGATAAGAGCAAGGGTGTTGATATGCAGATTCCTGAGTTCTCTCTTCTAAAGGATAACATGGACCGCGATGCCCTGCGCGCTGAGGCTGCTGAGCAATCGGGATGCGATGTCAGCGCGATCGAGGACATTTACCCTTGTGCGCCTATGCAGGAGATTCATATGGCTTTCTACACGCGATCGAAGGAGAACTATGTCGCGCAACGAATCGCTGATATCCCCGCCTCGAGTTTTGTTGACAAGCTCAAGTCCGCTTGGGATGTCGTGTACAAGGAGAGCCCCATCCTTCGCACCCGCATCGTTGAGTTCAAGCAGCATGGCTTCATGCAAGTTGTCGTCAATGAATCGCTTCAATGGAAGGAGGTTGAATCTTCGCTGGAGGAGTTCCTTGAGGAAGACAAGAAAGAGCCCATGTCGCCTGGCGCGCCGCTCTCTCGCTTCGCCATCGTTACCGACAAGGCTCTCGACAAGCGATACTTTGTCTGGACAGCGCACCACGCTATTTACGACGGATGGTCTACAGATCTCATCGTCGAACATGCCCGCGCTGCGTACAAGGGCGAAGAAGTATCGCGACCTGCTCAATTCAAGCACTTCATTCGCTATCTCGCCGAAGACTCACGCGAGTCGTCTAAGGACTACTGGAAGACTCAACTCGCTGGCGCGACAGGACCCCAATTCCCAACCCTGCCTTCGCGCTCTTATATCCCCGATCCTACTTCTCTGACTGAGCGCTTCATCAAGCTTGATAAGGCTGCCAAGTCCGACATCACTATCGCAACCGTCATTCGAGCTGCGTGGGCTCTGCTGGCATCGCAATACTCCATGAGCGACGATGTTGTATTCGGAGAGACGTTCATGGGTCGCACCATTCCTCTTCCTGGTGCTGAACTCATTGAGGGTCCCATTCTTGCCACTGTCCCGGTTCGCATTCGTCTCGACCGCACTACTACAGTGCACGAGTTCCTTCGCGCGGTCCAGGAACAGAGTGTCGCTCGCTCTGCACACGAACATCTTGGTATCCAGCATATCCGCCGATTGAGCGAAGATGCTCAAATTGCTTGCGAAGTCACCATGGGTCTTGTCGTCCAGCCTCAAGATCCTGAGCCTTCTGGGACAGAAGCAGATGAGCTGCCTTCTTTCCGTGGCGGGGATGCCGCTCTTGAGGCCCTGCACTTCAACTCATACCCTCTTATGTTGGCTGTGTCCCTTCAGAAGACCGGCTTTCGCCTGTTGGCAAGCTTTGATTCGGAGCTTCTCAGCCCCGTTCAAGTTCAACGGGTGCTCTCACAGTTCGAGGTTGCTATCAACCAGCTTCGTGGCGACGTATCGCGCTCATTGAGCGACATCACATGCCTCGGCGAAGAAGAGCTAGGAGAGATCTGGGAAGCCAACAAGCAGGCACCTGTCTCCCCCAAGGACATCTCGCGATTCCTGTCCAGCGGCGACAAATACCCCACGGTTCAATATGTTCCTTGGATCGTGCAGCCTGGCAATGAAAAGCTGCTCATGCCGCTTGGAAGCACCGGAGAGCTCCTGCTTGAGAGTGCTTCCGTGCGCGACGATGCTGATGTTGTCGATGCTCCTGAGTGGTTGAAGGAGGGTGCGCTGGGCTACCCAGGTCGACAGAGTAAGCTCTTCCGAACCGGCGACCTTGTTAAGTACGCCGATGATCTGAGCTTGGTGTTTGTCAGTCGCAAGGATGACATGGCCAGTGTTGATGGTCGCGTCGTGGATCTCAACGCCACGAACCTTGAGCTCAAGCGCCTGCTTCCTGGTACTGCTGGAGCTGTGAGCCGACTTGTTGTTCCCAAGGGTTCGAGCAGCCAGACTCCCGTAGTTGTCGCATTTGTCAGAGATATGCCTGAAAAGGATGCTCAATTGCTCAAGCTCGGTGTCGATGCTGGAGATGCATCACTGCCTTTGGCAGAAGATGTCTCTATTGAACTCGCCGCAGCAATTATCGGCCTCAACAAAGCAATGGTCGAAACTCTTCCACCTTATGCCATTCCCTCAATCTGCATTCCCCTCACCAGCGCCGCAGACATCGACTCCATTGAGACTCTCACTTCGGAGGTCTCTCTGTCACTGATCGTAGAACTCCGCAAGTCCTTCGCATCTCTCAAAAAGACAATCGCCGACACCACAGTCTTGACCACAAAGGAGCGCGTCCTTCGCGCTTCATGGTCCAAGTTCCTTGGCATTGAGGAGGAGAAGTTGTCGCTGGATGATAACTTCTTCCGTCTTGGTGGTGATTCCATTGTCGCCATGCGTATGGTCTCTGCTCTGCGACAGGATGGTTACCGTTTGTCTGTCGCAAGCATTTTCCAGAACATGCAGCTTCGGGGCATGGCTAACTCGTTGGTCGAGATCTCACCCGAGACCAGCGAGAGCACGAAGAAATACACTCCCTTCTCGCTGTTGAGTACCAAGGATGTCGATGGCTTCCTCGCCCAGGTCATCCAGCCTCAATTGGCCGACTCGACCTGGAAGATCCAGGACGTCCTCCCCACCACTGGACCCCAGAGTGGCGATGTAAAGCAAACAGTGTCTGCCCCGCGAAGCTCACTTCAATACAACATGCTCTACCTGGACCAGTCAATTGACACCGCCCGTCTTGTCGACAGCTTTCAGTACCTCGTGTCGCAGCATGCTATTCTTCGAACTGTGTTTGTTCAGCATGACGGACAAACCCTCCAAGTTGTCCTCAATGACCTGAGGGTGCCGGTCACGGAGCAGAGCGTCGAGGGCTCAATTGACGCCGCCGCCAAGCAGGTCGCAGAGTCGGACGCCAACGAGAGCACTGATCTCGCTTTCGGCGCTTCTTTCATTCGCCTTTTCGTTCTTCGAGGCGAGACTGAGAATGCTTTTATGATCCGTATTTCGCACGCACAATACGATGGTGTCTCTCTGCCAGAACTTCTGCGCCAGCTTGAGCTTCGCTACCGTGGCCTGGAGATCCCCGTATCGGAGCCTTTCGAGACCTACATCCAGCACCTCTCAACCGCCAAGCCTCAGAACGTCGAATTCTGGCGCAAGGCTCTTCAAGGGTCATCATACACTGAGATCGCTCCTGCTGCGGAGCCTCAGCAGAAGACTGCGTTCCTGACCAAGGATGTTGACATCTCTGGAGCCTCACCCGACACAACACACGCGATGCTTCTCACTGCTGGCTGGGCCAAGGTACTGTCGCAGCACCTCAACGTCTCCGATGTCGCATTCGGTGGTATTGTCTCTGGTCGCGACGTCGATGTCGCCGGTATTGACACCATTATGGGACCCTGCTACCAATACCAGCCCGTCCGCGTCAAGTTCGAGCAAAACTGGACAGCTTCACAGCTCCTGGACTACGTGCGCAGTCAATCCGTCGAGGGCAGCCAACACGCTACGCTAAGCTTCCAGGAAGTGCTCAAGGAGTGTACAGACTGGCCTGCAGACACTCCCTTCTACGGCTCTTTCACCAACCATCTCAACAAGGAGTTCTTCGACTCGATTCCTTTCGCTGGAACAAAGTGTCGCGTGGATTACTCCATTCCTCACCCCGAGCCTGCCACACCACCTCGTATTGTATCATTTGTTGAGAACGGTAGAACTCAGATTGGTATTGAGGCTGACGAGGAGCGTCGGGAATTCTGGGAGGCAAGGGTGGAGGAGCTGGCGCGTGTTATTGAGGGGTTTGTCAAGAACCCTAACGATTTGATCTAGTTTTTGAAATTCTCGCATGTTTATCATTTTACGGATAGAAAGGGCATAAGAATTGGTTGCATTTTTCATTTACTTCAAATAAAGCGGTTCACATTGAATTAATCGTCAGTCCGTCCGACATCTTTAAAAGGCGTGAAGCTTAGATTCATCCATTCCAGGTTTGCTTTGATCCGATGTCAACCCCACCAGGCCACTAAAGAGGCCCCTAAGATTGCCCTAAACTTACCTACCATCACAAGGCCTAAACCTTTCCCACTTCAGTGGGCTATCAACTATCCAAGGTCTTGCACCAGGCTCTCGTCAAACTTGTCAAGCTCCTGATCTTTGATGCGCATGACCTACACTGGCGCGATGAGGAATTATTGATGCACTTGAATACGGATGAATCATGGCTCCCTTCGATACTAAATGATGATGTATTATTAAATTGCTCTTAGTCTATGTCTAAAAAGTGTATGAGCGAGTCTCTGTCGACTCATCTATGTCATCTATCGGAGAAAGCCCAAGTATTTCGGCCCTCTAGTCAAACGCCAATGCAAAAATCCCACAAATCCAAAATCTAGTTCGCTAAACATGATGGCAAGCAAGTATCTTCAAGAACCTAACGGCAGATAAAATGATTCGCATCGGCATTATTTGATGTTGTCGCGCTCCTGTGACGGCTCGCCGCCATTTGTAACTGTCCGGTTATCATCGTCATTGCGCAGACGCTGTGCGGAGAGGTTGGCTTCCAGGTCAAGATCCTGTGTCGGCCTCAGTCCATGTGATGTTTCTTGCCGTGTCTGCTCGGTGCTGAATCGCTCAAACTTCTCGTTGGGAGCATCTTGCAGCTGATTCTCAGCCTCTGCTTCGGCCATCAAGCACCTCTTGCGGACTGACCATGCGCTTCCAGCGTGGCCGACAACCCACCAAGAGAACAAGATGGGTAGAGTAACTCCAATGTTGGCACGACACCCAGACCAGATACCGACAAGAAGAAGCCACGCGTTATGAGCTGGAAGGGCCCACGACCAATGGTAGAACCCAGGTGTGAGCTCAAATGGGAAAACGGTCGATCCGATATTGAGAATGATCCATGTAAGAAGGAAGAAAGCAAAGAACTGCATGAGTACGATAGTCGCCAGCACTGTGTCGATGACAAGGTAGTTGATGTCCATGTAGAACCAGAGACACATCCAAGTCTCAAAGAACTGAGCAGCATCAACGCTCCAGTTCTCCCGGAAGGCCCAGAAATAACCAGCCATGCCTAAAGCACCGATGAGGGTATAGATCTTTCCGGTGATGAAGCGGAAGACATAAACATCTCGCTTTGAGTAGGACTGGAGGACCTTGGTAGAGGTCGTAATGCCGTTAAGTCCCATCTGGAAAAAGAAATGCATGAGAATGCCCATCACTAGGGAGAAAGTATTCAGGAGAACTCTTGTACCCTGCTCGGTCGGCATGATGTTCCAGATGTTGGCCTGGAAGGGTCGAAGGAAAGTGCTCGCGGAGGTAGGGTTGGTCATGTTGACGGCCTTGAGGGCATCAGGAGTCCTGAGACCGTACATGGTTGCGGCAGCGCCAACGAGGCTCTGCATGTTGCCCTGTAGGGAGGAGAAGATGGAAGGATAGTATGCGCCGTTATAAATCGTAGTGACAGCGTCTTGTGGATCATAAGCCGTAGTGTTGTCGCCCTCGATTGTGGACAAAAGACGATCAGAGGCACCAGGATGAGTGTAAATAGCACCCCAGTAGCCATGATTACAGACGGCGTCGCGAACCTTTTCGGGGGTATCATACTCGGAGGACGAACCGAACTCGACGGTAGGGAACTTGTCTGACTGAAGGGTACCGTAAGCACCAGAAATGGCTTTCCCGATATCACTGCCGTCGAAGTCGATCGCGAGGATCTTGAGGTTATGCATTCGTGTCGATGACTTGAAGAGAGAACCGAAGAGGTAGGACATATTTGCCAGGAATAGGAGCTGAACCATCAAGGCCGTCATGATGACGGGTATTATATAGGTCTTCATCCTGACGGATAATGGTGTAGACCGCGAAGAGGTGCGGTTAGACGATCGAGGCGGTATATGCTGCTGTTTGTGTCTCAAGTAGGTATTAGGAGGATGAAGTAGAAGGACTGAATAAGACTTGTAGCTGATTGTTGAAAGTAGAATAGGAAATATTGTTTACTTATAAGTCCAAGATATCATGCGATTCCCCTGAGCTGTCAACGGGGTTGTGTTACATGCCGCCGCCGCCAAACTCAGCTACCTTCCCGAATCTCCGTTTATTAAGCCTCCCGGGCTCGGACCCGGTGATAAAGCCATGGCAGATCTCACAACGTGATTGGATCAGACTCCTGACTCAGCGGAAGTTGATGGGTTTTCGCATTCGGTCCCCACCATTCCCGGAAATTCGGGCTTCGCGCCAAACGCAATTTCCATGTAGCGAGTCCAGTGGCTTCATGTGCAGAGACGGTAAATCTTGATTAGAGATTCCTTTTGCTATTTCCACTGACGATAGTGGGTCTTTTGAAACGGGTACGCGCATTCGCTCCGGCAGTTGGTTGAGTAAGGCTTAGCAGCAAACAGATAGCATATGACGTATGGGCCTTATTGAATCCTGGCCCCAGGGCCAAGGCACAAGTGAATCGGCTTGAGACTTCCTTTACAATCTCCAGCTCTGACCTCAACCTTTCTATTTCAGACGAAAGCTCGGAACTTATTATACTGCGCGTGGTTTTCCGGTGCCTTTTCGTTTTGTCCGCGAAATGCCCTTCAACTGCTTGGCGCCAGTACCTTTCGCCCATCTCTACTGCTCTGATCCCTCGCTCTAAGTCCTGCCATTGTTCCTGGAAATCTTGCTTCTATCCCGAGGCTGATGATACACTATTTAGGATAGGCTTATGCAAGGCTCTGAGTTCACCTTGCAAGCCATCTCATTGGATAGCACAGTGATTGTTGAGGACGATGCCCGCTGCGGTTTCATCAAATCCCTTATGTTCCTCAACAATTTCGTACTTTAATAGGCATATAACTGTATCTTGAGCATCAGAAACAAGATTTGAAGCAATAGGTAGGGCGAATGCTCGTGTGCCCCATGCATTGCTGTGTTCTACTCAGACGGAAGCAGCTCTCATAGATCTATGTCTGAGAAAATGGCAGAATTTACACATCTAACAGTATCAAAGCCAGGTGTATCAGCCAAAGGTATGTGGGATTACCGCTCAATAGGAATATATAGTGATAAGGCTATTTTCTGACTGCGTCAGTACAACTGAATAAACTCCTCATGAAAACCTAGGTACCAGACACCAAATCATGCCCCATTCTGGCTTCCAGCTCCGTCAATCTTGGGATAAAAAGCACTTCCCAGACCCTGTAAGGTCCATCGATATTACTATTGTGTCGCCTTAACTAATAATAGTCAGTGAATTGCCAACGTGATAAAAACGACCCGGCCCTGGAGTCCAGCGGATTGGTAGCTAGCTTTTACAGGAGGAATATTCATTACGGATGATAAAGATATGGGAGAAACAGGGTCTCCAGTTACCGCGTGTTTACTTGGCGAAAGTCAGAAACTGGTCTAAAATTAACCCCTGTCTTCAGCTCTCTGCAGGATCATTATTTTGAGCGAGCATGCCCTTGCCCAGCCACTTCTCAAAGAGCAAGAACACTTCTGGCTTCAACTTGGGATATCAAAGTTAAATCTTCTGAAAAACGAGAAGTCTACGTACACTACGGCGTAGCTCTCCCTAGATTCACCTAAACTCGCCTAAATCTTTGTGTCTCTTAGAGTAAAGGTCCTGACTCGTAATGCCTTCGTCGAATACGCCTTGTCTCAAATGCCAAGGCGTTAGGCAACCACCCTGTATGCATTTCTACCAGGCCATGTTCTGGCCAGCGAGCAACCATGTCAAATTGTAGTAACATCAGCCAATAGCATACGCCATATCGCGATCAGACTGGGCATCCCATCACCACGATAATGCAAGAGGTCACGCTGAACCGATGTCACAAGCCACAGCGGGGTTGAACATGTTCAACAACTGTGATAATGCCTCAAGTCGCAGGAATTGATACACTGAGAATGATATGATCTTTCAACTAAAACCCCGACTTGTCCCGGCCTCGCTTCCCGCAAATCCGATGCTCGCTTGTTACCCAAGTGCCAAGCAGCGGAACGGAATTCCCAGAGACAGCCAACTCCATAAAAGTTATAATAACTCAACTGACGGTACTCCCTCTTCGAGGGAACTTAATGTGATTTTGACTGTATTTATTCATGCCACGTGTAACTTCATCAGTGGCCACATCTAGGAGATTAAGCTTTTATATTAAAGTTTATTTACTTATCCTTAAAGCTAGATTTACTTATTTCTTTATACTATTATATACTTAATAAGTAAGCTTTATAGCTATAACTTACTACTTCTTAAGCTTATTAAGAAGGTTCTATTAAAAAGACCTTCTCTTTAATCTTTAACCCTTTAGATTAGCTCTTTTAACTACTCCTTTTAATCTTTAAGAAATACTTATTCCTTAAAGTATCTATTAAACCTATAGGTAAGATAGTAATAGCTAAAGATTATTAGTCTAAGCCTTATAAGATTACCCTTCTTACTATTTAGTATTTTAGAAGGGATAAGATGCTTATTAAACCTCTTAAAAAGGTCTTTAATAAATATCTAGAGAAACCTGCAATCTATAACTAATAGATCTAGAAAAGGCTAGTTATCCTTATAATTTTATTATAGTTAGAGGCTATTAGCTAGTAGCTAAAAAGTAATCCTTCTACTTAGAAGTAGTATTTTTATAGTTTTATAGTTTTTATAGTTTTTTATAAGAATTTCTTTTACTCTAGTAATAAGAGATCAGGATAGCTTCTTATACCCTAGTAGCTGCTAATAAGGTTACTAATTAAGTTATTATAAAAGTATATTATTCTAATTTTAATTAGGAGACTTATCTTTATTAAGGCTATATGCATATTGCCTTCTAAAAGCTAAAGTTAAATGGGATTTTTCAGTGTATTAGCTTGATATGTCTCGCTGAGGCGTCATAAGCTTTAAGTATCAATCAACTGACGGTACTTTGCTTCCTTTCAGACACCATATTTCACAGACTCGAGCACAACCGAACTGGAACCATGGCCGACGTATTCGGAGGCTTTAGGCCTAGGCCTAGCGACATTTTCATAGCTATCATGGGAATGACCGGGTCTGGGAAGAGCACCTTTATCTCGCTGTGCACTGGACAAGAAGATGTTCCCGTTGGTCATGATCTGCAAGCTTGTACGTATGGGCCATGTCATTCATCAATTGACACAGTCCCATCTTAACACGATCAGGGTTTAAAATTCCCATGGGTACCTAATGATAGCTTAATGCCCAGTTACCTAGGCATCTAGTTAGGTAAATAATATTATATATAAGTACTTATAGGTATTTTAGAATATTCTTATAATACTTATAATATATATAGGTACTAAAAATTGCCTATAGGTACCTATAAGTAATATTATACTCTTTTATATAACTCTTAAAAGTAGTATAAATATAATATATTTATAGTAATTATTTATAATAATTTATATAAAAAGCATATTTATATATAAAAAAAACATTAAATTAAATATATACTATTTATATAAAAAGTATTATTAGTCTCTAGCTAACTGCTTAATACTAGTATTTTAAGAATCTATTCTTTTAATCTAGCTTTTAACTTATAATAACTGCTATAAGTTAGTATATTAAGCTTTATTTAGTTTAGGTCTTTTTAAAGGTATATAAAGATAAGGGTTAATAGAATCTAAATTATAAAAAGATTAAGGTAGGCTTAATAGTATAGATAATAGGAATTAGTTAGTAAATAATTATAAAAGTTATAAGTCTTAAGAATAAGAGGAAGATATTTATAATTAGGGAAAAATAAAAGATAGTTATTAATAGGTTACTAATAGTATATTTATATAAATAACTTCTTTCTTATATATTATTAGTAGATAAAGGAAAGTTAAATATTATAGTATCTTTCTAAGTAATATAGAATATATAAAGGCTTTTTATAGCTTTTTAAGCTAATCTAAGGAGTCTTTTATAAAAGAAGATAGCTTAAATAAGTCTAAGTTAAAAGACTCTTAGAATTAGTTTAAGGCTATAGAATAGAAATGTAATAAAAACCTTTCTTTAATTAAAGAAACCTTTAAAGTATATTATTTATATTAGCAAATAAAGCAATATATACTTTATGCTCTTTTAATTATAATAGTACTTAGCTATATTGCAAGAAGGTCTCTAGCTATATAGCTTAATGTAGAATATTTAGAATTATAAGTAATATAAGCTTAGAATTAAAGGAGGCTTTTTCTAGATTGCCTTTCTATTTATTATATTAGTTAATAATATAATATAATACTATATTAAATATACCTTTTTTAAAGAAAGATTTATATATAATTAAAGCTAATTTTTAAGAGTAGTTAGCCTATAAACTACAGTAAGTATATAATTACTATATTAAATTACTATAAATACCTTTTTAAGACTAAGAAAACTAAAAAGAAGATTCTATTTTTCTATTAATAGTAATATAAATAGATCTATATAGCTAGATATATATTAAGAGGCATAAAGTTAAATGAAGTTAGCCTTAGCTTATTCTTTAATACTACTAATACTTAAAGATAGAAGAATAGATTAAATACTGCTTTAGTAAGTATTTTATTTTAATTTTAGTAGAAGTAAAAGAAAAAGAATAATAAGATAAGGGATCTTAGTAATAAATAAATCTATATACTTATATAGCTTTATTATAGCTTAATAAATGCTATAAAAAAGAACCTTTACTTAAGGTTAATAATTTTAGCTGCCTTTAAGTAGGAAAAGCCTCTTTTAATAAATACTAAGATAGCAGCTAATAATCTTAAGCTAAGTCTATATAGTAAATAAGCTATTAATAGCTAAATAACTAATAAAATTAAAAAGATAAATAAAAATATAAGTGTAATTAATAAGGTAATTAATTTACTACTAATTTTTAGCAGTAATCTTATAATTCCTATTAAGATAATCTTTAAACTATTCTTAAATAAATAGTTTTAGTATCTTAGCCCTTATAAGTATTATAGTTATTAAGTTTTATTAAGTTAAGATATTATAAATTAATTTTAAAGGTTATAAAATAGTCTTATCTTATATTTAGTAAGCTTAAATCTCTTTAAATTTTTATATAAGCTTAAGACTTTAAGTAAATTTAATAGTAAAGTAATAAACCTAGAAGATAATTAATTATAATTAACTTAGTAATTACTATATATAATTACTATAAGGAATGTATTATAAGAAGAAATATATATACCTAAAGAATAGATAAAGATAAACAATTAATGCTAATAAGATTAGATAATTAATCTATAACTTGCTATTTTAAGGCATTAAATTAATTATCTATTAGGTCCTTATTATTAAGGCCTTTATTTTAAGAAAGGCTATCCCTTCTATCTTTATCCTTATTATAATTATTACCCTTTAAAATTACTATCTCTTAAGATATAATTCTAATACAATTTATAATTTTTTATATAATAAGGTTTAGAATATAGGCTATATATTATATAAAATAAAAGCAGGGTAGGGGTATAAGCTGTAATTTAGTCTTAATCTTATAATTTAAATCCTTAATATTAAGATATATACTATTATCTGCTATAATTGCCTAAAGGTAATTTAGAAGATAATAATTCTAGAGGCTATATATTATATAAGAGTGATACCGAATCACAGCTCGTAAGGCAAAATGAAGGTATTCAGAAGGGTATGACGGGTCAATTCTGAGAGTGGGCCTTAGTGTTGTGAGATAAACACCAAGGACCAGATTAACTATAACCCGCTATTCAGGAGAGCTGTAATTCTCACGCATCATACAGCTGGCCTCTAAAGAAACCTTCTAGTTATCCTTAACTATTCTATTATTATCTAATATATATATATTCTATATTAATTAATTCCCCTAATTAATCTTCTTTAGGATCTTCTTTATCTAACTGCTTCTTTACAGTCCTTTATTAGTAAATTGCTTAGGATGCTTCTTATAAAAGGACTTTATAAGCTCTTCTAATATATCTGCAGTCTTTACCTACTAATTGTATTTAAGATTCTATTCTTTCTATTAAATAAGAAATCCTTTAAAAGGAGTAGTATTTCTTCTAAGGCATTATATCTATCTCTTAATAATAAAGTTAACTTTATAGTAATTCTTATTAATAGGTTTTCCCTCTATAGGCCTAGGCTATTTATTAATAAGGTTATTAGTATATACTAGAAGAAGATGCTTTACTAAGATAACTAGATAGATCTTCTATTAATCTAAAAGCTTTAATTTATAAGCTAGATTATTAATAACTTATTTAATGTAAAAGGGACTAGTTTGCTACTATAACTATTTCTTTAATAGCTTTCCTAGGAGATTGTAGCCTTTATAAAGTTATAGATAGATACAATTGCCTTCTTTTAATGTAATAGGATAATACTTATTATTATATTAATGTTTTCCTTTTATTGCAGTAAAATCTATAGCTAGTTAAGCTTTCTTATAAATAACTTCTTAGAGATAAGAAAGATTTATAATATCCTCTATAGAGGTAATAAGATTAAGAGTACTTATTAGCTTAAACCTATAAAGGAATTTATATATACTTATCTTAGTTCTAGCATTATATGCTCTATTTAGATTCTATTAAAGTGTTAGAAGAATATAAGATTAATCTGCTAAAGGATTCTTAATATAGTAAAAGCATAGAGTAATCTTAATAGTCTAGTTTCTTCTTTTAAATAGACTATTAGCTTCTAGATAGTATATTATAGTTATAGTAAGTCTATACCTAAATTTACTTTATAGCTTTTACTAGAATGGTAAAGTAAACTTTCTATTGTAATTTAAGATAATAACCTTAGGAATTCCCTAATCTGCTATTAATAGCATCTATGCTAAGGCAATAGCCTAGTTTTTAGCACTATATGTTAAGTATCTAGGGATTAGAAGATAATGCTTACTTACTGTACAAGTTACTGTTATAAGCTAATTAAAGAGATTAAATCCTTTAATTGCCTATAGGCTTCTAACTAATAAGATAGGGGGAAGATTAGTAATAAAGTTAATTGTAATAGTATGCATAGGAGTAATAGGAAGATGTATTAGCATATAGTTGCTAATTCTTTATTATTAGTCTATCTATCCTAGATAATATATCTTATAACTGTAAATGTATTTTTAGATTCTTATAGTAAGATTATATATTAAAAGTCTTAATAATTTCCTTATTATCCTTTTAGTTTTAAGATAATTCTAGTCTTTATATGCTATTTTTAGGATTTTATTAATTATAAAGTGTAGAATATATAAGTAAAGATATCTATTAGTTTATTTATAATATAGAAGTCTATCCTTTAAAGCAAAAGGCATACTATACTTTAAAGCAAATACTGCATCCTTGCTATTTAATTAATTAGCATTAACTGCTTTACCCTTAGATTTAAGAATTATCTTAAGAATAGGTAGATACTTTATATTATTAAGATACCCCTAGATAAACCTATCCTTTATCTCTTTAGATATAAGTAACTCTATGCCTATATATATATTATTAAGTGCAGTATAATTAGGGTAAAGTCTATAAGCATTGCTATTAGTCTCTAGAGCTTCTAAGTAACTAAAGGCATTAAAAATAAAGTTCTTCTTTCTAGAAATATAAAAAATATATAGCTTATACTCTAAAAGATAAATTAAGGTATTAATAAGTCTTCTATTAATATAATTAATACTTATTATATTTAAAGTTATTTTCTTAATAATTTATTTTATTACTAAGTAATCTATAAATATAATAAGAGATCCTTTAGAGGATTTAATATATACTTTTAGTCTCTTTATTGCCTAGATTAGCGCTACTATCTCTAGCTCTATTAGTCTATATCTTATCTCTGCTGCTATTAATATCTTACTAATAAAATAGATAGGTATAATAACATTAAAGGGAATATAAGTACCTTCCTTCTAGATATATCTATCCTTTATATAATATAGAACTGCTTTAAAGCCTTATTAAATGCTAACATTAAGTTAAAGAAAGAAATGCTTCTTTAGATTAAGATAAACTAAACCCTTCCTAGAGGCAATTTGCTCTTATATAATCTAAAAGGTAATCTTCTCTGCTAGTATAGGATTGTAGTATGTTATCTTTATATATAACTTTCTTTTTCCTTTATTGCTATTAATAATCTTATTATTCTTTCTTCTCTTAGCTAAGAGGGTAACTTTATGCTTTTATAATAGCTTTATAATCTTAGTATAGTATAGAATAAGATATTAAATGTATCTAGTTGCTTTAATATATTATTTAAAAGCTATAAGCTATTATAGAAACTCTAGCTTAATAAAGGCAGTAACTCTCTCTGCTATTATTAATAATCTAAGAGTATTAATGTAAAATCCTAATACTTAGGCACTTAAATAGCCTATCTAGCTTTTTATTAAAGAGATAAATAAGTTCTTAGAGATAAAGAGTCTAAAGAGTATATCTATATACTAAGTGTACTCCTTAGTAGACTTAAAGAAGATTATAATATTATTAATAAAAGCGTAATAAAAGCTATAGTATAAATGTAAAAGTCTATCTATATACTATTAAGTATATGCAGGAGAGTTATAAAAGCCTATAAGAGTAACTATAAATCTCTCTAGTTCTTTATAACTTGTAATTGTAAACCTATCTTAATATTTTAGCATAACTCTAAATTAGAAGAAGAAGGAAGATGTATTAATTGCTAAGATATAAGTTGTGCCTTGTAGAGCTGCAATGATATCCTTTTATCTAGGTAATAGATAGCTATTAGGAATTATAACTTTATTTAAGGCTCTTAGATTAATTATAGCTTAACTCTTAGGTTTTCTATTAACTATTCTCTAGATAATAAAGACTAAAGCTGCAAATAGCATTAGCTTAGTTACCTACTCTATTTATTTCTAATTATATAGCTTATTAAAGATTTAATTAATAAGGTTTTAATCTTTTAGCCTATAAGTATATAGTTACTAAGTAACTCTTTACTTATACTAATTATTAATTAAAGGTATAATTATTAATTTGCCTTCTAGAATGTAAATAAGACTTAAGTCTATTTATAGAGTAGTATACTTAGTATATAGATCTTAAGCCTGCTTTGCAAATCTAGAGCTATTATTATAGATATAAATTCCCTTTTAAGTCTTAATCTTAGGGAGGTTTAATTATCTCTAAATGTATACTTAATATAGTACTTAAGGCAATTCTAGAATTAACTTATAGATAACTATCTTAGGTTTTCTATTAATAGAGGAGGTAAGAGCTAGCTTATCTAGGACTAATAATTCTAACTCTAGAAGCTCTTTAACTATTAAAAGGGGCTACTTCTTTTTATTCCTTTTTTACTATTTATATAGCAGCTTAAAGTCTTTAATATCTTCTAGAATTGCACTTTTTATATCTTATATTAGGTTTATAGCAGCGCCTATAAGGGTTACCTCTAAGATGGATATTAAGGGGCTATTTATAGCTTAAGGAATAAGTTTTCTAGCAGCAATAGCGCTAATTTCAGGAGTAAGATTAATGTTAGATAAGATTGTAACTTGTTCTATGCCTCTAGTAGTTCTATCTAATGCGCTAGAGGCTATCAGTCTAGCTATTGCTATTAAGGCTAGACTAGCAGCTTTCTATAAGCTAGAGAAGTATATCTATTCTTTCTTACATTTTTTAATATTCCTTAGCTTCTACTTTCTTTAATAAGTAATATCTTTATTAGTATTATTAATAATTATAACTCTTAAAGCAGTATTTAAGTTTATAAAGGCATTAAAGGCTTTATTAATATAGCTATTAAATATAAATGTTTTTCCTTTAAGGACTTCTTTCTAGGTTGCTAGTATAAGATGTATCTATTTAGCAGGAACTATTATTAGCTAAGCTACTATTACTTATTAATTAACCTTTTAAGAGAGCTAAGAGATAGTAAAAGGAATAAAGAACTTCTTTAAACTAATATAATATAGATATTTATTAGTTATTATAATATTAATACTATATAGTGCTATTTATCTATTCTTAAGTAAAGCCTTAGGAGATAAAGATAGCATTCTATTTTAAATCTAGGCTTTATAAGTAAACTCTATATAGCTAGTATCTAATCTATTATAATAAATACTATTAATATAAAATGTAAATGTTACTTACTTACTATATAGCTTTCTTACCTTATTATTAACTCCTTAAATGAAGATAGGCGTTTTTTCCTTAATAGTATGCTAAAGTGTTTATAACTATTCCCTAGAGATAACTAGTTTTTTGCACCTAGTATTAGCATAGATAGAAGCTATCTCTCCTTCTAGAGAGCTTATAGCATTGAATTTAAGGTATATATAGTTACTATTAACCTTATAAACCTGCAGTTAATAGTAAATATGCATAGAAATATGTTCTATAGATATAATTGTATTATTAACCTAAAGAGTAACCTCTTATATAGCTAACTTCTTAGAATATCTAGACTTTAGGTATCTATAAAGCTTATTATAAGATAGAAAATCTCTATAATAATAGATATAATATTTAGACTTAGCAGGTGCCTGCTTGCTTATTAACTGTATAGGGCTAATATAAGATCTTGTAGCTCTGTATTCCTATAGTATAGCCTAGCTAGGAAAGACTTAATAGCAGATGCTACAGGGAAACTCTTGCATAATATCTGCTAGCACTATGCTGCCTATTATATAGTTAAAGTATACTTATTAAGAAGATATTAATTAAGAGGAGTAAATACTTTTACTATTGCTATTAGTATTAGCTCTATCTGACCTGAATTTATTCCCTTTATCTTCTAAGGTAGAATATTTCTATTTAAAATGAACTTTCTTCTCTTCCTTAATATTATAATAAATGTAGTTGTTATTATGCAAGCAAGAGTAGCAATCTTAGTTATTACTGCAATAACAATTGTCTAGTTTATTATTATTCTTTTTATCCTTTATATATAACTATAATAGTTAATTACTATAGTATTAGTTATCTTGCTTTAATTAGTTATATTTATCTTATTACTTAGAGCTAGAGTATTTATTATAAGAGCATTAATTAAATTAACTACTCTTATTTTTGCCTAAGTAGCAATTAGACTTATATTAGTACTTACCTCTATTACCTTAATTCTAGTAATAATAGAAGTATTTAATTATAGTTTAATATTACTTATACTGCTTAATAAATACTATTAGTAATGTAATTTCTTTAAGATATTTAAGAAAATATAAGATCTTAATATCTATCTAGTTAAATAGTATAAAGATAATAGTATAATCTTTATTATATTTAACTTGCTTAGCTAGACTGGCTTTTTACTAAGCCTATTAGGTAAGTGTAATACTATAAAGAATAAGCTTAGAAGTAAATTAAGTTTAATAAAAATCCTCTAGGATTTCTATATTAAGATACTTAAACCATTTAGTAAGCTTTTAATTAAATTTATTAATAGGAAGATTAAGAAATTAATTATAACTAGCTCTATTTAACTTAGATATTAGCTAGGTATTGGCTTTCCTAGTAAGCATTTTAATATAGTATTTTATAAGATTAAACTTACTAAAATGCTTAAATAAATAGAAATGCTTATAGAATATATATATATTAGTATAGATTATCTTACTTATATTAGTAGTAATAAGACCTTAATAATCTTTATTATTAGAATTATTAGGGTTAAAGATACTAAGTATTTCCTTTTAAATCTTCTTACTAATATTACTGCCTATAGATTATATAGTATTAATAGTAGTCTTATATTATTATTATACTATAAGATTATTATTAGATCTCTTTAATAGATTATCTTAGGGTACTAGTAGTCTGCCTGGCTATACCTCTAGGATTTCTGCAGAATGTAGATAATAAGCAGTAATTAATTTTACTTAATTCTACTAATTAAATGCATAGATATTAAACCTCTGCTATACCTACTCTTATTACTAGGGAAGATACTTAAGATATAAGAGCCTAGTATAAGGATACTTAATAAGCATATTTGCAATTATAGACTTAAAGACCTAGCAACTTAGTATCTATTGTATCTATAAGGCTACATTACTATCCTAAATAGTAAACGCATTAAGAGCTTAAATAGAGTAATATTTCTCTATTATTTAATAGAAGCATACTCTCTATATAAATATAGATTTATTCTTTATAATTTAATTTATAATATTATCTTCTTATTCTCTTAGATTGTAGAGAATAGAGCGTTAACTGGCTTGTAGTTATAGTTATAGTTATTAAGATAAAGAATTTAATTTATTATCCCTAGACTTATTATTATAATGCAGCTAAGGAGCTAATAGATAGATAGTATGCTAATAACCTAGAGATTAAGGAGATACTAAATGCTAACTATTATTATAATTATTAAGAGATTTATCTTGCTATTATTATTACATAGAATTAGATAGGCTACTGTATTGCTAACTTAGTAGATTACCTATATTATCTCTGTAGTTAGATTATGCCATTGCAGCAAAAATGCAGTTATAATAGCCTTAAAATGACTTTAGTATATAAGGTATAAAGGAGTAGTATTAAATAATATATTAATTAGGGATATATAGTAATTACATTAAAAGGTATATAACCTATAGTTATACTAATTACTTTAAGTAAGTAGAGATATAATATGCCTTAATAGTAGTCTAATAGGATAGTAGCTCTTCCCTATCTAATGACTATAAGGGGTAGCTGCCTTATACTAAAGACTATACTGCTTAACTAAGCTATCTTATACCTCTTAACCTCAGTTTTATCCTAGTATACTACTTAGAGGGTCTTACCTGTAAATGTTAGATAGCTAAAGGATTTATCCTGCTTAGTTCCCTTTAGGGATTTCTATAATTAAGTAGTAGACCTAAGTAAATGCAGTTAAAGGGCCTCTTTTTTAGTAATACTAGTACTTTTAAATTAAAAATTAGCATAGAAAGGCTAATTATTTAAGAAAAAGTAAGGCTATTATAAGAGTGAGTTAACTTTATAAAAGAATGCATTAATAGAAATAATTTCTACTTATATATACTAGCAATTATGCAAGGTAAAGCATACTTTCTTAGGTAAATGCTAGAAAAGCTAAAGGTTATAGATTTAAATTTAAATACAAGGTATAAATTTTTTGCCTTTTTAGCTTTTTGCTGTAATATAATGTGTATATAAGGGTAGGGTTTAAGAGTTATAGTGCATGCATGTAATAATAACTTCTTAATTAGCGCTTCTTAAGGGATTAAATAACTGCTAATTTTAGGTATAATTTATACTATTAAGAATGCTTTTAATAGCATTTATATAGGTAATAGTAATTAAGGTTATTAAGAGGTTAATAAATAGTACTAAAGGTAATAATAACCTTCTACAGGCTTAGAGGTTGCTTAATAGTAGTTGTAATGCTAATTATAGATAGTTAGATACTATAGATCTTTTATAATTGCTATTATTTAATACTAAATTACAGCTTATAAGGCAAAATGAAGGTATTTAGAAGGGTATAATGGGTTAATTCTGAGAGTGGGCCTTAGTGTTGTGAGATAAACACCAAGGACTGGATTAACTATAACCTGCTATTCGGGAGAGCTGTAATTCTTACGCATTAAAGAGTTTAGTATAATCTTACTTTAATCCTTAGATATATTAATAAATTTAAATATAATCCTTTTAAGTTACTATTAAGTATTAAGAAAATAGGTAAAGATACTAAGAATAGTAAACTTATTATAGGGTATTAACTATATATTTAATATAAAAGAGACTTTAGCCTTTAAAGAAAGAGTTTAAAGAATAGCCTTTTATAAAGATAAAGACTTATTTTAAATTCATTTAATAAGAGTTAAGCTACTAGGTAATTAAAGGTATAGCAAGATAAAGGCTATAAGCTGCTAAAATGCTAAATTTACTATAATATTTATAGATAAATAGCTACTAGTAATAAAATAAGTAAAATAATAAATAAATTCTATTTACTACTTAGTAGTATTAATCTATTAAAAGTAAGCTAAGATTATTATATTTAATTACTATAAATATATTTATATTAAAATTAGAATATATTATATTAATTCCCTTAGATATTCTTATTCTAGGAGCCTTTTTCTTATAAATAGCTAAGTTTAAATGCCTATATATGCTTAATATACTAGTTCTAGATATATTAAGATGTATTAGAGTAGTATAGTAAAAGCAGTATATAATTTATAGTCTTCTATTTAATCTCTATAGACCTTAATTAAATTAAAACTAGCTAGAAGAGTCTCTCTTCCTCTAGAAGATTTTTAAAGCCTTTAACTCTAGTAATTAGAGTAAATAAGAAGTACTAAGTATAGATTTAATATATAATATTTACTATTATATTATTTTCTACTAAAGAAAAAAGGCATTAATAGTAAAAGGGTTAAATAGAATATAAAAAGGCTTACTAAGTATAGTTAGTTTAAGGCTAAGTAAGCTTTATAAAGATATTTTAGTAATAAAATATAACTTAGAATTAGTTTAAGAGTAAGAAGAAATTTTTAAAAAGGATTACTATAAAAGATTATTACTTTACTTAATAACTTTAAATTAGAAGATTTATAATTATATTAATTAATCTTAGCTATAATAAATTAAAGCTATATTAAGTTAAAGTAAGCCTTTAGTATAATACCTAAGACTTTAATATATTTTATTATATAAATACTAAACTATATTTAGTTAGCTAAAAGAGCTATTTTTACTTAAACTTAATAAGAATCTAACTGTAAATAAAAAAGGTTTTTTAATTCTTATTTTTCTTTTTTTTTATAACTTATAAAAATTTTAAAATAATATAAATATATTACTTTTAAAATAATACTTAATAATTTTAAAAGTAAAATTCTTTTTAAGGTATATATTATATTAATATTCTACTTACTATATATATTTATTTATTAACTATTTTATAGGTATTACTACCTTAATTAAACTAACAGTTAAGCTCTTATACTTTAAGATCTACTTTATAATATAGTAAAAAATCATAATAGTTAAATATAAAGCTATTAAGTAAAATTAAAAATAAACTAAAGAGATTAAAAAGAAAATATATAATATAAAATAAGTAAAAGCCTTAAGGTTATATATAATAGCAATTAAAATAAAATAATAAGTTAATTCTTAAGTACTTTTTACTATTTATATTAATATAATTAGTAAAAATTCTATAGAATATCTATTAACTCTAATATATAATTAAACTTCTTATATTATAACTGCTATTTTAGTAAATTATTTAGAAAATTAAGTTAAGTATAAAGTCTAATCTGCAATTTTAGTTATTAGTAATTAAAGCGCTTTAAGAAATAAGTAAAAGCTTTATTATTATACTATTTAAAAGTAAATTAAATATTTATATTTTAAAAATCTTAATTAAGTATAATTAGGCTTAAACTTATATATAATCTATATAAAGTATATTTTTAAGTTTACATATCAGCCTCAAAAGGTATCCAAGCATCTCCAAAGTCTATTATAATTTAAACATTACTTGCCTCCCAGGCAGCAAAGCTTTATTAAGTTAATATTATTAAGTTAGCTGCTTTAATTATAGCCTAAACCTAACTGCACTTAAGCCAGCTAGAGAGCCTTGCTCTTTAGCTAGGCTAGATCTTCCTCTTGCAACCCACTTCAAACATCTGTCAATCCCACAGTTCAATCATCCAACACGCTTCAACAGTAAGTCATCCAACCCGCCTTCTAATCGCAGACGCTAATAACATCACAGCTACACTATCACGATGCCTATCTAAAGAAGCCTGCAACCAGCCTAAGATAACAGGGTATATTAGATAAGATGCTACTAAGAAGTAATCTCTATAATTAACCTATTTATTAATAGAGATAATTACACTAACCTATATAATATAGCCATAGAAATTAAATTAACCTAGCAGTATAAGGATAATGCTAGCTATATTAAGCAGGTAACCTTTAGTTATAAGGTCCTTAAGGTTATATAGCCTTACTATAGGTTAATTAAAAGAGGCTTCCTTAATAGCAAGATAAGGTAACTTAATAAGCTTAAAGGGAAGTTACTTAGAGGGATAGATTTAACTATTAATAAAAGCAACTTTATTATAGCTATTTAACTGGGTAGCTTGTATAATAAGTAGCTTAAGGCTATTTAAGGGCAGGCTAAAAGGGTGCTAGAGAAGACTGAGCTGCTGTGAAGATGAGGGGGATGGTATACCGTGAAATGGATAAGAGAGGGGTAATTGCGGGGTTCTGTTAGAAGAAAAATGTATTAAGTTTTATATAGGTTTAAGAGCTTAAAGTTAAAGACTATTAGTGTTAGTAGTAATAGAGGGTAGAATTAATTATACTATATAGTATATAACTAGTTTATAATTATAAAGACTAGCTAAATATTAGTGTACTATTAGTATAAACAGGGGCTATATAAAGTATATAACTTTATATTATACTAATATAAGATTAATAAAGATAATTTATAAAAATATAAGATTTTAAAATAGCTTTTTAAAATAATAAATAAAAGGCATATTAGCTAATTACTATAAATAATTAGCTTAATTAACTTCTTATTATACTTTAATCTAAGTAAATAAAAATCCCTAGTATCTTATTTCTTATGCTAATACTAACTATATATTTTTTACTTATTTCTCTCCTTTAAAGAGTCTTAAAGGCATTAAGGTAATTTAAGGTTTAGTATTAATAAGCTTTAATAGCTTATAAGCTTTAATAAAGAGCTAGAATATAAGATAATTAATACTCTTAAAATGCTATAATACTTCCTTACTTAGGCCTAAATACTATAAGGTAATATTATCTTAAAGAGATAAAAGCTTAAAAAGGTAATCCTATATAGCAGATATATACTTCTACTAGTAATAGATTTATTAAATCTTTTTAAGTATAAAGGGTTTACTAGTTTAATAGAAATATTAATAGGCTTCTTATTATACTTACTATTCTTAATAATAAAAGACTTAAAATCTATTAAAGTTATTATAATAAATTAATATATTATAAAATCTTATAATAATATTATCTTACTATTGCTTTTATATTAAAGGGAACTTAAAGGGAAGAATATCCTTATATGCTTAACTTAAACCTAGAAGCTTACTAAAAGGCTTTTATATAAGAGCTTAATTATTTATAAATAATTTAAAAAATAAATTAAAGAGCTTAAGTGCCTTTAGATTCTTTAGTTTTATAATATACTAAATATATAACTTAAATTAAAAAAAGATATTTAAATTATAAAGTAAAAGCATAAATTATTTATAGCTAATTATAAGTAAGTAATTACTATAAATAATTACTATAAATACTTACTTAAAGAACTTAAACTTAGTTTAAATAGTATTAATCTTATACTTAATATTTTAAAAGTAGTTTATAATTTTATTATATTTAACTTATAAGGAATATAATATAGTAATTATTAGCTATTTAATATAAGTTATATAAATTTTAAGATTAGCTTAAATAATTAGCTTAAATTAATTTAAAAATATTATATTTTTATACTATAATCTTTTACTATTTAATCTATTTATTAGTTTTTAGTAAGATTATAGTTTAACTTTTATTTTAGTTAAGCATTTTATTAATAGAAGCAAGCTAGTAATTATTCTCTTTAATAAGATTATTAATATCCTCCTAGAAAGGATTATTATTATCCTATAGGATTTTATTAGCCTTAAAAGTTAATACTGTAAATGCTTTATCTTTAAAGAGATTATAATATTTACCCTTTTTAATACTACTTTAAATTAGCTTTTAAATATTAATAAATAAAATATACTTACTAGTTTATATTATAGTTATTAAAAGCAGTATCTTTAAGTACTTTTTTAGTTACCTTATTAGCATTAAGATAGTTTATATATTAGTAGAGTTTAATCTTTAAGTAACTCTACTACTAATTAAAGTTCTTCTTTATAGTTTTATATTTATTGCATTTTATAGGAAGTATATCTATTCTAGTATAGGCTTTCTTTATATAAGGATTTATTAATAAATTCTCCTTAAGCTTTTATTTATATAATAATCTATTAAGCAGATATCTTAGGAAGATTAGCTTAAATAATTACTATAAGTATAAATAAGCTTCTTACCTTAGCCTCTATTACTTATTTTTTCTACTCTAAGAAAAATTAGAAAATAGTAGCTTTTACTATAATATATAAGAAAGATAAAAGCTAAAGTATAAAAATTAATATCCCTATAGCTAAAGGCAATTATATCTTAAAAGCTAAAAAATTAAGAGTTTAAAGGAAATAAGTTTAAGAGGAGATTAAGATTTCTAGCACTACAGTAGAAATAAAAAAATAGATTTTAAATTTAAGGTATTAGTTCTAAATAGGTAATAATTAGTAAAATACTCTCTTCTAATTAGCTTAAAATTTATAATAAATTACTATACTAAGACCTATTACTTAAAAGACTAAATCTTAATACTAACTTAACTTTAACCTTTTAAACCTTTTAAATTTTAGAATTTATAAGTTTTAAGTAAAATTTAGTATTTCTTTTTATTCTAGCCTTTTTAATTAATCCTTTTATAATAATTAATTAAAATAATTACTTCTATTAAGCTTATATCTTAAATTTTAATACTATATAATCTTTTAAATTTTATAATTTCTAATTCTTCTTTTCTTTATTTTAAGAGTTTTTATCTTTAATCTCTTTTTCTTATAGTAATCTATTAAGATAATTACTTTTAATTCCCTAATTACTTAAAATAACTAGTAGCTAAAGCCCTTTTCTATAAGTAGCTTAAAAGACTACTAGTAGTAAATAGCCTTAAAAGTCTATTACTAGTAAATAACCTTAAAAGTCTATTACTAGTAAAATGTCTTAAAAAAGTATATATAAAGCCTAAGTATTAAAAGGGAAATCTTACCTTAAGGGTCTTATTGCTACTTTTAGTAAGCAGTTTATTTATACTATAATTCTTTTTTCTAATACTATTATAGATTGCTAGATAAAGGATTATAAAACTTAAATTCTTAAGAGCAATAAGCTTACTATTATATATACCCCTTTTATCTACCTTATCTGCAAAATTATATTTAATATAACTAGAGATTATATTATAGCTCTTACTTATATTACCTTTAATGCTATTAGTACTTTTAAAGAAGTAATTAAAGCTTTTATATACTAGCTCTTTAAAGGTAAGTTATTTATAGTAATTTTATATAGTAATTAGTTATATTAATTAATTTTAAATTTAAGTATTAATCTTCTATTTACTTATATTAGCTATAAGACTATTTAAAAGAAAAATATATAGATATACTATTACATTTAGTATTTTATAGCTTTAACCCAGTAACAACCAATAAATAGGACCTAGGTATTCCAATAAGCCATAGAAGTATTAACAATAAAGCCTCTAGCTAGACTGAAGTCTTAATAAACTTAATTAATAAGGTTACCTTTAAGCTATAGCATCTTAAGCAACTCTAATCATAATAAACACATTACCTGACTAGCTAAAGAGCTTTAAAAAGCCTAACTAATAGGATCTGTAACTCCCTTATGACTTTAACCTTTCTTAATCTATCTATCCTTAAAGATACTCATCTTAATAATTACAAAACTGTCAAGAAACCAACCAAGCCTCTATTAGATGCAGGTTCTCTACCCTAACATAAGATTAGCAACGCTAACCTTAATCATAGTTAAGATGTTAAACTTACTTAATGCATAACTGGTAACTGTTAATTAATAATGCCTACAGCTTATCCCTACTGGCTATTATAATAACTAACTAATTGATAGTAATGACATTACTTTCCTTTAGACTAATTTAACCCTTAGGGCTAAATTCAGGATATGAAGGGAAGCTAGGCAGGTATTAGCTATTAGCTATAATTAGCAGATAGATAACTAGTTGCTTTAGCTAGTTATCTTTAAGTGTAAGCTCCTCTGCCGCTTAACTGGGAGCTCCTGCTACATAAGGTGGCTTGACAGGGAGGTATAGCGGCTAAGCACCCTAGGCACAGAGGACCTATACCCTCATAAGTTGAGGAATGAGTACAGCTTCTGGATCCAGAGCATCACCATGCTCGCGGCAGATGTCCGCGACAACCTGTAAGTGGGAAGAAGATTCAAGCTTTGCAGGGCGGGGGCAGGCCTCACAGACTGTCATAGGCGGCGTTTGGAGTTCGTGCGCGATGGAATCGCCTGGAAAATTCTGCAAAGTTAATTGTGTAGGATGAAAAAAATTCTGTGCATGAGAAAGAGTTTATGACTGAAAGTCAAAGAGTCCTTCAGCAGGCAAAATAAGGCTGTAGTCAATTAAACAGAATTCACCTAACTAAGCATATTTGCCCCATAAAATGATAACTGATGCCGAGGCAACAAACAGTAGTATCAACAGTGATTCAACAAAGGATTACATTTAGTATACTATAGTAAACCTTATAAATAATTACCTTTAGTAAATAATTAATCTAAATACTATTAAGTTATTTCTATTTTTTAATACTAAAGAAAATTAAGTAGTATAATATATATAAGATTAAGTAGAATTAAAAGAAATTTAAGCTTATAAAAAAGATAAATGCATTAAAGCTTAAGTATATACTACTAAGAATACTAAAATATAAAAATAGTAATAAGATAAATAAAAAAAGTCTAAAATATAAGTTAACTTAAAAGATCTAGTAGCTAGACTTAAAAACGCTTTTAATAAGCTAAATAAAGATAAAGCTATATCTAATTAAGAGATATAAGATAGAGGTAAAGATAAGATTAATTAAAAGATATAAGATAAAGGTAAGAATAAGCCTAATTAAAAGCTATAGAATAGTAATAAAGATGCATATAAGAGTGCATTAGAGGACTAGGTCTAGGATAATAACTAAGCTACTATAGTTTTAATGTTTTTTTTTAAGGGATTTATTAAGATACTAGAAGTAAAGGCTTATAAGATACTAATTTACTACTAATTTAAAGCAATTATTACATTTAATTACTATAAATTAAAGATATATATTATAAGTAATTTAAATTTTTATTTAAATATTAATTTATAACTAATCTTTACCTATAAGTACCTATATCTATATAATTATCCTATCTAGGTACCTGCCTGTAGGTAGGCATCTAAAATGGGTATCTCTAGGTATATACCCCTATTAAATGGGTACCTATGGATACCTATGGGCTGGGTATTTTAAACCCTAAACACGATGCAGGTACGCAACGTGTCACAGCATACCAATGCAAATGGTCAGATACCTCTGACATATATCTTCTGGATACTCCGGGGTTTGATGACACGAATCGATCAGACACCGAAGTTCTCAAAGAGATAGCCTTAAGTCTTGCCAAGACATATGAAGACAATGTCAAACTGAGCGGGATCCTGTACCTTCATAGGATCACAGATCGTCGCATGGGCGGATCTGCTCAGAAGAATCTCATGATGTTTCGGAAGCTCTGTGGCAAGGCCAGTCTCAAGAACGTTATTCTCGTTACTACGATGTGGGAAGGCGAGGATACAGCCACAGGAGAAAAGCGGGAGCAAGAGCTTATCGCCACGGATGGCTTTTGGGGAGCCCTGGTCCAAGAAGGCGCTCAAGTCAATCGCCATAACAATACCCGCTCATCCGCCATGTCCCTACTCAGGATTGTTGTCAAAAACAATCCAGTTACTATCTCCATTCAAAAGGAAATGGTCAGTGAGCATAAAGATCTCAATGAGACTGAAGCTGGTATTGGCCTTAACTCAGACATCCTTCTAGCTGAGCAGAGGGTCATGAAGGAGATGTCAAAAGCACTCGAAATGGAGAGGCAAGCCAGGAAAGACCAGGACGAAAAGTCAGCCGAAGAACAACGCCAATTTCGGGAGACGATGCAAAAGAAGTTTGGCCATCTCAATCAAGAACGAGAGAACCTCAAGGTCAGCCTTGAAGAGATGAAGGAACAGAGACGTCGATTCAAAGTCCTGGAGGGCAAGTATAAGGAAAATCAAGAGCGGATGCGCCAACAAGACAAGAAGATCGAGAGTCTGGAAGAGCAACGCAAGCTCCGAGAACATGAGATGCTTCAACGAACCGAAGAAGCAACCAAGGAACTCAAAAGTCTCCGCCTTCAACTCAACGAGAGTGGAAATGCAGGAATGGAGACCTCGAGGTTGAGACCTCGCAGCTCAATGTCTCATTATGCAAAGGCTCCTCGGGACGTCACGTTGTTCCTATCAGGAAGGGACTTCTTCTTTGGAGGTAGAGGGGAAAGCTTCGAGTAAGTGAAAATCTTTCATTATTGATAAAGTCCCTCACCAGCTATAGATGCCGCCAAAACGACCTGAAACCATTGATAGGTGACAATGATAAACACAAGATTTGTGCACTTGGTGCCAATGGATCATGGCTCTATCACTATCATACAGGAAGCGACCTTAACTGTTGGACGTGTGAGTCAAAGCTCAGTTATTGGATATAGACAGGGACTGATATCTTTCATCAGGCTGGTCCGACTCGTTAGCGACCGAGTATCCGAAACTCGTCGCATGGCTCGATAAGCATCAAAGGTTTGGATGTCCACGGCACATAAGCCTTGGCACCCGAGGTTTCTATTTTATCACCGTGATGGATAACTCGACCCTGGCGTTTCCCAAAGTCCATATCTAGGGATCTCGGCGAGTATACCGTTGCAAGTATTTCAGGGTCTATCCGAAGGTTTTGGTTTGGCTATAATCATGATTACGTGGCCGAGATGAATACTGGTGAGTATAGTTGGAGCATTGGTAATTACGGCAGTCTTGAACAGCATATAGACGATATAATTAAAGAAGAGATAGGAATCAAGGTTTGTAAGTCCCCTCGCTGTATATACCGCTTACTGACATGGATTAAAGCAACTTGCCATGAACATTGAGAATCCTAGAGGGAATATTCTGATCAGGGATGTAGGGGGAGCATCTTGGAACTTTGGAACTAATAGTAGCCGGTTCGACGAGCCAAGTTGGCTCAAGTTCAAAGATCATAACGAGGATACTTGGTAGGAGTGTGGGGAGGGAAGAAATACTATACGGACAATTAGAAGCTAAGACTACTAAGACGTCTATGGAAGACTGCCGGGAGTTAAGCGAGATTCTGGTCCTTGCAACAATTTCTAACAAGAAATTCCCTAGTGTAAAATAGGTATTACATTTGTCAATCAGCCTACATTCGGCATAGGCAAAGATATCCCGTGTTCACGCGAAACAGTTTCATAAGGAATGTAATTGGTCAGTTCGCATGAAGCAGCCTGACAGGCTTCAAATTATTATTGATTCGCATAAAATAAATAGCGCAATTTGGAATATCTACAACGAAAAAGAGCTCTACGCTAGGCTATCTACTTGCGGCAAAGGCGGCCGGTCTGTTTGATAACGTAGGCTGGATGATCGGCGATATACCAGTCCTCGCTACCAACAGCAGTAGGAGCATAAAAGACACCGTAAGGATCAATCTTCTTCTTGAGCCGGTACAGCTTGGCATAGTTAGATCCGAAGTAAGACTGGCCAAAGTCAGGATCCATAACATCACCCTCGTTACCATAGCCACCACCACCGGGAGTGACAGCCTTGAGACGCTCCATGACACCATGGGTGAGTTCATTGTTAACCTTGGCAATCTCCTCCTCACTATCGGTGTAGTTCCAGTTAAGAGCAGTGATAACAAACATGTTGGCGTCGCGCCAGGCAGGGTTGGCAGAGTTGGGGGGAGTGTTTTGCTGCTTGGCGTTGATATTGTAGATAATCAAGATACCTTCGTCTGCAAGAATACCCTTGAGAACGTCGATGGTGTTGTTGAGGAGCTTAGCGTCATTCCAGTTCTTGCGGGGGATGAGACGAGACCCGGAACGACCATTGTAGTTACCGACGTTTTCAGCAGGGAAATGTGTCTTCCAGGCAGGGTAAAAGCGATCATGCTCAAAGAATGTGGGCTTGGGGTCGACGCCGAGCTCCTTCCACTCGTCAAGGAGGGGCTGAACAATCTTCTTGAACTTGCCAACAGAGATGTTGGGGATCATCCAAGGGTTCATGGTCCAGAGGAAGCTGCCGTTGCCAGCAGGGAACATGAAGCTGTAGCCGTAGCTGTGCTTATCAGAGTACTCGGGGAAGCGGCGCCAGTAGACGTCAAGAGCCTTGAAGAGAGCCTCCTGAGAGATGCCAGCGTCCTTGGTATTGACACTCCAGGTCATACCAGAGAACTTCATCTTGGGATAGACACGGACAGTCATGGAGACGACGACGCCCCAGGTAGCAGCACCACCGCCACGGACAGCCCAGAAGAGATCAGTGTTCTGCTTCTCGTCGGCAGTGACGAAGCGACCATCAGGCGTGACGATGTCAACGCTGAGGAGCTGGTCGGCAGCAAGACCGGCGATGGGGCTGATGGGGGAGTGGCCACCACCGGGAAGATAACCGCCAGCGACACCAACATCCTATAAGCCTATTAGTATTTGCAATTGATGACCGACGAGGAGTAAGACTTACACGGCACTCTCCACCAACAGCAGTGTACCCCTTCTGGTCAGCAGCCAGGTAGAGGTCCTTGACCTGGATACCAGCACCGATCTTGAAGGCAGGGCCAGTATAGCTGCTAGCACCACGATAGTTCTTGGTGAACTTGATGTCCTTGAGGTGATGTGTCCAAATGCTCAAGGCACCAGCACCGGTGCTCTTGCCAAGGAAGTCATGGCCAGTGTTGTGAACAACAAGACGAAGGTTGAGGTTGCGAGCAAAGTTGACGGCGAGTTGGATATGGGCAACACATGTGGCCTTGATAGAGTAAAGAGGAAAGCCACCAATGGTGCACTTGGAGCCTGACGCGGCGTTCTCAGGCTCGCAGGTGGCACCCTCGAAGAGGGGTGACATGACCGAAGTGGGATCATCGATGCTTGACGATGTTAGTCTGATGCACATATGAGACGGCACGATCGAGGTTGAAACTCACTGAGTGGTTGAATTGTGCCAATTGTCAGTCAAAAATTTGCAGCGTTTCTTGTTATAATGTTCTCCTTTGTAGCAGGCTGAGCCCAGGGGAACCGTGCTGATAAGGGCACCTCCGCTGAGAAGGTCGAGGACCTTCCAGATGAGTTTGTTGGGGTAAAGCTTGTCACCAGGGAATACCTTGCACTTGGAGTAGACAGTAGCAGATCTCTTCTTGGAACCTTTGGTATCAGCAAAGTAGAAGAGATCGACTTCACTGAGGTTGAGGTCCGTGAGGTTGGTGAGCACGGCATCGGTCAGCCGAGGGGTGTCATCGACAAAGGAATACTTGGACGATGCAGCCGGTGGCTCAGACCACGCAGGGGCAACATTCTTCTCGTTGACCGCTACCCCACGTTTCAGATTAGCAATGGTTCATGAGAGAAAAAGAAAAACAGATTCTGCAGGCGATGGTGTTACGTACGGACCGTCTTGCCATCGACTTCGATCGTCTGAGCAAGGGTGAAAGGAACCAGTGCGGCAAGCAGCCACGAAATGTGAGAGCCTTGCATCTTGTAAAGTTTTGAGGCTGACTGCAGGGACGGGACAGGACGCCAAGGACTCGAGTGGGTTGGGGGAGGAAAGAGAGGGAAAGGGGAGAGATCGGCTTATGCCACATGGCTTTCTGTGCCGTCTATATATCGAACACTAGTTCTTACAGGCCTCAGGGGTCTGTTTTGTTAAATTTGGCCCCACTTCTTCGTACCTCGCCACCGCTAGGTCATCTCGCCGGATTCTCATTGGGCACGGACCACCTAGGTACCTTTGCATACAAATTTATATGTAAAGGTACTTACCCCGCTCTCAATGACGAAGTGCATAACAAGAGGATATTGCCACACCTCTATCAACAGCAACATCATGACTTTTAAACCGTAATAACACCAAAAGACGAGCTTTTCAAGCCGCAATTTCAACATATTACAGCTTCATCACTATAGATCATCTAATATCAATCTCTTTAGATTCAGCAGCTTTATCTTATTTTCCTATTTTAGAAGATAATACCGCAGGACCGTCGCTCCGAGACCATCCTGAAGAAGACCTATTTGTCCGCGAACGCCCTGCCAACCCCCTCTAAGAAATTCCTCAACCCTATGAGAAGAGACCGAAGTCTAAGGACCTGTCGCGAGATGACTGGGTCGGTCTACAGAAAATGAAGGAATGGACAGGCTGGACAGCTACTGAGATAACCCGATGGGTCCCTTTCAGCGCCCAGCAAGTCCAGTATGCCTTAGATAACCCGCTGACACCGAAGAAGACGAATCCAAGGCTGGGGGGTTATCGACTGACTGAGGAAGAGCTATAGAGACTCGACCAGTTCCTCAGAGACAACCCACAGGGCCGGGATATCGCCTGACAAGACCTCCGCCTCTTTATACCCGGGTTTAACGACTTCGGAATTGATGCGATGAAGACAGCGATGTCTACGCTTGGATGGATCTGTCGGTACAGAGGGAGGCGGCTAAAGATGAGTCCCAGGATCCGACAGGGACGTATTGATATGTGTCGCAGGCTTCTAGCTAAGTGGCCACTTATACAGGACTGGTCAGAAGGTAATATCATTTGGATTGACGAGAAGACCTTCTACAACGTATTTGTCAGTCGGAAAGGCGTCACAGTCCGTCGCGAAGAGCCTATGAGGGACTATCGCCGTGCCCGACTTCACGGTCAAAGTAAGAACTTTTAGGGGTCCTTCTGCGGCCCTGTTATGGGACCCGGCTTCCTATTTCCTATCGGGATCACCAACAACGCCCGTCATTACGCTGACGGTCCCCTTGAGCTAATATACGGTTTTCACGGGCAGCTACAGACAGACTACAGTCGGGTCGTTGATGTGATGTAGGATAACTTGTCTATTTACAACTCGGGTCTTGTATAGACTTTAGCTCGTCAATAGGGATTGCCTCTTATCAGCTGGGCTGCTTGGAGCCCTGACCTTAACCCTATTGAGAATCTGTGGTCTATAATGGAAGGTTGGATAGAAGATCACTTCAATGTTGAAGCCCTGACTGAAGACGGTCAAAATGATGCTATTATCGTCGCCCGAGACGCTGTTCCAGCTGATTTACTGAAGTCGTTGTCCGTCAGCGCCCGGGATCGGTTGCGGCTGTGTATTGAGAAGGAAGGGTGGCCATTGGACTATTGACCTAGTATAGGTACTTCAAATTGACGAAAAATACGGCTGAAATCCCTTGTGGCGAAGTATCTATACTCTGAAGATGGTGTGCACACCATGTGGATGATGTACCGAATTTAACAAAACAGACCCCTGAGGCCTGTATGTCACTACTGCAATCCTACAGACATACGTACGCGAGTTGGCGGTGTTTAGCACGTATTAGGTAGTAATTACCTTGATGCTTAGGTTCATGGGCCGAAAGATATCCATGCTTGACGATGGAGTGCGGTGGCGATGGTGGAGCAGGAGCCGCGAGTGCCGATTTTGCGGGTGCTTTTCATCCCACTGGCGCCATTTCTTTTCAGCCGCCGCGGGGACTCGGCTTCTCGTCGCTCCAAGGAATAAGGGCCCCTCTATATGTGGAAATGATGGTCGATTTCTAAGCTTGGCGTAGAATTACTGTTACATTATGCATAACCCTCAACTGGAGAGTCTTCGGGTCGAAGCCGCTTCCCGTCAGCCTAGAATAGTCCATGACATACTCTAAAATGTGATTGGAGCGGGACCCCGCGGACGGACAAATTGTACAGGCTGGGCATTCAAGACCGACAAAGTTCATGATCCTGGCGATTAGTGAAGCGAGAACTCAGTTTTGAGCGGCTGTTGGTTGAAAATCTTTGTCAGAGTGGGATCGGCTTCGTAAATATCGTGCTAAAAGATGATGGCAATCTCCAAGGAGAAAAGATCAACGGATTATCATTTAGCTGAGACAAGCGAAGGATCATCGTTCAGCCTTCCGGGCCTTTCCAACGGTCGCAACAACTCAATTCAAGCCGGCTTTTTCAGGGGCTTGACTTGAGGGGGGCGGGGGGGGGGTAAATTAAATTAGGGTGTATTTTAAAGGTTAGGCTTAAATTAAATTAACTAACTTATAAGATTTTAGTATAATAGCTATAGGAAATAGCTTTACTTATTTTCTATAACTAGCTTTTTAAGTATTATATTACTTCTATTACTTTTAGATTTAAGCTATAATATTAATTTAATAATAATATTATTTTAGCTTAACTAAATAATCTTTTTATTTTAATAAATTTAATAAATATATATAAGATATTTATTATAAGCTATCTTTAATAACTTAAAATAAGTATATTTATATTACTTTTACTATTTAATTAGTTTATAGCTAATTTACTTAACTTTCTTTATTAAATACTAAGATAGCTTAATAATAAGATACCTATATAGCTTTATCTATTTTATATAAAAAAAAAAAAATACTATTAATTTTATTAAATTAAAAGGTTATATTTTATATAATAGCTAATAAAAGTAATTAAAAGTCTTTAACCTTTTAATTTTCTTAATAAAAGGCTTTAAAGTAAATATAAATAGCTTTAACTTTAATTTTATTATTAATTAAATAAGTAAAATTTTTTAATTATATATTAAAGTAAAAGATTATTACTACTTAATAAACTAGTAATAAGGTAATTTTCCTTTATTGAATTACTGTTAATACTACTGTTTATTGCCTTAGTATTAGTTATCATTTTATAGAGCAAATATACTTAATTAGGTAAATTCTATTTAATTAACTATAGCCTTATTTTACCTATTAAAGGACTCTTTAACTTTTAGTTATAAACTCTTTCTTATATATAGAATTTTTTTTATTTTATATAATTAACTTTATAGAATTTTCTAAGTAATTTTATTATATATAAACTCTAAATACTACTTATAAAAAGCCTATTTAAAGGTTAATATAAATTATAGTTATAAGATTAATAATAGTTATAATCTATAGGCTATACTTACTTCTTAAGTTAATAATTTAATTATTTATTATTAGATTTAAGGTATTAGTATATTACTGCTTAATTCTTAGAAATAGTATCTTAGTTTAATATTACCTTTAAATAGAGCTAGAATTAAGATCTAGGTAATAGAGTATTTTATACTTAAAGATAATTAGATTAAGTAACTAAGTATCTATTTAATAATTATAAGTAACTATAAATGCTTTTCTTACTAACTTTTATACCTAAGTCTTAGCGCTAGGGGTTATACCTTTAATAAGATCTATAATCTCTTTATTACTAATTTTTAAATTATAGCTAAGTAGAGATAATATTTATATATTTAGTTAATTAATAGTTACTAGTTATTAGTTATTTAGGTTTAATATTTTAATTATAATTAAGGTTAATATTATTAATTAAATAAAGGAATTAAGGTAAAGAACTTATAGATAATATAAGCTTAATTAGTTTCTTAATAATTTTATAATTATTAAGATAAGTATCTTTAAGAGATAGATAGATTAAAAAAGGTTAAAGTTATAAGGGAATTATAGACTTAACTAGGCTTTTTAAAGCTCTTTAGCTAGTTAGGTAATATATTTATTATAATTAGAGTTACTTAAGATGCTATAGCTTAAAGGTAACCTTATTAATTAAGTTTATTAAGACTTTAGTCTAGCTAGAGACTTTATTATTAATACTTCTATAGCTTATTAAAATACCTAGATTCTATTTATTAGTTATTACTGAGTTAAAGCTATAAAAATAAGGTAATTTTCTTCTTATAGCTATATAGCTTATTTATAGTATTAATAATAGCCTTATAAGCTTAATTAGTTATTACTTATAAAAGTAAAGCTTAATTTATTAAAAAAAATAATAGTAAAGGATTTAATAAAAAGGGATTTAAAGAGCTTAATAAAGCTATAGTTATAAAGAGATTACTATAGTACTTATAAAGGTATTAATATAGCTTTATATAACTATATATAATAAATAAGATTATAGCTTTTTAGCTGCCTTTAAGCTTTTTAATCTCTTTTTTAAAGAAATATAAAATACTTATAATTTACTATAAATAAGCCTAGTTATTTAAATATAAAATATCTCTTTCTAGAATCCTTTTAAAAGGTTTAAAGTTATTTTAGCTATAAATATAAAATTAGTTAATAATAATTTATAAGTAAAAGGTATAATTAATTATAATTAATATTAAATTTTATTTTATTTATTAATTAAATTATAACTAAATATAAATAGAAATATTATTAAAGCTTATAGTATTATTTATTTTATAAGCTTTATATATATATTATAACTAAAGCTTATAGCATTATAGTGTTTTTTTTATAAATTAAATAATATTATATAGCTTTTTTATTACCTTTAGAATATACTATAACTCTTTATAGTTATTTATATAATTAAAAGTAAATTAAGTAAAAAGCTAAAAGGTAAAAAGTAAAGCTTTAATTATAAGATTAATAATATAACTTTAATATTAAAGCTAATAAATTTATACTTACTTATTAATTAAATATAATAAAAAGTAATTTAATTACTTATAAAAAAGAGCTATAAAGTATATAGTATTTAATTTAATATTATTAAAAGTAAAGAAACTAAGCTTATATAAAAGGAAATTAAAAGTCTTATATATATTATTAATAATAATAGCTTAATTTTTATTAAAATAAGCTTCTTTAAGCTTATAAAAAGTAATAACCTTATAAGTTAAGAATTTTATTACTATAATATAATAAATAAGTACTTTTAAAATAGTATAGCTATTTAAAGAGATTTATAAATTAAAAAATAAGCTAATAAAAGAGAAGGCTATAAGTAGCTCTTTAATAATAATAGCTCTCTTTTTAATATAGCTATTAAAAAGCTAATTTTTAACTATATTAAGAGACTTTAAGAAAGTTACTTTAATAATCTTAAGTAATATTTATAAAAAGGTATAAAAATAGCTATATATAATAATATTAAAGAAAATAACTATAATAATAATTTAGTTAAAAAGGCTATTATAAAAGCTTTTAATTAAAAAGGTAATTATAAGTATAAGAGAGGTATTTTAAAAAGCTTATATAATAAATAGCTATAATAAAGGCTATAGTAATAGTAATATTAGCCTTTTAAAACTAGCTATAGCTTTAAGAATTCTATAAGCTAATCTTAAGTACTTATTATAAGATAAAGAAGCTTATAAAAAGTTATATAATCTATTTATAAAGTTACTTTTAGTATTATATATCTTATAAAGTTAAAAGACTATATTAATATAGTAATAGTAATAAAAAGTAGTTAATATAAAAGTAAAACTATAATTAAAGACTTAATTATAATAAAGTATAACTTTATATATCTATTCTTTTAATATAAAGAGGTATTAATTATAGTAAAGTATTAAAAGGTCTAATAGCTAAAGGTAATACCTCTTTATAAGTAAAGAAATTACTTTAAGCTATTAGATAATTAAAATAGACTTTTAAAGAAAAGAAAATTTAACTTCTAATATTTTTAATAATATTAAAAAAGATATTAATAATAATAATATTAATATTACTATAGTATTATAAAAAAATATAATTAAAAAAGTAATTAAAAAAGTAATTTAATAATAATTAAAAAAAAGCTAATTCTTTTAATATATTATAGGAAATTAATATAAAGAAGTAAAGGGTTTTACTAGGGTTTTACTAATTAGAATTTTTAATACTAAAAATCCTACTTTAAATATATTATTTTTATTATAAAAAAAGCCTTAAAATTAAAAAAAATAAGAGGTATTTATATATTATTAATATTACTATATAGACTTATAGACTTATAAGTTAGGACCTTTATAGACTTAAGTTATAGATATTTTTCCTGACTTGCAAGTCAGGGGGTTAGACTTGAATTGAGTTGAATGACTTGAATTGTTGTAAGCGTTGGGCCTTTCGACTGGTTGGGAATCTTGGCAAGGGTCAGGGATCCGGGGTAGATGTGAGCATCTCGATAGTGTCTTTATGATGGAGCTAGAGGGGCAGCAAGCCCTGGGAAGCAGAAAAAGCACAATGGCATCTTTCAAGGTGCGATAAATAAATGGTCAAAACTTGTCTAAGTTATACTAAAGCAGCCTAAACTCATCCTAAAGTGGCCTAAGCATTTCTGTCAGTTAGAATTATAGTCTCTTACTCCCCTGGCCCTTAGCGGTGCTCGCTTAAAACATGCTCAAGGTCCAGCCATCTTCCATCCCTTAGAGATGCATGCTACCTTCATTCATGCATATGCAGGTTGTTCCTTCGAGATTGTTGAAGAAAAATCGCGCGAATGCTGATCTTCACCTTTGACGGAAATGCTAAGAGATCTAGCCTGAACCTAATCACAAGTCACCCAACCGTTGCTCCGGGTTAACGATATTAGTTCACCCTCCCAATTTATAATGCTTGAAGACATCAGAACGAGTAGTTCGTATGTGTAGCACATTGAGCTGTGTGGGAGGCTTCCAGCAGGATCTAGCGAAGGCGTCATGCCTCGTCCTGAAAACAAGTTGTTGACAGCCTAGTTTCAGCCACCAGCGGAAGCCTTGGGCATCAACGCCTGTTTAGTTGCAAGCCACAATGTTCCATCATTTCTACTTTGGATTCTTCAACATGCATGATCGAAAACACAGCTGAGGGGGAAACATTCAATACGCGTTCTTGGCGGAACACCGGAAATCGTACCGGGAGTCTTTGCGGCACAGAAAACCTTAGCAGCCCTTCAGTCCAACCGCACACGGGACGTGTGACACACAAGTAGCTGAATCACCGGTAGTTGACACACAATTCCTTGATTCCAGAATCAGGCGCACTGAGATATGCCGGCAATCACTTTCCCACGGGGCATGCTGACCATGTTAGGTCACTTGGGTGACAATCCTCATGAACTCTGTTTCTCATCCTGTTTTATTGGTCTCCGCGTTCTTCGTCCAAAGATTCTGCGTTGCTGGGTTCCCCTGGATATCTACTGTACATAAATCTGAAGGGCCCCATCTCAAGCGATCGTCTTCATCTTGTGCCAATACCGTGTCAGCGGTTCCCCCCTGGTTCGTCCTGTTACATGTACATACAGAGCGACGATCGATCGCAGCGGCCGCCTTTGCCCGGATCAGCGGTCACATCGAGTTTGCGTCAGTCTTTGACGTCCCATGGTGCAAACTCTGCACCATCATACTTTTGACATACCATTTGCTTTATGTTGGTTTGACATTCACGATGGCCTCACTACATCTCTACACTCGAACAGGGCCGCCGCCCTATCCTAATCCTTTGAGTCTTCCTACGACTCCTCTTCAGCAAAAGGGCCTAGCTGCTCTTTTCATCTTTCCGACTTTATCGATCATCATTGTGTCTATGCGTATGTACAGTCGCGTGACCTCACGGACAGTTGGATTAGGTGAGTTCCTCTTATGGTCAGTGCAATCAATACCGAAAGCTTATATTTGATAGATGACTGGCTCGTGCTGGCAGCTTTGGTAAGTTTGATAGGTCTTCATGTCTTGGCGTTGATCTAACATCGACAGTTCTTCGCTTTGATGATGATTGGACCTCTTTACATGTGTACGTGGACTTGAATCTTGTTGCATTAGAACAACTTCTTTGCTGACAATTATACAGTTATGAAGCTCAACTATTGGGGATTCCACGAGCGAGATGTCCCCAAAGACCTCGATCTTGCCGCTGGCTTCTGGTGGAACTTTCTCGTGCAGATGTTCTACAACCCCGTCTTAGCACTTGTCAAGGCCTCGATTCTAGTATTTCTCCTTCGCTTGGGTGGTCATAAAACCAATGTCCGATACGCCATTTACGGGCTCAACATCTTTAATGCTGCGCATGCCGTAGCAATCTTCTTCACAGCTCTCTTCCAATGCTGGCCCATTGAGGCCAATTGGGACTTCCCTCTGCGAAAGGAGCCTGGCGTTCATTGTGTCAATAACTGGTTCCATGTTATTGCGTCTTGCATCACAATCGTGACAGACTTCTTGGTCGTTGCGCTCCCTTTTTGGATCTTCCTTGGCTTGACCATGCGATGGGCGACCAAGATTGCTGTTCTGAGTGTATTTTTGTTGGGTAGTGTGTAAGTAGTACCTACAGCTTGGCGAGATTGATACTAATATTATGTAGAGTCGGTATCATCGGCATCATCCGTGTCATTTCCGTCTATCACCAACTTGTCGAAGGGCCGAGTCCCGGCGAAGACACCTTCTACTCCGTTATTCCCGTCTGGGGTGCCGTCGAAACGAATCTTGCCATCATCTGCGCATCAGTACCCGCTCTCCGACCGCTTTTCCGACGATGGTTCCCTGCTCTCTTTGGAGGAAGCTCAGACGCACCATCTACAACTCCATACGGTGGCCGATATGCCAATAACTCCCGCGGGACAGGTGGAATGCGATCGCATAATCACGATGATATTCGTCTAAGAGACCTTCGAGTTTCGCGAACTCAACATACTGAGATTCGTAGTGTTTCGCCGACCGGATCCGAGGAAGAGATCATGACATATAACGGAATTATGCGGACTACGAATGTTCAGGTTGCATATGAGAATGCTTCCAAGGCCACTGTGTCGGAGTCGAGAACTTCCAGTGAGATACGGTTTGAAAGTAAGGCTTCGGAGATCAGGTCTGGGATTTAATTCAGAGGGCATCGGGCATGGGAAAACTTGTGTTGTATAATAGTTACTTTCTTAATGACTACCTGGCGCTTTCACGCCATCATTCAAGCATATGCCCCGAGGCCCTAGCATGTTCTGATGAATGATGAACTGATTTTACTGCTGTTAACATTACTGTGTTTATGCAGTAGGGATCGCTCATGAATTGATCCCGACCTAAATGTCCGGACTGGATTAACAGATTATTGTCGGTTGGGTACTGTCAGCCTGGCACTTTCAAAGAATGGTACTTGATCTCGTTGATAAGTACTAACGGAGCTGAAGCTGGTATCCAATTAGCACAGTCTGCTTGGCTCAGTTGGTTAGAGCGTTGGTCTCATATTAGATTGTGATCTAATCCTAGATTAGAGTGATCCAAAGGTCGTGAGTTCGAACCTCACAGCGGACAATATCTTTTGTCATTCTTATTTCTTCATCCCAACCTAAAAATATCTTTTTTTTTGTCGACTGCGTGAGCCATTAAACAAACATCGTCCAAATAAATGATCGCTACCTAATCTGTGATTACCGTGTACAATAGAACGTCATTACCCTATTCCGAAACACATTACATTACAACGCATCCACCACCGCCGTCCTTGCCATTGTCATCACCGCAGCACCCACAACAGCTATCGCAGTCGCAACAGTTATCGCATTCGTAACAGTTATCGCATTCGCAGCAATTGTCGCAGCTACAGCAGTCATCGTTGTCATTGTTACCACTATTGTTTTCATTGTTAAAGTCCTGCTGGTCACTTGGCTGTTGGTACCTTATGGCATCATACGACGTATCCACCTGATCATTGTCATATTGGTTGCCGTAGTTTGTGTCATTAGCGTACTGATCGTGTTCATTATCGTAGTAGCGATTATCATCGTCTGGACTGTTTGGAGAGTATTGATGATCACCATCGCTATCATAACGATAGTCTCCATTGTCGATGTAGTCACCTTCGTATTCGTTGTACTGGGATTGGTTGTACTGAGTATAGGTGATGTTCTCTTGGGCCTGACTGTTGTCGTAGTTGTTGATAACGTAGGTGGGCTCATTTGAGTCGTTGTTCAGGTAATACATGGCTGCTCCTGTACCAACCGCACCGGTGACAACACCTCCAGCTGCATACTTCATGTTTGACGAGCTCTTCTTGTGGCTCTGTTGGGGGTGAGCCGGTTGAGGATGGCCAGGATGGTAGCCTTGAACTGGTGCAGGCCCAGACCTTTGGACTGGCCGCCCTCCACCCCGCGGAGCATGGCCTTTTGGTGGTCCAGCCTTATGTCCTCGAGCAGGGGCTGGCTTCTTGGCTGGAGGACGCGCAGCTTGTTGGGGTTTCTTCATTTGGGTCATCTGCATTCCATGGTTGGGGGCAGGTTGTCTTCCGACAACGGGCGCACCCGCAACTGGTCTTGGAGCAGTCACCGGTTGATAACCGGCCGGTCGTTGAGCAGGCCGCTGGGCAGGCTGTGATGGTCTCTGAGCCGGCTGAGGTCGTTGGGCAGGCTGAGCAGGTCTATGTGCCGCTTGTTGGACAGGTCGGCCAGCTGGAGGACGTCCGGCCGGAGGGCGTTGTGCGGGAGCCGCTGGACCTTTGTTGCCAGATTCGGGCTTTTTGGGGGTTTGACTATTTAGGCCAAGCTGTTAGTGCCTGGAATCAGAGATTGCCGAAGGAGGATGCTGCCAAGATGAAGTGGGGGGAGTTAATTGCGATAGGGCTGGAAGAACTAACCTGAACATCTTGACGAGGCGGTCGTCCCTTGGTCTCTGGAAAGATTGCGAGGAGTCTCTAGCTACTCAAACACAGCCTACTTATAGTAGCAAGAGGCCGAAAACACGAGTTCACAGCTTTGATGGCGGGCACTTATATAGGGGTCTTGAACAGGAGACAACGTCCTCATAAGGCTCTCAGAATTTGTGCTTTTTTCAACCTCCACCACCACTACCCTGAGACAAATGCTACGCTGACAACTTGGCACTCCAAAAGCCTCTAGAAAAGATGGCTCTACCTTACACTCAAGTAATGCAGTCAGATTCTCAATGCTACTCTGTTTATTTTCGACATCACTACCGCCCCCAAATGAAGATGCAGGGTTTGCTTCAGCTTTTTGCTTATGGAAACACCTTATTCATATATCTTACAGCGAGGGCCAATAAATCACTCTGCTGACCACTAAACCCTGTAGAATGGCTTGAAGGATTAGAATCGCTTAGCCAGATCAGGCCTTATTCCCGCTTTTAGTACCAGAAGGTCCGGGCTCTGGTACGAGTTAAGCCTCATAAGCGCCAGCCTTATTTCAAATCTTATGTGCATTAAGACAACCATGTCTACCCCCGAGTGTTCCCGTTGATCTTTGGTTGATCGAGGTCTGGAGGATCTCAGATTGTCGGCCGCTGAATATTATCAGTTTCATTGTTTGGCCCCCAAAATGGCCTGAAAACCGCAGTCCTTGCGTCCTGGTTGGGGGCCAATTCTTAGCTGGCGGCAGGATTTGGAGCGGTTTTGGTCATCATTCCTGGCGTAAGATGTTATTTTCAGCTTTGACTACCTGGCATGATAAGTTGTGAGTTGAGGAAGCGCTTATCTTACCAATAAAAAACGAACTCATTATGCAGAGGCTATGGTTTCTGAGTTCTATGGTCGCAGACTGATAGAAACGCATGTTGAAGCCGCCGGCTAGATTCATGGCAAGTGAAGCATAGGTACACCAATGATAGAGAGAGTTAACACCAGTAGTGACTCAGATTAGATGAATGAATGAATTCTATGTAAGATTAAATATGGTTCATGGATAGACGGCGATATGGGGGACGATGCCTCAGCTCCTGACTACGACAAGTCGTCTCTTATGCCACGGGACTGAAGAAGCTGAACTTTCCTTTGGGGTCATACTTGCTCTTCAGACTCTTCAAACGCTCTTGTCGCCAGTTCTCCTTTCCATACCAGCTAATTGGATCTTCATCACCAAAAGCGTAGTTAACATAGACGCTCATGTGATATTGGCCAGAAGCTCTGTGGAGGATATGACGCAACTCATTGCCGACAGAGGCAGCCTTCTTGTCAAGCTCAGCATCCCCAGGTTTGTATGTGATCAAGGGAGCAGTGAGGATGTTCTCCTGACGGAAGGCGAAGGCAGCACTCTTGGCATTAGTGCCTCGAACGGCCTGGGTGGAGTAACCCTCGAACATGAAGATAGAAGTGTTGAAAGGAGTATCAGGCCCCGTCTCTTTGGCAAAGAGGTTCCATGTGTTCCTCATGGCGGAGACATTGTACTGCTGAAGGTAGAGAGGGAAGCGGGGGTTGACAAGACCATTCTTCTGACATGGGACAGCATCGACATCGATTTGTGTCCACCTGGCAAGGTCACGGTAATCTCCAGACTCCGGAGAGATAGCGATGGGTCTCAGGTCGTGGAAAGGCTTGGAGATCTTGGGATCGATGCTCTTCACACCTTCCTGGATGAGCCAGAAGAGGATGACAGGCTACAAATGTTAACATTTGGCCAAATCGATGGATGAGGATAGAAACTTACGTTTTCGGGGTCCGCAGTCGGGTCATGGACCCAGTAGGACCAGTTGATGACTCCCTCAGGCTGCTTTCGAAGTAGGTGCTCATTGGCGGTATGATACAACTTCTCAACGTGCTCGCCACTGAAGACAAGTGTCTCGATAGCCCAGTCTCGGTGCTGGATCTCATACACCTTGGAAGTGATTGAAGTCACAATACCAAAGTTGTGACCAGCACCCTTGAGGGCCCACCAAAGATCAGACTTCTTATCGATGGTCTTGAACGATCCATCAGCCAAGACAATGTTGAGCGAGACCCACTGATCTGCGATGATACCGTGATGGCCTTGGAGCCAGCCATGTCCGCCACCAAGGCCTGGACCCATATAGCTAACGCACTCGCATGTTCCGGTCACTGATAGCGGTTAGCACGTCATCATTGACAAGAAGAAAAGATCAAAGCGTACCGGTCTGCTTGTTGGCAGCCCAAAGTGTGTCGGTGACTTCTTTGGACCTTGTACCGCCACCAATTGTAACCGTCTTGCCGTCAGCAGCGACTTTGACCTTGTTCAGCTGGCTGAGATAAATCTCAATACTGTGGTCCATATGACCCAGAGTGGTGATGGCTCCATGAGCAGTGTTGTAAGCGAGGAACGGAAGGCTCTTGGAGTTGGCATATTTGACCTTGAGAAGCAGCCATTAGCATTTTTCATCGACTATTAGTTAAGAAACACGTACAGTCGTGGCGACATCCTTCTCTGTACCAGGTACGACAACAATATTGACCTTGGGGGCATCCAGAACAGACCAACGAGTGGTAGCCTTCTCAAACTCGGCAGATCCAGGACAGTAGACCTTGGCCGACTTGGATAACTTCTTACCAAGCTGGCTCAAGTCTTCAGAACATGTCCTAATGGCATCGCTACGAGCAAAAGGAGTTGTCGCACATGTAACAGCGGTGCTCCAAGCTGCCAGAGCGGCAAAGACTTTACTTGAGAAATGCATTATGAGAAACCACGTGCAAATGCAAAACACAACTTGGACCCTTAGATCAAAGACCCCTTCTAGATAAAGGATCGACGAGGTCCTGGTGCATATTTAACCTGCCTGGTTCGCCTTTTCCTTCCATCGTGCCATCGGCCAACGTTACACCGAAAAGCCAATCCCTGACAAATTCCCCTAACTTCTTCCTGCAGCCGAGGTTTGACAAGAAAAAGGGAAATTAATTCTAGTATCCTTGCCAATGTCCATAGCCACCTTCTTCGTTCAGCAGCCTGCATGTTAGTTCCTCCACCTTGTCGCAGGACAAGGGGGATTTTGGTACGACCTGATCGAATATCTCAAAGTCATAGCGCGGAGATGGATCCACTTTAGTACCCGCGGAACGGGTACCGGGGCGGAAAATCCCTGACTTTTAGCTGAAGCCCAGTATTTATCCCTTAGATAACGAGGGAGCACCAGCAAAGTAACAGGTCCACTTTTACCCCTCTTTTAGACCGGTACGTCAATGATACCGGGAATCAGATATCATAACCTTAATTTTTTAGCTATAAAAATCATTAATTAAATATTTAAAGCTATTTATAATAGATGCTACATTTAATGCCTTTAACCCTAACTTTTATATTACTACACTGCATTCTTAGCCTAAGTAACCTATTAATAATATAGCCTAGCTAAATGAGAAGCCTTCTTAATAAAGAGGATATTATTTTAAACTTCTTAATCTTAAGAAATATAATCCTAATATTTCTATAATAGCTTTATAAGCTACTAAGCTAGTTAACCTTTTTTTATAGTTTTTACTAAAAGAAATTATTAAAAAATAGGTTTAATACACTAATAAAGCTATAAAATCGTTTACTAAAAAAGATCCTGACTTTAGGCTTTATTAGAAGCCTATTAGACTTTCTAAAGTTTACCTTTTTATTAGTATTATTATATATATTAGCCTATATAAAGAAGCTAATCTTAGCAGCTACTAGGTAATAAATATAGAATTTAAATTCCTTTCTAGTTATCTAATTTCCCTCCTTATAACTTAAGATTGATTTTTTTAGCTTTAGCAGTATATATAGATTTCTAATAAAGCTGCACTTAACTAGACTAAAAGTTATAATCTTCTTAACTTTTAGAAATGCAATAAATACTTAACTTTCCTTTAATAATAAGCTATTTTCTTATAAAAGCCTAGCTTTTAAGTTACTATTAATAAGTATATAATTAAATATATAGGAAATTTAAAAATAAAAGTTATAATAAAGAATAAGCTAATCCTAATAGGCTTTAAGGTATAGGCTATAGCTTAAGAAGGCTATTTTTTATAGTAGCTTTTTTATATACCTTATTGTTAAGACCTGATATTATATAAAGGTTTTATTATATAACTAAGGAATATATTATGTTCTAGATGACTAATTAGGGCAAAATATATACCAAAATAATGAGAAAATTCAGGGCTTTCGATTGGTGTGCTTACCTAAGCAATATGTAGAGAATTGAGCAAACTCCACATATTAAAGTTTTTTCTATAAACTTTAAAATATTTCTTATTAAGGAAATATCAGTGGGAAAGTCACGTGATCGGGGTCACGTGATGATTATATAATGAGGATTACGTATACGAGATTTTACCCCTCAGTTGGATGATTCATAACACACCACGAAAAACCCTGTTTTCCCATTTAAGCTTTATAAGCATACTAAAGCCTAGCGCCTTCCAAATTGGGTAAAAAGTATATCTTATTTTTCTCCGAATTTTGGCGGTTTTTGTGATAGTCTTTTCATCATCATTGAGACTACCCCTCTCTGGGAATCACAATGCCCGCTCTTTTAGAGGTCTATATAAGACCCAGGTTTTCCCACTCAGGGAACTCCTTTTTCCTCAGAGACTTATCAACTTTTCTATTACATAATATATATTATTAAATTCGGAAAAAATCGCTCTTCTTAGCGGATCTACTTTTATCTTCTAAAACCTACCCTATGCCTTACCATTCAGCAGTTTCTACCTTTTATCCACCTAATTCTCCTACCTCTACCTCTTCTATCACTATTATCTATCCAGTTACTTACAGTGAATTTATAGGCTATTTTATTCAAGCCTTAACACTTATATAACCTTTAGGCTTACTACTAGAGATATTATAAGACAGCTACCTTAAGAGCTATAAGGAAAATAATTAAACCTAACCTAAAGTGTAGTTATTGCCTTAGTAAATCTCTTATTAAGTGCCAGTTATTACATCTTTATAAATAATCTCTTTTTATTACCTTCTTTATATTATATCTTTTAAGATTAAGGTATTAGTACTATAGGTATAGCTTATATAAATAGCAGTATCTATAAAGATCTTATAGAGTTTAAAAAAGCTAATAATAGAAGCAAGCTAAAATAGGCTTAAGGCACCTATAAGGCTATTCTAATAAAGGATAATAAGATAAAAGTCTTAAAATACAGCTTCTTACTTATTTACTCTTATTAATTTATATTTTCCTTTCTTTAAGTTAACTAAATTACTTAAAAGAATAATACCTTTATGCTATTTATAACTTCTATTTTCTTTAGTACTAAGATTAAGTAATATATAAAGAAGTAGCCTATAATAATACATATATAAGCCTAGGTAATAAAGAAGCGATTTAGTAATAATAATATCCTTAACCTTTAGATCCCTTTAGTTAGTATAGAATATAATAAGGAAATAGGAGCTATTAACCTAGGTAACTAATTTAGAAGCTATTATTACTATAATTATTACATTTATAAGAGTAGCTAGAGGGCTATTATATAATCTTTCCTCTTAAAAATAGCCTTAATTAATAGCTATATTATATAGACAAAAGCCCTAGTTAAATAGGCACATTATAACCCTTAGACCTGTTAGAGGGAGGAAGTTATTAGTAGCCTTTTTTATTATTATCGCTTTGCAGTAAGAGAAGAGATTTCCCTTCAGTTAGGAGATATTTTTACACTAATTGCATAGCATAAACATATTAATTGCTAAAAATAAAGCTCTTATGCTACCTACTGAGGCATTTAAAAGGGTAATAAACACTAAAAATAACCTCTTAGAGAGGTAGCTGTAAATAGCCTTAATTAGGGTTATGCCCTAATAACTAGATAGAGCTGCAAATAGTATAATATAGCGATTTATAACTCTTTATATTATTAGTACTTCTATCACATATAAAATTAGGTAGCAGCTAAGTACTTCAATATATTACATTTTTATTAGTCTAACCCCCTGTTAGTATAAAGGTGGTGCTCCCTCGTTATCTAAGGGATTTCGGATCTTTATTCTTGTGTTGCTGATCCCTAAGATGCAATTGTCCAATCGGGTTCCTGAACATGATCTGTGTGCAATCTTAGAGCCATCAGCATCGATTTGTGGGAGGCCTACCGAGGCTTCCGAAGGCCTGTGGGTATTGGGACCTTTTGTCTTGTGAATTGTCCGAATACTAAGTATGAAGAAGAAATGATCGTCGAGGCGAGGCCTTGTCAGAAGTGGAAATCAGATCTGAGGTTGTAACAGAGCATCTCAAACAAGTCCCCAGATTGTCGAGGTAGCATTGACAGCGCCACCTCTGACTTAACTGAGATCTCATATGCATGTAGCACCCCAAAAGATGACATCTCAATCAAATTACGGTAAATTGAAGGAATATGGTTAAATCTCATTACGTGCGTGGCGTTCTCAGCCGTAGCTTGCCGTATCACAGGCTTCACAATCCGACTCTTGGCGCGTCATTTTCTTTATGAGCTAGCCAGACTTTGCCCAGCTACTGCTTAGCGTCAGGTACGGCTCGGTCTCCAATATTCCCAGCTATGCCCGAGTACCAACCAACTGAACATTGCATGTCTAGCATGGCCAGGGGAGGCAAGAGAACCCAGGTCCTGTCCCAAATAACAAAAAGAATTAGGTAAGATTACCTTAAATCAGCAGGTAACTCAGCAGGCGATCAGATAACCTATTTTTGACATCTTTGGCTAAGACTTCCTGGTGGCATGTGCAGACTAATCTCAGGGGTGCATATTCTGTGAAGCTTGTGATTCAGTGGAAACGCAAAACGTTCTGCGCATTCAGGCCCCTACCACCAGCTTACGTATGGGGCGAAGTGTCCAGGACCCAGGCCCATGGGTCGCTGATCTTTGTTCTTTCTCTTTTCCTTCCTTTTGCTTCTGATATATTTGTTGGTTCTGAAGATGTCGGACCCTGTCGTTGAAGGTTGGACACTGTATGCGGTCGGCGTCGCTTCGACCATCCTCAGATTTTATGCTCGTATGAGAGTGGATGGTTGGAGGAGTCTTCAGGCTGAAGACTATCTCATGGCCATTTCGGTTGTGAGTTCCCAACAAGCTCTGTGGGCACTGGTTGGATATTGACTTGATCAGGCCTTCTATACCATCCAAACAACTCTTGCATACAACATAGGGATCCTTGCCCACGGTCTCGCAAACAATGGAATAACAGATGCTCGGCGGGCGGCATTGTCACCTAGTGATCCAGAATACGACTTCAGGTTGGTGGTTCACTACCATTCATTCCCGACAACTGACTTACTGAAATGTCCAGGATAATTGGCTCCAAGATCCAGGTTGCCGGCTGGACCACATACTCTGCCCGTATTTGGTCCTTGAAGCTGTCCATGCTGTACTTCTACACTCGTCTGACGGTATAAAATCCCGAACTCATCACAAAGATACTCATCTAACAAGGACCAGACAGGACTTGGCCGACCTTATCGCATCCGGATATACGTGGGCTTCGGCCTTGTCATCGGCACGTTCATTGCGACTATGATAGCCATATTTGCTGGCTGTCGGCCTTTTCACAAGTACTGGCAGATCAACCCAGATCCTGGCAGTGAGTATTGCAGTATTAATCGAGGCGCTGTATTAACTCTTCGCCCTAGACTCCTGCCAAGCTGCCATCTCTAAACCCATCGTCTGGGTCTCATTTGCAGCCAACATCTCAACTGACATCTATCTTATCGCAATCCCTCTTCCTATGCTTTGGGGATCAAGCTTGAAAATGATCAAGAAGATCGCTTCCACGATCGTTCTTGGGGCCGGTATCTTTGTCCTCGTCTGCGCAACCTTGAAGAGTGTTTTCGTCCTCGTGGTGCGTTCTCTGGCAAACCTGATTCAGCTGACACTATTTTCTAACTTCTGCACGTAGGATCCCGTTCATGGAGCCGAGCTTGCTGGAAGCTGGGGCACTCGCGAAGCCTTCGTCGCCGTTATGACAACCAATTTACCGATCCTCTTTCCACTCTTCCGGGTCTGGCTCACGCCAATCTTCGGAAGTGTTCTACGATCATCTCACAAGACGTCCTATCAATATCCTTCCGGGTTTCAGACAATTGGTGGAGGAGGACGAAGCGGCAAAAGCAACGACCCGAGCCGACGAGGACCCCCGACCGCGAATCCCATATCAGCGAATATGCCGTTCAATAATAGCGAGGAAAGGATCGTCAAGGCAGAGGCCCACTGCATGAATGACTTGACAGATTATAGCGCGTCCAAGGGGATTATCGTTTCGAATGTGGTTGAAGTAATTCATGAAGACAAAAAGGGTGGTAGCAGTAGGAGCAGGGAAGGTTCCGAAGGGTCGTGGTAGGAACTATGGATGACGGCGGCCTATAAGGTTAAGCTTTAGGCTGCGAACACAGGTAATGAATGACAACACGATATTTTTTCCCCCGATATAAGCTTTTACCAGAAGCTTTCACGATGTCGTGGTAGGAACAAGTTCAATACATGCGAATAAAAAAGGAATAACAAACATGATACCAAAATATTTTAATACTATTATAGGATAATCAGACATGGCGTTAAGTTTCAAATGGGTCAGTTCACATTCAGCAGCTTTTGTTTCTCATCCCCATCAGCAAAGGTGGACTCCTTAAATTGTTTGACTAGCATGATATCAATGCAACAGATAGCATATACTGAGTTCGGCCAAGTTGTAACTACATTGGAGCCATGTGATAAACTTCGTAGGACCCGGGCCCTGTCGCCGTGACTCCACGGGGAAGTGTCGTCGGAGATCAATGCCTTCTTAACACTCCTTATCCCATGAGCGCCATGCGCCTTCAACCTTAAAGTTACCAGCGGGCTCCGACTCCCTAATGTGCTTGTAGTAGAGAAGACAGGTGCCAGGGCTTCCGCCATCATGGGCGTAGGAACGGCATGTCGTGCCGTCTCCAACAGCAGCGCATCCGGCCTTGCAAGCAGCCAAATCGGTCTTCAGGCGCCGAGAGAAGTGGCCGGGATCATTCTTTCCCAAGATACCACACTGAGCACAGCTCGGGTGTGAAGATCCCGAGCCTGCTGCAGCGGCGGTAGCCTTGCACTCGGCCAGCTCAGACTCGAGCGCGGCCTCTCGCGCAAGGCAAGCTTCCTTGGCCTCTGCATCGGCCTCGGCAAAAGGATCAGGCTCAACGAAGGGGTCGTCGATCTCAACCTTCGCCATGTAGATGACGTCTGATCTGATGCGATCTTCTCCATCGGGCTTGGATACGACGCATTTCTTGGAGGGAGGGTGGTATGAGCAAACCTCGACGCCAGCAGCCTGGCAGAGGGCAGCGCAGGCTTTGGCGGAGGCGATCCCCTCACGAGTGGTACCGGTGCGATACATATTGCATTTGTGCTCCACGACGTAGTCTGGGGTGATTGTCTCGCGATGACCTTCGACGCAGTCAGCGATGACGTGGGAAGCACCGAGAAGAGCGGCCAGGCTATAGATGACAAAGACTTTCATATTGGTGGTTGGTGTGAATAATCAAGTGTAAGAATTGGTAATGGAGTAAACTCGGAGAGATAACTAGACTCGGTGATTGAAGTGCTTGTGAGTTGATGAGAAAATTTGAAAGACGAATGTTGGAGAGTCTAGATATCTATACATGGATTGTCCTCTCCGCTGCCCTTTGTTTTCTCTTTAACTTATTGCTAAGAGACAAAGGTCTCGTTACTTCTACCTTACTATGAGCCGAATATGAGCCCCCCCAGTCTACACCTGGCTTCAACGAGGCATGAGCCTGCAAGATCTCTGTTGGCCTTTCCATGGTAACAACCTTGTAGTCGTGAGAGCTTGGGGCCTGCTCCCTGGAGGATAGAGTTTATTGGCTAAGTTTCAGCTAATTCATGATCTCCCGCTATAATATCTGAGAGCGGCATCAAGTTCAGCTTTGATGGTCACTTGGTACATACAGAATGAGACAAGGCAGTGAGACGATTGGAGGGTGATGAATCGTACATGTTTCCTTGTGTCACCACCGAGTCTTGGATGCATGCAAGGAGCCCTTTGCGTAAAAGATGAGCGTGGGTATATGAAGTGCTCTCGGGGTCAAGAAAACGTTCAATCTTGACAAGGCACCCCAAAATAAACTCGTTGGTGAGCCCCCTGGTCTGATAGCAACTTACCTAGATCTTTTTGTCACTCAAGATTGAGGTTCCAAGTTTTCTGGCTCCTCGAGACGGCATACGGCTAGAGTGATAGTGTCAAGCCCAGTCTTACATGCATATTCCACATACCAGTTGGGCTATTCTCGTTGCTTTGTGTCTTGGCAGCAAGTCATTAGTTCTTGCCCAATAGATATCCCAGGACTGAATACATAGAGTTCAAAGATTTCAGCCCCGTCGTAGATCAGTGCATGGTTGACTAGATTGAGATTGCCGAGTCAGAAAGGGCGAATCGGATGTCAGATCTAGAGACACTGGATTGCACGGGAGGACGATCAAAGACATGCATTTGTCCGTCGACCACTCAGAAGTGGCGGAATGGGATACAATGCGGGCTGGTCCATCGGACCGTCGCAGTCCAGCCGCAAGTTGGCTGACTTTTACGAGGTAATCAGGCATTGGTGAGTCCACATCCAGTAGTTGATCCGGCAGGGTAGACGTGGAGTTAAGACATGTCGCGAGTTGAAAGGTATCTGATAGGGCCTGGGTTGTTTTGCTTGCGAATGTGCAGCTAGATTTTCGTTACAACTCTCGTGACTCGCTGAAGAGCTCATCGACGACGTCTGATACATACTGAGTTGCACAAACTAGTATCATGTTGATTTTGTCCCTGATCGTAGACAAAGCTGCCCTCTGTGGCCAGATTTACACGAGCTCTGATTTTCAAACCTGTAGAGAAGACCATGGGAGATAAGCCCAATTGTCAAGTCGAGTGATGGCCTGTAACTGAGATATATTTCTGAGAAGAGACAGGCCTTATCGAGCAAAGTCTTGAATCATGAGAAATAATGTTTGATATGGGATGGAGCCTTGACTATGTTACATCCAGCAGTGCTTGGAAAGGTCGCTCATAACATGTCTGACGCATGACCGACAATTCCTCGATGGCCCATGATATCAAAGACTAAAAGCCAGCCATTCACTACATCTTGTTCTGAGGATCTCACCTTCATTTACTTACACCTCGCAGAACATTAATGTGACCTCTTTCACACAAGAGCATTCAATCTGCCGCGTGTAACACTCTTATGAATTCACAGCTGCATTGGCACGCCGCAAGCTGAGTGTGAACCAAGCACGCACTAACAAAGGTCCCAATTGAAGAAGAGCGACAAAAATTATAATTATCTATGCTCATTTCTAGTGGGCAAGTGTCGTTTCTCTCATGACACGGGCATCGCTCGTCACATTTTCGTGGCAATGATCTGATGTGACTGTAAGGAATTGGCGCGTGATGCAGTCGACGCGGGATGTAGTGAAGCACCCGAAGTGCCGAGGTTACAAAAAGCATGCCTTGACACCGCAAGTTCTGGGTTTGGGTTTGTGTGGTGAAGGGCGTTGTCACTACGGTGAGTTGTTCAGTTATGATCTGACCTCTCAGCTCACCTCAGCTCACCTCGGCATGCGGGTGAGGACGCGCGGACTGCATAAAACCCTGATCCGAAGTTCGGAGTAAGAAAGTGACCAACTGGACTAAAAATAATTGGCTGTCAATTCCATTAGTGTTTATTCCCCCAAATCTAGTGCTTTTTATCGTGTCCATTCCGTGGGGAGACAGAGTCTGTTCTCTGGAGGCTCTTCTCATCCCGCGCGCTAGCATTGGTTATGCTGCTGCCTACAGGGACGGTACCTGAGTTGACCGCTCATTGAGGATCAGGGACCTCAGCTTACCCCTGCTTCTTCAGCTCAACGACATGCATGGGACCTATCGCGTCGAGAGCCGCGACCATGAGGCTCATGCCGACATGGATCAAAGTAGGTCACCTGGACATGTCGACTTTTTTACTCTACCCCAAAGAACTTAACTCAACCCCACGATCCTTGGCTTGACCTTCAAGGTGTAGGTGGCCTGAGCCCTGAGCTTGTTTGAGAGGTACCCACTGTAGCTTTAGCTATCGCTCCACGATAAGAGAGGTCTTGATAAGCAGCAATGATGCAAGTTTTTCTGCCGATGACGGCGTCTGCAGTGCTGATCAGATTCTGCGGCGTGTGCAGTGCAATGTCAGCGCAATGCAGTGCTGCACAATGAGGTTGCAACATCAGGGCAGAAATTGAAACAAAAGAAAATATGATGAAAATCTCTTTCATCATTCGCCACTAAAGAATTGACATGACAGGCAGCAAGATTTGGGATTGAATCAAGCGTGAATGTGATAAGCTGATAAAAGCTAAACTATGGGGCTCTTTAACGTCACAGGCCCCATAATCTTGGGGCCCTTTGACCTTCACCAACAAAACAAAGCCCGGTCTCACCGCGGATCCACGGCTCCCACTCCACTAAGTTTTTAGCCACCACCAGAAAAAAGAAAACGACAAAATCAATTGAGCAAAAGAGTCCACCGAACACGGGGGAACGTTCGAGTTTTCGCTGCCCGAATTTATTCCGGCCTCTCCTTATCTTTTTATCAAAGAAACCACAAAACCCGGCGGTCAGCATCTGCATTTGAGCGGTGACCTCATTCCTCATAACAACAAAACTTTATCTCCCTCTCCTCATCTGTACATTCACATTCATTCTCACCTCTTCATACCAACCAACACCTCCTCTCAACACCTAGCTACCCTCTTCTTTCGCATCTTCCTCCCCTCTCTCAATCCTCCTTCACACACAATCACAACCGCCAAAATGACACAACGCCTAAAGCTCAACAGCAGCAACATCTCCGCTATCGCGTCACAGCAGGGAGACCTAAAGGTCAAGGTCCCCTCCTACGACCGCAAGTCCCTCAAGGAGGGCATCGTCCACGTCGGAGTTGGTGGTTTCCACAGAGCGCATTTGGCCGTTTACGTAGACAATCTGCTCGAGAAGCACGGTGAGCGCGATTGGGCCATCTGCGGTATCGGCCTGCGACCCAACGATGCCGCCATGCGCGATGTCCTCAACGCCCAAGACCATCTCTACACAGTCATTGAGCGCTCTGCAAAGGGCAGCTTCGCCGACGTCGTCGGCAGCATCAACTCCTTCATTTTCGCCCCAGATGACCGTGAGGCTGTCATCGCAAAGATGGCTCATCCCGACACACATATTGTTTCTCTCACTATTACTGAGAGTGGCTACTACTACAACGAGAACACCCATCAATTGAAGGACGAGCACCCCGACATTCAGCACGATCTCAAGCCCGAGAACGAGAACGCCCCCATTAGCACTTTCGGCTTCCTCTACGCCGCTCTGGCCAGACGTCACGCTGAGGGTCGCAAGCCCTTCACTGTTCTGTCTTGCGATAACATGCAGAAGAACGGAACCATCACCCGCAACATGCTCACATCTTTCGCCAAGCTCCGCAACCCTGAGCTTGCCAAGTGGATCGACGAGGAGGGTGCATTCCCCAACGCCATGGTTGATCGCATTACCCCCAGCACCTCTGAGAACGACATCAAGTCGCTCGCTGAGAACTTCGGCATCGAGGATGCTTGGCCCGTTGTCACCGAGCCTTTCATGCAGTGGGTTGTTGAGGACAAGTTCGCCGATGGTCGCCCTCCCTTCGAGAAGGTGGGTGTCCAGGTTGTCCATGACGTGCACGACGTCGAGCAGTTTGAGAAGCACAAGCTCCGTCTCCTCAACGCCAGTCACTCCGCCATGGCTTACCCCGGACAGCTTGCTGGCTTTAAGTACGTCCACGAGGTCATGGAGCACCCCATCTACCGCAAGTTTGTCTGGCAGATGATGCAGGAGGAGGTCAAGCCCCTTCTCCCCGAAATTCCCGGTGTCGACATCGACCAGTACTGCAACACCCTCATGGAGCGATTCTCCAACCCCACCATCATGGATCAGATTCCCCGTGTCGCTCTCAACGCCTCCGGCAAGATCCCCCAGTTCATCATGCCCTCCATCGCCGAGAACATTTGGGTTACTGGCCCCTTCCGCCGCTTGTGTTTCGTCGCTGGTGCCTGGTTCATCTACATCAAGGGAGTTGATGACAAGGGTAACACCTTCGAGGTTGACGATCCCATGCGCGAGAAGCTTCAAGCTCTTGCCAAGGAGGGCGGCAAGGATCCCCGCTCTATTCTCAGTGTTCGAGAGCTGTTCGGTGACGATTTGCGAGGCGACCAGCGCTTCCTGGATGAAGTGACCAAGGCCATGGAGCTCATCACCAAGGATGGTGTGATGGAGACCATCCCCAAGTATGTCAACTAAGGGATATCGGCGGCGTTACCTATCGACTTGTTCTGGGCAGGGATAATTACAGCGAAGCGATGATGATGATCGGTTAATGAATGACTTTGGGTTGGTGGGCTAGGGTTAGACGCGGAATTGTATACCGTCCTAGAAGGCACACCTCAGATAGACATCAAGGGCAGATGCCCAAAAAGTTTTAATGATTATGCCATGATTTGATGACGATTCGTTCCATGTTGCTGTGACACTGCTTGATGTTGTCCGCCAATGTATCCAAAGACTGATTCATGGTGACGAGGTTGTCGTAAGAAGTAACTGTCACAGAGAACCGCCCTTCGAATTGGTCAGCGCAAATCGGTTCTCCATAAGAAGGCATCGGCCAGTGAGTCTGTGCAGTGTGTTTTGTGAAGCATCCAGATGGGAGATGCTGTGCCGTCGTTTGAAATTCGCGCTTGCCTCAGATGAAGAACTGCAGTCGCAGAACTTGAATAAACTGGAACAGGAACACAAATTGCTATCATTTCGTGTCTGAAATCATGAGATATCATGCCGGAGTCTTATAGGACATATGTTTTTCTTGCTCTGTTGACCAAGCTGGCGTTGAACAGACTGAGACGAACCTTCCATGCGGACCCTTCTGGCGACGGTACTGGGCGCCAAGCATCGCTGAAATCATATAAACAGACATGATTAATTAGTTGCACGCACTTGGAAGAACGATTATTGATTGGTTTGAGTCTTTGAGATGATACTTGAGAGCTTCCTTTGGTATGAAATAACGATGTAGGATCCTACATCGCACTTGTACCTGTCATACACAAGTGTCGGGTGATAAGGCTCAAGTTGCATAATTTAAAGAAGTGTGCGATTCACTCTGCACAACTTTACGTCACGGTTACAACAAATGTCCTCGTGCTCATTTCGTGGAACATTAATACTCATTCATTCACAGAAGACATGACCAAGGAGCATCGGCAGGGACAAAGTTTATCATGAACGTGATTGCAAAGGTCGTAATTGCGTGAGACAAGTATATACATATTGTCAGTAAACCAAATAATCCGCATAAGAAAACGCGAATGGTTTATTCAAGAATTGAAATGTGAGTTCATAGCCCTGGTGAGTCGCTCTCATAACTTGAAGTGAAAAAGATACATCAAAAGATCGCTGCCAGCCATCCTGAACCTAAGCATCCGTCCATGTCGGCGTTAACATTTAGTAAGGCTTGTCGCCGATCCTGTATCATGGTTAGCGAGTGTTGCATCAATGGTAGAGAGTTAATGGGAACTTACATGTTACCGGGCTTCTGGTAGCGGGCGACAACCCAAGAGGCACCGGAGCTGTCCTTGGCGACGGCCATACCGACCTTGGTGGTGGTCTTCCAGACGCACTGGGTGTAGTGACCGACGAGCATGTAGTTGGTGCTGGAGATGGCCTCGCCGTTGTACTGGCTCTTCTCGCTCAGGAAAGCCTCGACAGCAGAAGCGAAGGGGTTGGAGCCACTGCCCATGTAGAGGTTCTCGCCATCCTCACCCTGAGAGTGCTGGAGGCTACCGAGCTGAGCAAGGTGGTCGGCCCACTCCTGGGCACCGGAGGCAAGAGAGTCGTCCCAAGTGAGAGGCTCGTTACCGACAGCCTTGCGGGCCTCGTTGTGGAGGTCGAGAGCCTTCTGCTGATCAGAGTCGAGGTTGGAAGATCCGGAACCAGAGTCGGAGCTGGGCTGAGTGGCAGCAGGGGCCTCCTCTTGGGTGGTGGCGGGCTCCTCCTCCTGCTCGGGCTCGGGGGCAGCGACGTAGGTGGGCTGAGGAGCAGGGTTCTTCTTGGGCTTCTTGACTACGACGGGAGCGGGCTGTTCCTCCTTGACAGGGGCGGCGGCGGGCTGCTCGGGAACGTAGGTGGCCTGGGGAGCGTTGCCTCCAGCGGTCACGTAGTGAGTGACGTACTCATACTCGGTAACGACATTGTAGTGCTTGTTGGAGTTGCCCCAGCTGCCGTGGGGAGCGGCCATGGCGCCAGCGGCCACCATGGAAACGATGAAGCTTGAGAAATGCATCTTGATTGAGAGTTTTGTTGTTGTTGTTGGTTAACGTCACTGGGACTGGGCTGTAAAAAAAAAAAATTGTTCGAGTTGCTTTAAAAAGAACGTGTTAAGGAGTGAAAGAATGTAGAATGAATCCTTCAAGGATGAATGAGTGGTTTGCCTGTTAAGGAATGAGTGACAAGACTGATTGAGTCTGGAGAGGAAAAGAAACAGAAGATGGGGGGACGGGAATCAAGGTTATAATATAGTTGTACAGCAGTCAGCCAGTGTGATGATCCCATTGGATGAGACATGTCAATGATCCCGACAGTTGGTGTGGTGCCATGTGAAAAACGAAATTCGATGTGCAAGCCTGGGCCCTGGGCCATGGGCCTTGCAGGGACAGCAGACAACGTCGAATTGATTGAAAGAGCGGAGTTCTGTGTTTCAAAGGGATGATGCTCCGATGGGCTGCTCGATCCAGGGGTAGACAGACTAAACTAGCTAGACTAGACCAGGGGTAAAAAGAAAACCGTTGATGGCCTCAGCTTGCCGAACCAATCAATACGAGGTCTCGCAGCTGACACCCAAGTCTCCGGATGGGAAGCTCGGGTTGAGTGTGGGGAGGGATGCCACACTGAAACCCCTCATACCAGTCCTGCAATATTAAATCCTTACCCAGATCTTGCCTGCGTGTTTCGCCTTGACGCGGCAATCACCCAGCAAAGAGACGAGATGACATGCCGGGGCTTGTTCTTGGACCAGGGACCGAACATGCCGGCGGTATTTTGACGCCACTAGACGAGGGCGGCAAAAGGTTGGTACCAATTCGCCCTTGGCCACGGGGGATGGGATGGGGGAATACGAACGGTACGTGCAGCGCTTTAGTGCATTCTTTGTGATGATGAGCGTCAAGGTGCACAAAGCGCATCTAAGACAGAGTGAGCATTGGTGTCGTCCAGTCCCGTCGCACAGACATGGGCTATCCTCATCCCCCCGGGTTTTCTGTAATCACGGGCGACGCCTCCCAATATAAAAATAAAGTTACAAGTTCGTAATGTGATCCCCGAGTACAGGGATCTGCCGACCAGGGCCAGGATGTTTTCAAGATTGATCGAAATCAGCCTTGAAAATTGGCAGTGATGCAAAATACCCTGCCCACTCACTCATTCCCTTACGTTATTATTCTCCTCCCCTCCATATGCAAGTGAGAAAGGGGGCCGACACGACCGGTCGTGTTTTGTCAAGGTAAAAAAAAAAAAGGTTTGCTAGCTTTTTCTTGACTCGTTTGTTCCGTTGCCTCTGTAACAGGCTAACTGCAGCTACTGCAAGGGACGGATGCACTATATCATTGGTCCACGATGGCTAGCACTCCGCCAAACTTGCAATACATGCCACTGCCCGCTCAGCAGAATGTCATCGAACATGGCCCAAGACCAGCAAAAGAACAAAAGGGGGTTTCAACGAGAACAACAAACTCCTCATACAATGGATCCCTTTACTTTAGTTGTTGAGCATGTTTTGTTGAAACAGCCATCGGTGTTTTGAGTCTTCTTTGTCGGACTTCGCGGGTGCAGACCGTCATCGAAACAACGCCACAGCGCTTCTCCCTGATGAGAACCCAATCATCTGCAAGCGCCCTTTGTTTCTCACCGTACGCCAGACGGTCGATCATAGCAAATGCACGCCTCGTGTGCCCTCCCCGACGTTTTTCGCGCAGGTCTCACAGAAGGTGAGCGTGTGAGTGACTGCAGTGATCGGCGAAAGGAAATCTCTCGTCTGCTGATGCTAAAGAATGTTCCTGATGATCGGAAGCTGGCAACTGGCACTTGGGGTTGCATCTGCCCAAATGATCCGCTTTGGATGGACGTGCATTTCATGGCAGACTAACGTTGGCCGGTCCGTGTTCAGGAAATTCTGCCCTGGAGGCACAGGGGCCCTGAGAAGGCTTATTTCCGATAGGATTCTGGATGACTACGATTCGTCTCGCATTGATATTTGATCATTTCCGAGCCTTGGAACCGGAAACTGGGATCGTGGCTTGTCAAATTTCACTGTAACAATGAAGTTTCAGCTCCCTCATCCACTGATTCCTCCGCAAGACATGCTTGTTTATCCCTCTGGTCACTGATCGGGTGGCTTTGTTTCCATGATGCATGCTGCACTGTGTGCTGTGCTGTGCAAAGAAACTTGGCGAGCGGGGAATGCCAAGTGGGCTACGCGTAAGCAGACCGACTTTGATGAAACAAGCAGCGACTCATTCAAAGAGACGGTTCTTTGAAGATATTTTCAGACATTGTATCGTATCGTATCGTATCGTATATTGGGTCACATGAAAGAGGATCTACACAAAGCTAAAAGGCTGCCAAAGCGCTGTCCGTATGCGCCAATGACAGAAATAATGGACGAGTCTGGGCTCTTTTACGCACGAACCAGCAATCTTAAACTTCCCGTATTCCTCTGAAACCGCCACATCAGCTGCCTTCCTAACGAGGCCATGGCTTGCGACTATTGCTTTGTCAGATTGATTAATTTCTGCCGACGCCTCACCTTGCTAGATCCTTGTAGCACGGCATTTATCCATCACTATACGCGCTTACAGGGTAAACAACTCTCATGAGGAAGTTTCGCCGTGAATATCCTCGTATGGCTGTGATGCCAGGTCTACGATCTGAAGAGTAGTTCATGCGACATGTGAAGTACCGCGATTAATGGAGTGGGTAATCACCTACGAAACTGTTGAGTTGTCAATAAGAAATAAGGAAGCATAATCATTTGTCTCAAGCATTCAACCAGCTACTGAATGCTTACAGGCATCAAAAGCAATCCACTCTGGTCCAAATAGAGCTGTGAAGAGAGGTATTCAGGGTAGGCCAGTAACTTATTCTACAGACAGCGTCCATTATCAGTTTAATGCAATACGAATATTGAATAATTTCCAAAAGTTGTAACGATCAAGTTGAACAATTCATCGTGTATCAGAACTGACATGACCTTATTGACAGTTCATGTATCTATTTCTGATCCCTAAGATCACAAGATTGGACAGTCATAAATACTTTGATCCAACATACTGCACGCGTAACGCTGCCCATGCTCTTCCAAGTCCACACGCAATCACCAACGCGCTGGCCAGTATTTAATTTATCTTCCACTTCACTGCAGGGTAGTTGCGAATGATTTCAAACATTGCTGGTTCAGGATGCAGTGAAAGCGATTGTGTTGCTACGCTAACTGATCTGGCTTTATCAGGCGTGGAATGTCTCTTATCTGTTAGGCTACCAACTATGACCTTATCGATAAGCCCAGCAACCCCGCGGTTGTTGATTATTTTGCGAACCTCATCATTGGCCAATTACGTGTAAGCCCTCTGCGTCATGATTACGCCGATACCTTCAATAAGGTTGAAGTTATCTTGCATTTACTGAAGACTTACAAAGCTCATGTAAGCGAAAGTCGTGCAATGATCCCTGAATATGCACTTAGAGGCTATACGAGCCAGCCAATGTCGCATTTGGCGCTGACAACCGTGAGCAATTTATCGTAGGCGTTGTTCGGGCTTCCCAAGATATGCTGTCCAGTCGGGTCCTCATCACGTACCAGACACCATTGGGTCCTTCTGTCTCACGTATTACATCAATTCACTGCCTAAAAGTCACAAATTCCTCCTTTTGTAAGCCAAGACGCTTCTTGTCAAGTTCCGTTCCATCCGGTTTCAAAATGAACCCTCAGGCGGTGGAATCTCCCTTGTCGCAGTCGGCGACATTCCTCGTTCTCTCGGCAACAGACAACCCGGATGCCAACAAGACTATCCGATCAACATTGCCTAGCATTGCAGACATTACTAAGAATATATCAATTCGCCACCAAACCGCTAATCTCTCATGCACTGTCGGCATTGGAAGCTCGGCATGGGACCGATTGACCAAACTCCCTCGGCCTAGCGAGCTACATCCCTTCAAAGAGTTCAAGGGTTCAAAGCATACTGCTGTGTCGACGCCAGGTGATATCTTCTTTCATAATCGCTCTGAGAGAAGAGATATGGCATTTGAATTTGAGAGACAACTCATGGATAGACTGGGTGATGCTGTCAAGCTTGAAGATGAGACTGTTGGTTTTAGGTATTTTGATACGCGCGATGTCCTTGGATTTGTTGACGGAACTGCCAATCCAGTCGGCCCCGATGTCAAAGACACGGTACTTATCACTGCACAAGATGACTCGGCTGCTGTAGGAGGCAGTTATGTCGTGGTGCAGAAATATCTTCACGATCTCAAAGCATGGAAGACTCTCAAGACAGAACAGCAAGAAGCCATCATTGGACGCACGAAGCTGGATAACATCGAGCTTGATGATGCGGATGAAGGGCAACAGCAGTCGCATAAGAGTCTCGCTACAATTGAGGATGAGGGAGGGAGTGAGCATGATATTCTACGTGATAATATGCCCTTCGGATCTCCCGCCCAGGGTGAGTTTGGCACATATTTCATCGGGTACTCGAAGAAACTTTGGGTCATCGAGAAGATGCTGGAGCGCATGTTTGTCGGTGTTCCACCTGGGATGCATGATCAGATTCTCAACTATTCGAAGGCAGTTACAGGCTCGACATTCTTTGTGCCATCGGCTGATTTCCTAGCTGGACTTGATGATGACTGATTGGCGGGTGAGCTATGATGTATTCAGAGAAGTAGAAGAAATGTATAAGGATAAAAAGACCATAAATCTGTCAATAGTTTGTGAGAGTCGCATAAATTATGCTATACAACCCGAGCCCAGCCTCATGATAATCATAGATCTCCTGTGCCACATGTTACTGCACAGTAAACGCACCCTCAGTGACTATCTCGGCCAATTAAATGTCACATTCGGTGCTGATATGGGCCGATCAGATCGACCTTCCCACCACGTCAATAGCGTAAATAGCGTATTTGGTGACGTAATGTCAGACAGATCCCTCGCAATTTCGCTCACAATTACTTCGAAACCACGGCGCGTTTGCAATCTTAACCCATTATCAAATACTTTGCAAAAAATCGAACGATGTCTAATGCCGGGATCACGAAGAACCCACGCCCGAAGCGGAAGAATCGACCTCGGCCTTTTCCGCCCGATGTCACGGCTAGGAACTTGGCTATCGAGAAACAACGCCGTGGTGAACTAAAAGAAGATTTTCTGGTGAGACCATCTGTGATAAGAATCTCAAGTATCATCTAGTAATCTTGTTGTGGCGCTTGATTAGGAACTCGCGCGCCTGTTGCCCAACCTTGCCAATACTCGACGCCTCACAAAGGTTCTCATCGTAAACAAGAGCATAGAGTATGTGCGACAACAGCGCGAACTTTCCATAGCGGCAGCTAGCGACATGAAAGAAGTCGTCGACCAGAACCATCAGCTTGTCGCTGAGGTGAATGTTCTGCGTGCTCAGATTGGAGGACCATCTATCCCTCAAGCCCAGGTCAAGCCCATGACCCTAGCCATGACCCAACTAGCTGAAATAAAGGATCACGTCTTCGGAACCTTCCCTGCAGGCTTTGGAGATAACTGGGCAGAAGAATACTCCCAAGTCCAACATGAGACAACACGCGACATGGACTTCTCACCCGGCAATTCTTATGCACCCCCTGCTCCGCAAACAGATGTCAATATTACACCAGACACCATGCAACATAGCCTGGAAACTACTCCAGGATCTGCACCCGTGTCGGCATACCGGGAACCGCAGATGAACTTCAACCTGGGCTTGAATACAGCGATCGAACCTAGTTTTCCCTTCTCAGATCTTTTGGGTCTTAGTCATTCTTATCTGGATGATTCTTTGATGGCGAGTAGGGTTTAAAATACCCAGCTCATAGGTATCTATAGGTACCCATTTAACAGGGGTATATACCTAGAGATACCTATTTTAGATGCCTACCTACAGGCAGGTACCTAGATAAGATAATTATATAGATATAGGTACTTATAAGTAAAGATTAATTATAAATTAATATCTAGATAAAAATTTAAATTATTTATAATATATATCTTTAATTTATAATAATTAAATATAATAATTACTTTAAATTAGTAGTAAATTAGTATCTTATAAGCTTTTACTTCTAGTGCTTTAATAAACCCTTTAAGAAAAAATATAAAATTATAGCAGCTTAATTATTACCTTAGATTTAGTCCTTTAGTATACTCTTATATATATCTTTATTACTATTTTATAGCTTTTAATTAGGCTTATTCTTACCTCTATTTTATATCTCTTAATTAATCTTATCTTTACTTCTATTTTATATCTCTTAATTAATTTTATTCTTACTTTTATCTTATATCTTTTAATTAAATATAGCTTTATTTTTATTTAGCTTATTAAAAGCCTTTTTAAATCTAGCTATTAAATCTTCTAGGTTAATTTATATTTTAAACTTTTTCTATCTATTTTATTACTATTTCTATATTTTAGTATTCTTAGTAGTATATACTTAAGCTTTAATATATTTATCCCTTTTATAAGCTTAAATTTCTCTTAATTCTACTTAATCTTATATATGCTATACTACTTAATTTTCCTTAATATTAAAAAATAGAAGTAACTTAATAGTATTTAAATTAATTATTTACTAAAGGTAATTATTTATAAGGTTTACTATAATATACTAAATATAATAGTATATTTATATATTCTTCTTTTAAATAGTCTTATAGCTAGTATAAGTAACTAGAAAATTAATATTTAAATTTAAAATTAATTAATATAACTAATTACTATATAAGATTACTATAAATAACTTACCTTTAAAGAGCTAATATATAAAAGCTTTAATTACTTCTTTAAAAGCACTAATAGCATTAAAGGTAATATAAATAAGAGCTATAGTATAGTTTCTAGTTATATTAAATATGATTTTGTAGATAAGGTAGATAAAAGGGGTATATATAATAGTAGGCTTATTACTCTTAAGAATTTAGATTTTATAATCCTTTATCTAGCAATTTATAATAGTATTAAAGAAAAGAATTATAATATAAATAAACTGCTTACTAAAAGTAGCAATAGGATCCTTAGAGTAAGATTTCCCTTTTAGTATTTAGGCTTTATATATACTTTTTTAAGGCACTTTACTAGTAATAGACTTTTAAGGTTATTTACTAGCAATAGACTTTTAAAGCTATTTACTACTAGTAGTCTTTTAAGCTACTTATAAGAAAAAGCTTTAGCTGCTAGTTATTTTAAGTAATTAAAGAATTAAAAGCAATTATCTTAATAGATTATTATAAGAAAAAGAGACTAAAGATAGAAACTCTTAAAATAAAGGAAAAAAGAATTAAAAATTATAAAATTTAAAAGGTTATATAGTATTAAAATTTAAGATATAAGCTTAATAGAAGTAATTATCTTAATTAATTATTATAAAAGGATTAATTAAAAAGGCTAAAATAAAAAAAAATACTAAATTCTACTTAAAACTTATAAATTTTAAAGTTTAAGAGGTTTAAAAGGTTAAAGTTAAGTTAATATTAAGATTTAGTTTTTTAAGTAATAGATCTTAGTATAGTAATTTATTATAAATTTTAAGCTAATTAAAGAAAAGTATTTTACTAATTATTACCTATTTAAGATTAGTATTTTAAATTTAAAATCTATTTTTTTATTTTTATTATAATACTAGAAATCTTAATTTCTTTTTAAACTTATCTTCTTTAAACCTTTAATTTTTTAGCTTTAAGATATAATTACCTTTAGCTATAAGGATATTAATTTTTATACTTTAGCCTTTATTTTCCTTATATATTATAGTAAAAGCTACTATTTTCTAATTTTTCTTAAAGTAGAAAAAATAAATAATAAAAGCTAAGGTAAAGACCTTATTTATACTTATAGTAATTATTTAAGCTAATCCTCTTAAGGTATCTACTTAATAAGCTATTATATAAATAAAAGCTTAAAGAGGATTTATTAATAAATCCTTATATAAAGAAAGCTTATATTAAAATAGATATACTTCTTATAAAATATTATAAATATAAGATTATAAAGAAAAACTTTAATTAGTAGTAAAATTACCTAAAGATTAAACTTTACTAATATATAAATTATTTTTATAGCTTTAACCTAGTAATAACTAATAAATAGGATCTAGGTATTTTAATAAGCTATAAAAGTATTAATAATAAAGTCTTTAGCTAGATTAAAGTCTTAATAAACTTAATTAATAAGATTACCTTTAGGCTATAGTATCTTAAGTAACTCTAATTATAATAAATATATTACTTAATTAGCTAAAAAGCTTTAAAAAGCCTAGCTAAGTTTATAACTCTCTTATAACCTTAACTTTTTCTAATCTATTTATCTTTTAAAGATATTTATCTTAATAATTATAAAATTATTAAGAAACTAATTAAGCTTATATTATTTATAAATTCTTTACTTTAACTATTTTATTTAATTAATAATATTAACTTTAATTATAATTAAGATATTAAACTTAAATAACTAGTAATTAATAACTATTAATTAATTAAATATATAAATATTACCTTTACTTAGCTATAACCTAGAAATTAGTAATAAGGAGATTATAAATCTTATTAAAGGTATAACCCTTAATACTAAGATCTAGATATAAAAGCTAATAAGAAAGATATTTATAGTTACTTATAATTATTAAATAGATACTTAATTACTTAATTTAATTATCTTTAAATATAAGATACTTTACTACTTAAATCCTAATTCTAACCCTATTTAAAGGTAATACTAAACTAAGATACTGTCAGCGGCTGTGCCGCATTAAAGCCCCAGCTTACGCCACAAATCCCCTGTAGCTAAACTGTAGCAAGAGGCCTAAGGTTAGCAAAAGGGCAACAAGCCCTATAGCATAACCTTAGCACTAAGCATTAGGCTATATTACTATAAATAACTTACTATAACTTTATAATAAAGTTATAGCTTCTTCTTTTCTCCTTAGTCTTAAATAGCTTAATGCAAGGCTACCTATTATAAAATACCTTCAGGTCTAGCCCCTTATAATATCTAAGACCTAACCCTAATAAATACCTAGCTCTAAGTTAGCTACAATCTTATTATAAATATATTATAGTAACTAGTACTAGAGACTAGAGATAGCCCCCTTAATAATAATAAAATAGCTAAATTTATTTAAGCTATAATTTTAAATATAATATAGCCTTTTAGTAATATGCTAGCTAAGATAAGTGCTAGACTTCCTTTTATAGTTACTGCAGACCTGCTAGCTCCTAGTAAAGGGTCTACTATAAGCATAATAGAGGAACTAGTATTCCCTAATATAGATATTAACTTTAACCCTATAATGCCTACTACTCTAGTAGTACTAGTTAGAAAGAAGCTACTTCCTAACCTGCTTACTTTTAGTAGGAAGCATAAAGAATATACTATATAATTATAGCAGATATATAATAAACTTATATTAGACTAAGCCTTCTTTAAGAATAACTAGAAAATTTAATACTATATCTATTTAAGGCTTAATAAAACCCTAAAAGCTATAGTATATACCTTCTATAAGGCAGGACTATCTATAAGTTACAATCTATTAGAATTCCTAGCCTATCTTAACTAAAACTACTAAGACCTAGATCTTAAAGCAAAAGTAGTAGGCTAGCTATAAAGTCTTTATTAAGGAGAATATATACTATTTATATAATTTCTACCTAAGTTTAAGTAAACTATTATAAATGCAGGTAGTAATACCTAGAATAATAAGGTTAAAATTACCTTCCTTAAAGGTATACTAAACTAGGAGCTATAATGCAGCTTAATTACAGTTAAACTACTAACTATATACCTAGTATAGCTTAATAAGATCTAAAACATTACATAGAAACTTAAGTAAATGCACTAAAATAACTAAACCTCTATAAATAAAAAGCAAGATTACTAGAGCTTTATTATATATTAATAGTCTAGATAGCATAATACTAATAAGAATAGTAATACTGCAATAGGCAAGGTAAACTGCATAGAGCAAAACCAGGGCAGCTAACAGCAGGGTCCTAGAGACTATATAATAAGAATGCCCTAACAATGCTTCTAATGTAACTCTCCAGAATACCTTATTACTGCATATCCTAAATAAAAGTCATAGAAGCAGTCTATCAAGAAGGTCTCCAACAGCACCACGCAACAGCCTCTTAACCAGTCTAATACTAATAAGGATAGCTTTAAGACCTCTAATAAGTTAAGAAATAAATAGCTTTAATGCAAAAGTAGATACTAGAGCTAAGTAAGAAAAAGAAAATAGCTTAGAAGATATAAAGGAGCTAGATGCTTAGCCTATTAGCTACAATCTTATATAAAGTTAATAATAAACTATAAGAAGCCTTAGTAAATAGCAGTTATAGCGCTTACTCCTTAATTAATTTTAAGCTTATTAGAAAACTCTATTTCCTATATATTAATAAGAAGAAGTAGCAGTTTTATAGCTTTATTAATAAAAGCTAGCCTATTATAGCTTAAAGTATAGTAGCGCTTTAGCTAGAGGTTAGTAGTTACAAGCAGGTAATATGCATATATATTATTAAAGACCTAGATAGTAACCTCTACCTAGGAAAACCTTAATTAAAGTATAACTAGATTATAATTATATTATACTAGCAATAAATTATATATAGACTTACTAATATCTTAATACCTTTTAAGTTAGTATAATACTTAGATAAAGCTTAGTAAATCTAATTAGCTATCTTACTTTTTGCCTTTACTTTCCTTATAACTTATTAATAAGTAAGAAGGTAGTAGAAGTAAAAAGGCAGTAACCTTATTAACTTAATAGATATAGTTAGCCTTAAGGATATTAAGAAGGCCTTAGTAAAGAAGAAACTAGTAAATCTCTAAGAAAAGCTTTCTAAGAAAATCTTTTAGGATTATAAAGATCTCTTCTTAGAAGTAGAGGCTTAGTAGCTGCCTCCCTACTAACTAGGCATTAACTATAAAATTAACCTAGTAAAAGACTAGAATAGAAAAGAGCCCCCTTTACCCTAAAGGCCTCTTTACTTTATATTAAAGGAAGAATTAATAGTACTTTAAAAAGTCCTTACTAACCTCCTTAATAAGAGGTTTATTTAAGCTAGTAGCTTAGATACTATAGCTTTAGTACTCTTTATAAAGAAACCTAGTAGAGGGTTATACTTTTACTATAACTACTAAGCCTTAAATGCTATTTTATAATAAGATTACTACTTTTTCCTTTTAATAATAAAAACCCTATAAAACCTAGCTAATATTAAGTAGTTTATTAAGCTTAATATTATAGCTGCCTTTTATAAAGTTAAAATAGCTAAGAGGTATAAAGCAAAGACTGCATTCTAAACTTACTTTAAGTCCTTTAAGTAGCTAGTTTATCCTTTTAGCCTTAGTAGTACTCCTACTATCTTCTAAAGATTTATTAATAGTATACTATAATAATTCTTAGATTACTTTATTACTATATATATAGATAATATACTAATATATACCTTAAGAATCTAGAAGGAATATATAATAAAGGTATAGCTAGTTCTTAATAAGCTTACTAAAGCTAGGTTATACTTAGACTCTAAGAAGTATAAGTTTATAGTTAAAGAAGTAAAATATTTAAGGTTTATTATAAAAGTAAAAAGAAAAGTAAAGTGTAATTCTAAGAAGCAGTAAGCTATTTAAGAATAGGCTATACTTTTATTAATAAAAGGAGTATAAAGCTTCTTAAGGTTTACTAATTATTACTAGATATTTATATTAAACTTCTTAGTAATAATAATACCTCTTATAAAATTTACTTAGAAAGAAATAACCTTCTACTAGATCTATAAGGAAGAAGCTGCCTTCTAGGAGCTAAAGCGCTACTTTATTAAAGCCTCTATATTAGCAAGGTAAGACCCTAAAAGGTTAACATTTATTAAGCCTAATAGCTCTAGCTTTACTACAGAAGGGGTACTATCTTAAGAAGACTCTAAAGGAAAGCATTACCTAGTAGCCTTTATCTTATAAAGGCTATCCCTAGTAGAATTTAACTACCCTATTTATAATAAGGAAATGCTAGCTATTATATAATATTTAAAAGCCTAGAAAGCAGAGCTATATAGCTATAGCCCCTTTATAATTCTTATAGACTATAAGAACCTTAAGTTCTTTATAATTAAATAGGATCTCTTAGAAAGGCAGGTATAATAGATAGAGAAATTAGCAGAATTCCCTTTTAAACTAGCCTATTAAGCTAGCAAAGATACTATAACACCTAATATACTAAGTTACTATAAATAAGATAAGCTAAAAGACCTAGAAGATAAGTAAGTCCTAGGTAAGAGATGCTAAGTACTACTAGGAATGCTATAGGTAGCAGCTATCTAAGTAAATATAGACCTACTAGATAGTAAGGATATAGCTAAGCTGCAGTAACCCTAGGAGATATTCCTAGAAAACCTAGAGTTATAGGAGCTCTAGTACTAAATAGCCCTTAAAGATTAAGTTTACTAATAAGCGCTAGTAGCTATCTAGCAGCAGGCTTACTACTTCCCTGCTAAGCTAAAATTATAAGTCTAGATTGCAGAATATAATATAGATAAGTTAGGGAGACTGCATTATAAGAGCTAGATCTAGGTACTAGGAGGGAATAGGTTTAAAGACCTTAATAAAGATGCTAAGGATAAGCTTTAAACTTGCATTATATAGCTTAAATATAACTTTAATATTATTAAATACCTAGGCTATAATATTACTATAGCTTAAGTATAAAGAAGATAGTATTAGCTCTATTTTAGCTAGTTATATTAAAGATTTATTAGAAACTATAATATATATAAAAGAATATATATATAGTATAAGATAAAATAAGAACTATTATAACCCTTATTAGTTTTATAGTAAATCTTTAGTAACCTAGTAATAGACTTTATAGTAAATCTTTCTCCTACTAGCAAAAAGGAAGCCTACTATCTCTAGGTAATCTATAACTAGCTCTTTAGAGTAATAATATTAAAGGTAATAATTAGCATAAATGCTAAAGTATATATATAGTAATTCCTAGAGTACTACTATTACTTCTATAGAATGCTATAAAGCATTATTAGTAACTGCAGGATAAACTAGATAAGTAAGTTCTAGTAATACTTTTATAAACTTATAAGGATTAAGTAATAACTTAATACCTCTTATTATCCTTAAACTAATAAAGGCTCTAAATATATTAATTAGGAGATTTAAGCCTATCTTTATGCCTTTATAGACTTTAGCTAATATAACTAGAGATTAATCTTACCTGCTATGCAGCTAGCATTAAATAACTATAAATATACATTAATTAGAACTAGCCCCTTCTTTATGCTTTATAGATACTACATAGACCCCTTCTCTATAGAGAGAGAGCATAGAGTCTTACCTAGAGCTCCTAAAGAATTTGCAGCAAAAGAGCTAATTAATAAGCTAAAAGAGGTCTAAGAGTTAATACAGATTTAAGCTATAATAGCATAATAATAATAAAAAGATATTATAAATAAGTAGTAATATCTAGCTAAGTAATTTAAAGAAGGTAAAAAAGTATAGTTAAATATAACTAATATTACTTCTAATTACCCTTTAAAGAAGCTAGATTAGCTATACTATAAGTATATAGTAATAAAAGTTCTAGATAGTAATATAATTAAGCTAAATATATTTACTATAATATATCTATACTTTAATATTAATCTTATTAAGAAGTTAGCAAAAGATCTACTACTAGGCTAAAGAAATAATAATATCTAACTACTAGCTATTCTTATAAAGAGTAAAAAAGAATAATTAGTAAAGAGGATCTTATATATAAGGACTTAAAAGTAAAGTAAAAGGCAGGTTTATTAAGGCTTTATTAAGTAAAAAGGATACTAAGAACCTACCTAGAAGCTAGTAAAAAGCTTAAAAGAGATAGTAGTACTAAAGGAATATAAGAGGAGTTATAGGTTAATAGAAATAAATAATAGACTTTTAGGAGACTTTATAGTAAAGAAAAAAAGAGATTACTTTAAAAAAATATAATAAGACTCCTTAAGTAATAAAAATACTTAAAGGGGAAGGAGCTAGATAAGAAAGACAGTTTAGCCTAATAGTTACTAACTTAGCTATAAGATAGAAAGGAAGGAGCTATATAATAGCTTCTAGGATATAATCTCTTTAATTATTTAATATATATACTTACCTTATATTAATACTAAGATTACCTTTAAGAGATAGCTGCAGATATGCAATAAGATAAACACTTAAACTTAATTTAGGCTTAACTAACTGCACTAGCATATAGTACTACTAACTTTAGCAGTAAGGGTATCTTAACTAGATAAAATAACATATACCTAATACCTAGATAGTAATAAACTTATAATAAAGCAGCAAGACCTCTATAAAATTAATAGCAATAAATAAATAGATTTATAAAAAACTATTCCTAATAATAATAGCAGCTACTTAGCTATATAATTAAACTAAACTACTATAAAGCATAAGAAGTTAACCTACCTAAATAGGGTTCTTACCTTAAGTATTAGAAACTACTATATCCTTCTTAATACTACTATCATTTAGTAGCAGTATAGCAGATAGATTAGTAGCAGTTTTACTAAGATTAAGGGGAATAGTTAAAGAAGTAGTAATACCTCTAAAAGTTAACTTAATAGGCTTATCCTTCTTATATCACTTAACTAAAGAAGTTATAGGTATATTAGTCTTAAATTAGAGATAAGCTTAAGCCTTCTTTATAGTAAGGAAGATAATATTATCTTTATCCTTAGGAGGATTAATCTTAAGGGGAAGTAGGCTACTATAGACCTTACTAGAATAAACTTAATTAAGAAACTTAAGACCTTCCTAGCTAGTCTTAGCAGGGAGATATTACAGCTAAATCTTAGTAAGGATATAGAGAGAGTTAGCTATATTAATAGTAACCTTATATTGCTTAAGAGCTAATAAATAAGCAGCAGCCTTACAGTTAGCAGTCTTACGCTTAACCTCTATAGCTACCTTAAGCTTAGCAAGGCAGGCTTATAAGCTATAAGATCCTTACTTAATTTTAATAAAAGTAACTTAACTAGCAGTATAAGCTTTAATAACCTCCTAGTAAGATAGATTAGCTATAAGCCTAAAATAAGACTAATAGGAACTTATACCTTATCCTCTTTATACTCTAAGCAGGATATCTTATTATAACCCTAAGTCTTCTCCTTCTAAAGGTTAATTAAGCAATAAAGATAAGTAATATAAGTACTAGGCAGCTATAGCTTAAGTTAGATTAAACTAAACTATAAATTAAGTAAAGGAAATATATTAAAGGAAGACTTACTAGCTTATAAGAATGCTAGTTAACTTAATAAAGGGTATACTTTAAGGAGTTCTTAAGAAGCAAGTTAATAGTAAAGCAGCTATAAAGAAGCATTAAACCTACCTTTTAAGAATAGTAGTACAAGAGATAACTAGGAGATATATAATAGCCTGCTTATCCTTAGTATAGGTAATCTAACTAGGGAACTATAGCATAGCAGCCTTAAGGCATATAATACAGTTAGGCATGCTAAGCAAGTTAGCAGCTATATAATATCAGGATTAAAGGAGTACTTATAGGGGCAATAATAAATGAGGTTCTTATAGATAAGCAAAGTCAATATAGTAAAGGCTTAATGCAATAGGCAAAAAAAGATAATAAAAATAGGCATATAAAGGCAGAAAGTCAAGATATCATTAATAACTACTAATAAAGTCAATAACTGAGAAGCTAAAAGGTTAGGTAAAGCCTATAGCTTAGAAGAAAGGGGACTTATAAAGTATACTATTAGTATTAAGATAAGAAAGGAAGAGAGGTCTTTAAGATTAAAAGGGGCAGAGATAAAAAGGAAAGTAATCTATATAAAGCTTTAATTTATTATTATAAGCATAATAGCAAAGGGATTTTTTAAAGCTCTATATAATATTAAGAGTAAGGCTACTTAGCCTAATTAATAGTCCTACTAGCTAGCTAGTAATAAGTAGTAAGCCTAATACTAAGGAAATTTAAATCCTTAGTAGGGGGTATTATTAGCAGCTATACCGCATTAAAGCCCCAGCTTACACTACAAATCCCCTATGGCTAAACTGTAGCAAGAGGCCTAAGGTTAGTGAAAGGGCAATAAGCCTTACAGCATAACCTTAGCACTAAGCATTAAGCTACATTACTATAAATAACTTACTATAACTTTACAATAAAGTTGCAGCTTCTTCTCTTCTCCTTAGTCTTAGATAGCTTAATGCAAGGCTACCCATTGTAAAACACCTTCAGGTCCAGCCCCTTACAGATACTATTTTTAAGAATTAAGTAATAATATACTAATACCTTAAGTTTAATAATAAATAATTAAATTATTAACTTAAAGAGTAAGTATAGCCTATAGATTATAATTATTATTAATCTTATAACTATAATTTATATTAACTTTTAAGTAAGCTTTTTATAAATAGTATTTAAAGTTTATATATAATAGAATTACCTAGAAAATTCTATAAAGTTAATTATATAAAATAAAAAAAATTCTATATATAAGAAAAAGTTTATAACTAAAAGTTAAAGAGTCTTTTAGCAGGTAAAATAAAACTATAATTAATTAAATAGAATTTACTTAATTAAGTATATTTACTTTATAAAATAATAATTAATGCTAAAGTAATAAATAGTAGTATTAATAGTAAATATATAAATTATCTTAATGCTAATAAAGTAATTAAAAAGGCATTAAAAGATATTACTTTTAATAATTATAGTATAAACTAGTAAGTATATTTTATTTATTAATATTTAAAAGCTAATTTAAAGTACTATTAGAAAAAGTAAATATTATAATCTCTTTAAAAATAAAGCATTTATAGTATTAACTTTTAAGGCTAATAAAATCCTATAAGATAATAATAATTCTCTTTAAAAGGATATTAATAATCTTACTAAAGAGAATAATTACTAGCTTATTTCTATTAATAAAATACTTAATTAAAATAAAAGTTAAATTATAATCTTATTAAAAACTAATAAATAAATTAAGTAATAAAAGATTATAATATAAAAATATAATATTTTTAAATTAATTTAAGCTAATTATTTAAGCTAATTTTAAAATTTATATAATTTATATTAAATAGCTAATAATTACTATATTATATTTTTTGTAAGTTAAATATAATAAAATTATAAATTACCTTTAAAATATTAAGTATAAGATTAATACTATTTAAATTAAATTTAAGTTCTTTAAGTAAGTATTTATAATAATTATTTATAGTAATTACCTACTTATAATTAGCTATAAATAATCTATATTTTTACTTTATAATTTAAATATCTTTTTTTAATTTAAGTTATATATTTAATATATTATAAAATTAAAGAATTTAAAGGCATTTAAGCCTTTTAATTTATTCTTTAAATTATTTATAAATAATTAAGCTTTTATATAAAAGCCTTTTAATAAGCTTTTAAGTTTAAGTTAAGTATATAAAGATATTTTTTCTTTTAAGTTCCCTTTAATATAAAAGTAATAATAAAATAATATTATTATAAGATTTTATAATATATTAATTTATTATAATAACTTTAATAGATTTTAAGTCTTTTATTATTAAAAATAGTAAATATAATAAAAAGCTTATTAATATTTCTATTAAACTAGTAAACCCTTTATACTTAAAAAGATTTAATAAATCTATTACTAATAGAAGTATATATTTATTATATAAAATTACCTTTTTAGGCTTTTATCTCTTTAAGATAATATTATCTTATAGCATTTAAGCCTAGGTAAGGAAGTATTATAGCATTTTAAGAGTATTAATTATTTTATATTCTAGCTTCTTAATAAAGCTTATAAGCTACTAAAGCTTATTAATACTAAACCTTAAATTACTTTAATACCTTTAAGACTCTTTAAAGGAAAGAAATAAGTAAAAAATATATAGCTAGTATTAGTATAAGGAATAAGGTATTAAGGATTTTTATTTATTTAAATTAAAGCTTAATAAGGAATTAATTAAGCTAATTATTTATAGTAATTAATTAATATACTTATTATTTATTATTTTAAAAAGCTATTTTAAGATTTTATATTTTTATAAATTATCTTTATTAATTTTATATTAATATAATATAAAGTAAGGTTAGGCAATATATTCATTATAATTAGAGTTGCTTAAGATACTGCAGCCTAAAGGTAATCTTATTAATTAAGTTTATTAAGATTTTAGTCTAGCTAGAGACTTTATAGTTAATACTTTTATAGCTATTATTAGAATACCTAGGTCCTATTTATTAGTTATTACTAGGTTAAAGCTATAAAATAAAAATAATATAAAGTAATATACTTTATATAAATTATATATAAGTTTAAGCTTAATTATACTTAATTAAGATTTCTAAAATATTAATATTTAACTTACTTTTAAATAATATAATAATAAAACTTTTACTTATTTCTTAAAGCACTTTAATTATTAATAACTAAAATTATAAATTAGACTTTATACTTAATTTAATTTCTTAAATAATTTACTAAAATAGCAGTTATAATATAAAAAGTTTAATTATATATTAAAGTTAATAGATATTTTAAAGAATTTTTACTTATTATATTAATATAAATAGTAAAAAGTATTTAAGAATTAACTTACTATTTTATTTTAATTACTACTATATATAACCTTAAGGCTTTTACTTATCTTATATTATATATTTTCTTTTTAACCTTTTTAATCTATTTTTAATTTTACTTAATAGCTTTATATTTAATTATTATAATTTTTTACTATATTATTTTATAGCCTTAACCTAGTAATAACTAATAAATAAAACCTAGGTATTTTAATAATAGCTATAAAAGTATTAACTATAAAGTCTTTAGCTAGACTAAAATCTTAATAAACTTAATTAATAAAATTACCTTTAGGCTATAGTATTTTAAGTAACTCTAATTATTTTTATAGCCTTAACCTAGTAATAACTAATAAATAGAATCTAGGTATTCTAATAATAGCTATAAAAGTATTAACTATAAAGTCTTTAGCTAGACTAAAATCTTAATAAACTTAATTAATAAGATTACCTTTAGGCTATAGCATCTTAAGTAACTCTAATTATAATAAATATATTACCTAACTAGTTAAAGAGCTATAAAAAGCTTAACTAATAGAGTCTGCAACTCCCTTATAACTTTAACCTTTCTTAATCTTAGAAAATTCTGTAAAGTTAATTATATAGGATAAAAAAAATTCTATATATAAGAAAGAGTTTATACCTAAAAGTCAAAGAGTCCTTTAGCAGGCAAAATAAGGCTATAGTTAATTAAATAAAATTTACCTAACTAAGTATATTTACCTTATAAAATAATAACTAATGCTAAGGCAATAAATAGTAGTATTAATAGTAAGTAACTTTAATTATAATAAATATATTACTTAACTAATTAAAAAGCTATAAAAAGCTTAACTAATAAAGTCTATAATTCCCTTATAACTTTAATCTTTTTTAATCTATTTATCTTTTAAAGTTATTTTAATAATTATAAAATTATTAAAAAACTAGCTAAGCTTAAATTATCTATAAGTTCTTTACCTTAACTATATTAAATTAATAAAGCTAATTTTAATTATAATTAAGATATTAAATCTAAGTAACTAGCAGCTAGTAACTGCTATCTATTAATAGTATATATAACTTTCCCCTACTTACTATAAGTGCTGCTAAAAGGTCTATAATAGAGATATTATAGCCCTTTAGCAGTAAGTAACTTATAAGGTAATATAAAAGAAAGCTATATAAGTAAAAGCAATTAGCTATAATAGTTAAATAGATAATTAGCTATTTAGCTTAGCTATCTTTAAGTATAATATTCTCTACTACTTGCCTAAAAACTCTTATTATAGTAAGTAGCTTTAAGAAGAGATATAGCACTTAATAGATACTTAATCTATAAGTAAAGCTAAATAGTATTTTTATAAATTAAAAAATACCTCTTAGCTTAAATACTAAATTATAAGTATTATTATACTTATAATAATAATCTCTATTAACTTATAGCTAAAAGATTATTATAAGTAATATTTAAAGTTTATATATAATAGAATTACCTAGAAAATTCTATAAAGTTAATTATATAAAATAAAAAGAATTCTATATATAAGAAAGAGTTTATAACTAAAAGTTAAAAAATCCTTTAATAGGTAAAATAAGGCTATAGTTAATTAAATAGAATTTACTTAATTAAGTATATTTACCTTATAAAATAATAACTAATGCTAAGGCAATAAATAGTAGTATTAATAGTAATTTAATAAAGGTTTTACTATATTATAAGGTAAATCTTAAAGTATAAAAGCTCAACTATTAATTTAATTAAAGTAGTAATACCTATAAAATAGTTAATAAATAAATATATATAGTAAATAGAATATTAATATAATATATACCTTAAGAAGAATTTTGCTTTTAGAATTATTAAGTATTATTTTAAAAGTAATATATTTATATTATTTTAAAATTTTTATAAATTATAAAAGAAAAAGATAAAAATTAAAAAACCTTTTTTATTTATAGTTAAATTCTTATTAAGTTTAAATAAAAATAGCTCTTTTAATTAATTAAATATAATCTAGCATTTATATAATAAAATATACTAAAGTCTTAAGTATTATATTAAAGGCTTACTTTAACTTAATATAACTTTAATTTACTTTATTAAATTACTATTAATACTACTATTTATTACCTTAATATTAATTATTATTTTATAAGGTAAATATACTTAGTTAAGTAAATTCTATTTAATTAATTATAGCTTTATTTTACCTACTAAAAGACTCTTTAACTTTTAGGTATAAACTCTTTCTTATATATAGAATTTTTTTTATTTTATATAATTAACTTTATAGAATTTTCTAGGTAATTATATTATATATAAACTCTAAATGCTACTTATAATAGAAGCTTACTTATAGGTTATTATAAATATATCCTATAAGTATAGTAATACTTTAAATCTAGAAGCTATACTTATTCCTTAACTTATAAGAGTATAGGTCCTCTATACCTAAAGTACTTAGCTGCTATACCTCCCTATTAAGCTACCTTATATAGCAGGAGCTCCTAGTTAAGTAGCAGAGGAGCTTATACTTAAAGATAACTAGCTAAAGTAACTAGTTATTTATCTACTAACTATAGCTAATAGCTAATATCTACCTAGCTTCCCTTTATATCTTAAATTTAGCCCTAGGAGTTAAATTAATCTAAAGGAAAGTAATATTATTATTATTAATTAGTTAGTTATTATAATAGCTAGTAAGAATAAGCTATAAGTATTATTAATTAATCTTTACTAGTTATATATTAAGTAAGTTTAATATCTTAATTATAATTAAGGTTAATATTATTAATCTTATAAGAAGTAGTTAAAGTAAAAAACTTATATCTAATAAAGGCTTAGTTAGTTTCTTAATAATTTATTAAGATAAGTATCTTTAAAGATAGATTAAAAAAGGTTAATGTTATAGGGGAATTATAAATCCTATTAGTTAAGCTTTTTATAGCTCTTTAGCTAGTTAGGTAATATATTTATTATAATTAGAGTTACTTAAGATACTATAGCCTAAAGGTAACCTTATTAATTAAGTTTATTAAGATTTTAATCTAGCTAGAGACTTTATAGTTAATACTTTTATAGCTATTATTAAAATACTTAGGTTTTATTTATTAGTTATTATTAAGTTAAGGCTATAAAATAACTTTAGTTTATTATAGTTAAAATTAATTAATATAATTATAAATCTTTTAATTTAAAGTTATTAAGTAAAATAATAATCTTTTATAGTAATCTTTTTTAAAAATTTCTTTTTACTTTTAAATTAATTTTAAGTTATATTTTATTATTAAAATATCTTTATAAAGCTTACTTAGCCTTAAATTAACTATACTTAGTAAGCCTTTTTATATTTTATTTAACTTTTTTACTATTAATATCTTTTTTCTTTAATAGAAAATAATATAATAGTAAATATTATATATTAAATCTATACTTAGTATTTCCTATTTATTTTAATTACTAGAATTAAAGGCTTTAAAAATCTTTTAAGGGAAAAGAGACTCTTCTAGCTAGTTTTAATTTAATTAAAGTCTATAAAGATTAAATAGAAAACTATAAATTATATACTGCTTTTATTATATTACTTTAATATATTTTAATATATCTAGAACTAGTATATTAAGTATATATAGGCATTTAAACTTAGCTATTTATAAGAAAAAGGCTTCTAGAATAAAGATATTTAAAAGAATTAATATAATATATTTTAATTTTAATATAAGTATATTTATAGTAATTAAATATAATAGTTTTAACTTACTTTTAATAGATTAATACTACTAAATAGTAAATAGAATCTATTTATTATTTTACTTATTTTATTACTAGTAGCTATTTATTTATAAATATTATAGTAAATTTAATATTTTAGTAGCTTATAGCCTTTATTTTATTATACCTTTAATTACCTAGTAGCTTAATTTTTATTAAATAAATTTAAAATAAGTCTTTATCTTTATAAAAGGCTATTCTTTAAACCCTCCTTCTAAAAGTTAAAGTCTTTTTTATATTAAATATATAATTAATACCTTATAATAAGTTTACTATTTTTAATATTTTTACCTATTTTTTTAATACTTAATAATAACTTAAAAGAGTTATACTTAGATTTATTAATATATTTAAAGATTAAGATAAAGTTATATTAAACTCTTATATAATATATAGCCTTTAGAATTATTATTTTTTAAATTGCCTTTAGGTAATTATAATAAATAATAGTATATATCTTAATATTAAGGATTTAAATTATAAAATTAAAACTAAATTATAGCTTATATTTCTATCCTGCTTTTATTTTATATAATATATAGCTTATATTTTAAATTTTATTATATAAGAAATTATAAATTATATTAAAATTATATCTTAAGAGATAGTAATTTTAGAAGGTAATAATTATAATAAGAATAAGAATAAGGGAAATAACCTTTTTTAAAATAAAGGCCTTAATAATAAGGACTTAATAGATAATTAATTTAATGCCTTAAAATAGCAAGTTATAAACTAATTATTTAATCTTATTAATATTAATTATTTATCTTTATTTATTCTTTAAGTATATATATTTCTTTTTATAATATATTCCTTATAGTAATTATATATAGTAATTACTAAGTTAATTATAATTAATTATCTTTTAGGTTTATTATCTTACTATTAAATTTACTTAAAATTTTAAGCTTATATAAAATTTTAAAGAGATTTAAGCTTACTAAATATAAAATAAAACTATTTTATAACCTTTAAAATTAATTTATAATATCTTAACTTAATAGAACTTAATAACTATAATGCTTATAAGGGCTAGGATATTAAAATTATTTATTTAAGAATAATTTAAAGATTACCTTAATAGAAATTATAAAATTACTGCTAAAAATTAGTAGTAAATTAATTACCTTATTAATTATATTTATATTTTTATTTTTATTTTTAATTCTATTAGTTATTTAGCTATTAATAGCTTATCTGCTATATAAACTTAGCTTAAGATTATTAGCTGCTATTTTAGTATTTATTAAAAAAGGCTTTTTCTACTTTAAGGCAGCTAAAATTATTAACCTTAAGTAAAGGTTCTTTCCTATAGTATTTATTAAGCTATAATAAAGCTATATAAGTATATAAATTTATTTATTACTAAGACCCTTTACTTTATTATTCTTTTTCTTTTACTTCTATTAAAATTAAAATAAAATACTTACTAAAGTAGTATTTAATTTATTCTTTTATCTTTAAGTATTAGCAATATTAAAAAATAAGTTAAAGCTAACTTTATTTAACTTTATACCTTTTAATATATATCTAGCTATATAGATCTATTTATATTACTATTAATAAAAGAATAGAATCTTCTTTTTAGTTTTTTTAATCTTAAAAAGGTATTTATAGTAATTTAATATAATAATTATATACTTATTATAGTTTATAGGCTAACTACTTTTAAAAATTAGCTTTAATTATATATAGATCTTTCTTTAAAGAAAGTATATTTAGTATAGTATTATATTATATTATTAATTAATATAATAAATAGAAAGATAATTTAAAGAAAGCTTCCTTTAATTTTAAGCTTATATTACTTATAATTCTAAATATTCTATATTAAGCTATATAGCTAAAGACCTTCTTATAATATAGCTAAGTACTATTATAATTAAAAGAGTATAAAGTATATATTACTTTATATATTAATATAAATAATATACTTTAAAGGTTTCTTTAATTAAAGAAAGGTTTTTATTATATTTCTATTTTATAGCTTTAGATTAATCTTAAGAGTCTTTTAACTTAAACTTATTTAAGCTATTTTCTTTTATAAAGAATTTCCTAAACTAGCTTAAAAAGCTATAAAAAGCCCTTATATATTTTATATTACTTAAAGAGATATTATAATATTTAATCTTCTTTTATTTATTAATAATATATAAAAAAGAAGTTATTTATATAAATATTTTATTAATAACCTATTAATAATTATCTTTTATTTTTCTTTAATTATAAATATCTTCCTTTTATTCTTAAGACTTATAACTTTTATAATTATTTATTAATTGATTTCTATTATTTATACTATTAAGCCTATTTTAATCTTTTTATAATTTAAATTCTATTAACTTTTATCCTTATATACTTTTAAAAAGATTTAAATTAAATAAAGCTTAATATATTAACTTATAGTAATTATTATAAGTTAAAAGCTAGATTAAAAGAATAGATTTTTAAAGTATTAATATTAAGCAGTTAGCTAAAGATTAATAATACTTTTTATATAAATAATATATATTTAATTTAATATTTTTTATATATATATAAATATACTTTTTATATAAATTATTATAAATAATTATTATAAATATATTATATTTATATTATTTCTAAGAGTTATATAAAAAAGTATAATATTACTTATAAATACTTATAAGTAATTTATAATACTTATATATATTATAGATATTATATTTATATTACTTTTAAAAGTTATATAAAAGAGTATAATATTATTTACCTAATTAGGTGCCTAGGTAACTGGGCATTAAGCTATTATTAGGTACCTATGGGAATTTTAAACCCTGGGAGTAATGCAGTCTCCACTGGGCAGGGTACCATCAATCTCGCTACAGAGAAGCTCGTTGATGCTAACTGGGTTATTGCTCGGAATTTGGTAAGCTTGGTCGTTGTCATCGAACTCAGCACAGATGTTGGTTCTCGGGTCAGTGTCAGAGCCTGTGGACCTCTTGAAGAGGAGCCAGGATACAAGGCAGTATCTGAAGGCAAGGATGTCTCTAAACTATCTGAGTTGTTCTCCGTAAGTGGCAATGTTGTACTTCGATTTCGGCGAGTTTTATCTCTTGTTTTGGATGTCTTAGACTTGATGCCTGAGCGAAATAGGAAGAATGATCCGGCTTTGCATTCCCTCTTAGACTTGGTGCAGTTAGAGCATGGAAGGCTAGTTGGGTTGCCTATTGGGACTATATCAGAATGATTACGATATCCTTTTCTGACATGCAGCCTATACTTGCATTTCAAATGACGATCTTGACATGTTTGGCTGTGAGTTACGTCAGTTCAAACCGTGCCCCAGGAACGCGGCAGAGAGAATGCAGTGTACCAGGCTGTGTGCTGTGATCTTCTACCCATATTACAGAATCGATTGCCTAGGGAACTTGAGGTGACAGAACAATGCGTTGTTAGGAGCAGAACTGGGAAAATATGCTCGAGAACTGAAGTTCTCATAAAGGAAAATCTGGTCGAGGGGACCTTTATGTGGCTGCCTAGGCTACCTACACTAAAAGGGCGGGGTGCAGCAGTGCTAAATTGCCTATTTGGGTGTTTCTGTCCGAGCTTCTTTGACAGTTGGTAGTTGGTCCGGTGCTGTCCCTTTCACTACGCCGCAAAGTATAATTCGACAACATTGCAGAGTGATATCATTTTTGGCCCTTGAAAAGGTAATTTTGATCTAATGACGGGCACTGGTTGACTTGCAACCATACTCTGATAGAGTTGTAGACCAAAATTACTCACATGAGTAATTTTGTCCGAAGCTCCCTCTCATAGGGAATACATCTCACCGAAATATAAATATTATAGATAATCTATTGCAACAATAGGTGCATTCAAATCTCTAAATATCTCTCATCATGCTCTCGTTATCAATAAACGCGGAAGAGTTGACATTCCTTGTCCCTCTCACTTTAGTAGCATTTCTTGTCCTGAAGCCACTTCTTTACTACGTTCTTGATCCTTTCAGCCTGAGAAAATATCCAGCCCCCAGCTTCCTTGCAGCAACGACTCATTTCTGGATTCTCAAGGAAACATGGCTCCAACGACGGTCCAGAAGCATCCATCGTCAGCATGAAAGACTTGGTGATGTCATCCGAATTGCGCCTAGTCTCGTCATCTTCAACATCCCGGAAGCTGTGCCTGACATATACGGTCATGCTGCAGCTCGAAAGCTTGTGAAGGACACATTTTATGACAAAATTGCTGGTGAAGAGCGCGACATTGTCAACGTCATCGATCATAGCGATCATTCTCAGCGTAGAAAGTACCTTTCCAACTCGTTCGCTCTCAAAACGGTAATAGATATGGAACCTGTCATCAGACAGAATTTCCAGAGATTGCTTGACTACCTAGATGAAACTTCAACTCAGAGTACTCCGATTAAGACATTGGATATTCGACGATGGTAAGTAACTTCTCCGATCAGACCCAACAACACTGAACAGGTAAAGGTTCAACTACTTCACTTTGGATGTCATCGGGGACATGGCTTTTGGCCTCCCTATGGGCTTCCTCGAAAGCAGATGCGATACCACAAGAGTGAAGTCTCCTGGAACGGATGAATACTGTATCCCCAGTACTCTTGATGCACTACATCGAGGGACAAGATTATCCACGGCTTTGGCTCAGCTATCCAGCATTCGATGCGTCAAAATCATCAAACGACTTTGCAATTCCACAAATTGGTTGAAACAATCAACTGGGGCTCAGGGTATCGAAGACTTTGATAATCTATGCATCAGCCAGCTAACTGGGGTACACATAAAAAAAGCCGTAGCATTAACAAGTTCACTGACAATTTGTTTAAAGATTGGACAACGGCTCTCCAAATCGTCCGCAACAAGACTTCATGGACAAGATCCTGAAGGACCGCGAAGGCAAAACTCGAGGACTTTCAATTCAAAGACTTTTATCTGAATCCATCGTCTTCATGAATGCTGGTAGCGAGACTACAGCTGCCGCTCTTTCAAGTACCCTATACTTTTTGCTCTCAAATCCAAAGTGCTTCGAGAAGCTACGAGCCGAGATCGACGCCAGACTAGTATCGGGTGACGAAGGAATTGTCTCATACGATTCTGCTAAAGACCTTCCATATTTGAGAGCGTGCATTGACGAGTCATTGAGACTTCGTCCCCCGATTGCCTACGCTCTGCAACGTCTCGTGGTTTGTCCCCAAGGCGCAATTATAGCGGGCCATCACATCAAACAAGGAACGACTGTTGCAGTTTCACCATGGACTATTCACCGGAACAGGAAACTGTATAAGAACCCTGATGAATTCGATCCGGAGCGCTGGTTTGACCTAGAGCAATTGTCCAATCTCAGAAGGTACTACATCGTGTTCAGTCAGGGACCGCGTCAATGCCTTGGCAGGCACATTGCGATTGTTGAACTGCAGATATTGATTTCAACCCTGGTGCGGAGATACGACATGTACTTGGCGGACCAAGAGATGGACTTCGTCATCTTTGATCGATTCAACTCGAACCCTGGGCCCTTCCTGTCAAGGTGGAGCGGCGGGTATTTGTGGACTAGTCAGGTTTGGGCATTGGAATGGGAGAGATGCATGGCTGTAGTCAATGTGTCTATACTGTCTTTATAGGATATCTGTAGTCTGTAGATAGACTCCATCGTGAGACTGGGAAATCCTCTAGTTGACCAGATGAGATCGACATCGACGCTATCCTAATCGGTTTCGTGCTATCTTGAGTCACACTTCACTGGTAGGTCAAAGCGGTGAATGCCAAGTTGCGCCAACGACTCCCGGCCCGACGATCTCTCTCGTGTTTGTCCTCACATATACCCGATTTAAGAAGCTCGCTAGAAGCCAAGACCATAGTCAAGCTTATCTGACACTCCAATTAAAGTCCCTATCGCCAACACTTTATTTGCACCTCCGTGGTCGACATCGCACTAGTCATCAATACCGAGATAGTGATGGGGTTTTAGGCCTTGATTCGCGGAATGAGCGATACCCCTGTCTGCTAGCTGAGCGCTAAGCCAGGTATCTCGCATGCATAAACTAAGCATACTCTCTAGTGCAAACATAAGAACCTTAGGATATTCCCGTATGGGTAATGTGTCCGAATCACGCGAGTCCATAAGAAAGAGGATTAGGTCCAGGGGTACCAGGGTCACACGAGGCCTCTACTGCCGATCAACTCAGCGCTATCTCGCATTCATCCCATCATATTGCGCTATATTTCTCCCTTTGCCGGATCGACATTATGGTTTTCCCTAACAAGAGGGTTCATCCCCTCCAAGGGAGTCGGCGCACCTTTCCCTTTGTGAGGAGCGGCCCCGAACGAGATAGCGGTCATGGCAAAGCAAATGGCGGGAGAGGCCGATGTTCGCTAGGAGAAAAGGTACGGGAAGGATTAAGCAGATCCAAGCATCCGAGGTGATAAGAAATTGATGACAGCATATAACCCCGCGGCTGCACCTGAACCCCAGCATTGGCAGCCTTCATGCCCTGGTATACCGTTGGACCCTTGAATACAAACATCTTTGCAACGTCTATGAGCTATTTTCGTCTTGATGACTCGTTCTGAGCAGGAATAACATCTTCAGAGTTAGATTTATGATACCCAACTCCAATCATCAGCGATATAATCAAGGAGGAGCATAGTCTTGCAAGGTAGCTAGCCAAGATATTTCGAGGCTAACTCCGCTACAAGTCTGTCTTGGCAGTGGCACTTTTGCTTGATACTATTCATCCACTATCACTTTCCTTACTTGGACACCTCGGCCGCCGTGACGGTTTAGGAAGCTGAATAGTCTCTATCCAAACTCAACGCTATCACGCAAGACTTGGTGTTGATGATATGGATGATTGGATCCAATTATATTATCAATCAGCTTAAAGTGTATTCATGCTGATCTGTGTATAAATACACTTGACGATCACCACGATAATCAGTTTTACTATCCTCATCCTCACAACCTCATCTCCTCTTGTATCTCTCTGTTCATCATGACTAGCTTCCGCCGCCTCGCTCTGGCTCTTGGAGCTCTGCTGCCCGCAGTTCTTGCTGCTCCTGCCGATGTCCTCTCCAAGCGACAGGCTGTCCCCGACAAGTACATCATCACCCTCAAGCCTGATGCCTCCGACCCCTCTGTTGCAGCTCACTTGAACTGGGTTGGCGATGTCCACCGCCGCAGCCTCAACAAGCGTGACACTTCCGGTGTTGAGAAGACTTTCAACATCAGCAGCTGGAGCGCTTACTCTGGCGAATTCGACAAGTCCACCATTGCTGAGATCAAGAAGAGCCCTGAGGTTTGTTTAAACATCCGGTCTTAGTCATTCAATCGCTAACATGCTATAGGTCGCTTTCGTTGAGCCTGACTACACTATGTACCTCAGCTACGAGGAGTCTGAGCCCGAGCTTACTGACCGTGCTCTGACCACCCAGTCTGGTGCACCATGGGGTCTCGGCACGATCTCTCACCGAACCTCCGGCTCTACCAGCTACATCTACGACACCACTGCCGGCCAAGGCTCTTACGCCTACGTCGTTGACAGCGGTGTCCAGGTCAGCCACACCAACTTCGGTGGCCGTGCTTCTCTTGGTTACAACGCTGTTGGTGGTGCTCACGAGGATACTCTCGGTCACGGTACTCACGTCGCCGGTACCATCGCTGGTACTACTTACGGTGTCGCCAAGCGGGTAAGTCATATATCATACAATCTTTCCATTCAAAGACTAACCAGCTTTCCAGGCCAACATCATCTCTGTCAAGGTCTTCGCTGGCCGTGAGGGATCTACCTCCACTATCCTTGCTGGCTTCAACTGGGCTGTCAACGACATCACCTCCAAGAGCCGTGCTGGTCGCTCTGTTATCAACCTGTCTCTCGGTGGTCCCGCTTCTCAGACCTGGACCTCTGCCATCAACGCTGCCTACAACTCCGGTGTCCTCTCTGTTGTTGCTGCCGGTAACGGTGACGATGCCGGCCGACCTCTTCCCGTCTCTGGCCAGTCTCCTGCCAACGCCCCCAACGCTCTGACCGTTGCTGCCATCGACTCCAGCTGGCGCCCTGCTTCTTTCACCAACTACGGTGCTGGTGTCGACGTCTTCGGCCCAGGTGTCAACATCCTCTCCACCTGGATCGGCTCCAACTCTGCTACCAACACCATCAGCGGTACCTCCATGGCCTGCCCTCACGTCGCCAGTCTTGCTCTGTACCTCCAGGTTCTTGAGGGTCTCTCCACCCCTGCGTCCGTCACCAACCGTATCAAGTCTCTTGCCACTACTGGCAGAATCACTGGTACTCTTAGCGGCTCTCCTAACAGCGTTGCCTACAACGGTAACGGTGCTTAAATGCAAAGGGTTCACCCTGGAGGAAATTTGGATAGAATATATCAATAGTGAAAATCAATACTACCGATGTTTCAATTTGACTCTCAGGAGACCCTGTTAAATATGCATTTAGTGTGACCCAAACTTCTTGTCATAAACTTAGGTAAATCCATTACTAGTCTAAACTAAACATCATGATAACTTAGGTAGGTTTGCAATAACATACTGTGACATACACAATTCTACACTCACTAGGGCTACGATTCTAGGAAACTCACATCACTGGGACGGCTAAATTACCAGGTAGCCCACGCCAACTTGGATTGAAAAAGGATAGAAGTCACAAGTATTAACAGAGAGAGATTGAGAAAATGAAAGTTGTCAATTTGTGAGTTGAGGCTCGTACTACTAATACATATAGGGGATTTAGGGATTTCAGAATTAGGTTTAGCGACCACCAACAGCAGGGAGGCCAGGGACGCCAACAGGAGGGCAGGTGTGAAGAGTATAACACTCGTCGGTCTTGCCAATAACACATCGCTTGCCATCGAAGATAGTGCCCTCGCCACATTCAGGTACCTTGGTGGAGATGCAAAGGCCACCGCTGGGAGTAAGACCTCGAGGGCAACGGGGGGGTTCAACGGAGACACACTTGCCACCCTTTCGTGTGGTACCACTAGCGCACTGAGGAGGAGTGACCGAGACACAGACATCATCTCTGAGCTCGGTTCCAGTAGGGCAACGGGGCTTTTGAGATGAGTCGCAAGTCTCAGTCTCGGAGTTGTACTTCATACCGGGAGCACAGCCAGGGTTCTTCTCAGAAGTACACTTGCTTCCGTTCCAGCTAGTACCAGGTTCACAACGAGGAGGCTCCTTGGATACACAGCTGGTGCCATCGAAAACAAGACCAGGTCGGCACTGAGGGTCAGAGTGATCAACGCAAGCACCGCCATCGAAGGACTTTCCAGGGTCACAGATAGGTCGCTCCTTTGAAACACAGTTGGTTCCATCGAACTGCATGTTGTTGGGGCAGGCCGGGACATCTTTCTCGGAGACACAGGTGGCCCCGTTGAAGATGTAGCCGGGCCTGCAAACAGGACGATCGTTAGAGATGCAGTTAACTCCATTAAAAGAGCTTCCGGTAGGACATTCTGGGGTAATAGAAGAAGTGCAGTCGTCATCATGGTGGTTGGTACCACGTTCGCAGACAGGAAGATCAGGGTACTTGCAGTATCGTCCAACGACTGTAGATCCGCGAGGACACTGAGGACGCTCCTCTGAGATGCAGTAATCACCGGTCAGAGTGTGGCCAGGTTCACAGACGGGAGGGGTGCTGGAGATACAATTCTTGCCGCTGAGAACACTTCCGGGAGGGCAGGCCGCACGGTCCTCGAGAACACAGTTCTCTCCGTTGAAAACGGCACCAGGGCGGCAACGAGGGCTCTCAGAGATGATGCATCGTCCGTTGGTGTACTGTCCAGCACGGCACTGAGGAACAGACTGAACAATGCAAGTCTTTCCATTCCACTTTCCGCCTGTAGGGCAGCTGGGCTCTTCAGTGGGACTGACCCAGCAGCGGCCCTTGTCATAGTGAGTGCCAGGAGGACAGTCATCCTCATCATCAACAGACTTGAAGCAGGTGTCTCCATTGAAGTCAAAGTTCTTGTAACAGCAGGCCGACTTTCCACTAGTCTTGTCTGAGACGATGTAGGTTCCGCCAGGGCAGGAAGCTTGCTCTCGGAGACACAAACTCTTCCCTCGAGGTTGAATCCAGGAGGGCAAGACGGCTTGTCTTCACAGACCTTGCCGTTGAAGAAGCCTGGTTCACAAGATGGGGGCTTTTCGGAGACACAAGCAGTGCCATCAAAGTTGGATCCGGGAGGACACCTCGGCTTTGACTCATGGGTGCACACTCCCTTGTTGATGACATAGCCGGGAGGGCAAGATGGAGGAGTTTCGCCGATACAATTGCCGTCAGCGAGTTTGCTTCCGGGGGGGCAAGACGGCGGCTTTGAATCAACACAGCTACCATCCTCGTACTTGAAAGGAGAAGGGCACTGAGGCTTGCTGCTCGAAGTACAAAGACGGTTCTTGAGAGTGAATCCTGGAGGGCATCCAGCTTCAGAGAGGGAGACACAGTTGCCATCCTGGTATTTGAACCCAGGGTTGCAACGTGGTTCGGCCTCAGACTCGCAGGACTCGCCGTTAAATCGGCTGCCAGGAGGACAGCTAGGTGCGGTGCCGATACAGTTGCGACCATTGTAGATCAGACCATCAGGGCACTTGGGTGGCTTCTCGCTGATGCAAGTGTTTCCCTCAAGACGAGTACCCTCAGGGCAGACAGACGAGTGAGGGAAAACACAGCCAGTACCATCGTTGACAGTTCCAATGGGACAGCAACGGCTGTTGCCAGAAGCATCTTGAACAGGCACAATCTGGCTGAGGTCGATGGACCGAGCTGGACGAGTGCTTGGGATGTCAAGCACCGGAGGCGGGCCAGAGCCATTGCTGAGCACGGAAGGCAATCCAGCTTGCTGAACCATAAGACGAGCATCGAACGGAACGTCCTTTGCTGTGCTGGTCAGCGCGAAGCTGGAGAGTGCGAGGATGGTCTTCCAGGATTCATGCATGGTTGGGAAAGGAAAGAGAAAGGTGAAGGAGGATGGGGAGATGAGGAGTGAATGCGAACTTGGAGTGCGAATGAAGTCCTCTTTTATCTACAAAATTCCCTTTCCAATGTTTTGCTTTCAGTCTTTACTGAGATACATCGTCCACGTCTCTTAGTTTGTTGGCGGCATGATACCTTGGCAGTCGTATATCCCGTCCCAGCAGCGCCACGGCTGGAAATCTTTGGCGTTTGTGAACGGCCGCCAATTCTCGGATGTCGCTTCTCCGGCCGAAATTCGTTGTTTTAACTTGCTATTGGGGTTTGATTCAGAAGGGGACTGTCTTCTCACTTGTGCCGGTCGGTGGCTGGTGGTGATCTACAGCTGTCCCTTCTGAGCAGGGATTGTCTCTCAATTGCATTCTTAAGATGCGGGGATGAAACTATCGTAACCTAACTTTGATATCTCTATGGACTTTCCTGCCATTGCAAACCTTGGTCCCATTAGAATCGCACTCTTAGTTAGATCTCGGCAAAAGGATACTACTTAGGGATAGCGAAAAGTGTAAGGGTGAAATCGCAAGTGAGTAAGTACTTCAATAAGTCTAGCACATATTGGGATGAGGTTCAGTAGACTGCTGGCTTATGCTCGCTCCCTTGCTTGGTAGTCTCAGCTATTCTGATACCCTATGAATTGTCTTAATGACTACCTTCTCATCGATAATCTACTAGCTGCGTTTCCTTTACTAGAACACGGAGATGTCGAGACCTTTCCCTCCCAAAAGGGATGTTCTGGCGCTACTAAAGGTGTTCTGATACGAGGGAGGATCATTATGTTATGCCAATCTTGGGACTTTGGCAGTAATACCGGGGAGTCGGAGCGTGCAAACATGAGTTCATGGGCCACTATTACAAACAATGTCTTGCTTTTGACTGCCAAAAAGCTTGCCTCCTATCCCTGCGGAAGTCAAAATTGCTTATTTGGGGACCTTTACAGCCTCCGCTTACTATTTGGGCTTGCTTTTGGAAAATGATAGTCATATTGCTAGAAAATGTGTCAAATACGAGGCCTTCAGCTGAATGTCTTGACCGATCCCTTGCCGTTCTGGGTGAACTTTGGTCTCACTAATGTTGCCGCGACGCGTAGATGCAGATTTTAGGCCTCCCTTTAATATGTCTTAAGGTTTGGATTTGCAGACGATCAGCACCGAGCTCGGAACGGGCCATTGGGCGTGCCGGCGGAAGGGATTTTACCTGAGACAGGCCATACCTAACTTGTAGAAGAGGCCGTTTTCCTAAAGTTAATCTCTGAGGCCTTCGTAGATTATATATTTCTTTGATCCAATTGTATTTCTTATATTATTTCTTGATTCTCTCTTATGCAGCTGCCATGGAACTTGGCCAGCCTGCTTCTGGCCATGTCCGTCCTTGCATAATAGCGGCCTCAGCTGATATGCTTGTGCAGGGATCTTCTTAGATAATGCAGAGCTTGTATTTCTTCATTGGCTAGCATGCGAGATTATCTGTATTCAAGTCTACTCGGATGAGAGGGCTGAGACTGACTATGGTGATTTCGTCACCATCACTAACTTTCATGTGCATCTACATGAGGAATGTGCCCGCATCTCGCTATGCTTTTGCGACGGACCGGCATGTGACGCAGGTCAATGGAGCTGTCAGACAAATAGAGCGTCCCGTGTCTTTACTATCCCATTTGAGGTGGGATTTCCAGTTCTGTCTCAGATTGACGTCGGCATTTACCAGGCAAATACCGCCGGAACCCTTCCGATGGACTACTGTCTCAATTTCCTTGGAATATTTTCATTTCGGCAGGCTTTCTGGAGGTCTTCAGCCAGCCATCTTCCATGCGGAGATTCCTTGTTGGTAAATATTGAGATAAGACTGGTCCTGAAGCATTTGAGGCAACTGTAAGCGCTAGGAAATGACGATGAAATGTCTAAGAAAGAGGAAATTGAGAGGACGTCAGCTGTGTAAACGCCATGATACGATGGATATGATCATCCAGCATGCATGCTTGAATCGAGTGAGGTCTGCATCTTGTCCGAGCGTAAAGGTTGGTGTATGATCAAGAGCTGCGTATAAAGGATGACATTGAGAACGCTATGAGGAACCTATGCATCCAACGCTCAGTATTCGTCTTATCATAGCACTCAAACGCTTTCAAACTTTTATTGAATTCAATCGCCTCTCAAAGCCCATCATGGTCTACTACGCTTTTCTCAAATGGGTACATCTTCAAACTTCAGCAGCCTTTAGGGACCGGCATTCTGACCTTTTTTTAAATAGCAAACGTCTAAGCCCAATTATCGATACCTTCTTACAGTTCCTGATGCTGAGACCATCGATGAGTGGTGGCGCGAGGCATCTACCAAGGATCCAGAGCATGTCAAGCGTCTCGGCCCTGATTTCTACTCTTGGGGCAGCGGCGCTTAGGCGTGGGACCTGGCTCCTTCATTCTTAAACAAGATCATATACACCTTGCTGAATGATCGTGATAGTCGTATCATATCCAACTTCACGCAACCTCCAAGAGTCAGCATCCTTAGTAGTAATTCGTAGGTTCCTTCAAGGCATTCTTCTGAGGCTTTAATGTCTAACGTACTGCAGCTACTACATTCGATCCAAGTCTAGCCCAGAGCTATACTGGCTTGAAAAGGGCGGTTTGGTCTATGCGACTAAGCAGGGCTGCACTCGCTTCACCTTCCGTCTGGACGGAGAGCGTGATAGTGACAGAAACAGGACTGTCATCATCGGCAAGGACTACATCTCCGTTAGCACAGTTGGAGGCTCTGCTTAGAAGTATGTTAGCGTCAACGACAATGGTGAGGTCGTCCTCAGTGGACATAGTTGCCGCATGTACTACAGTGACTTGAAGAACATGTTTCTTGCCTAGGGAGAGGCGGGTGACCTTAAAAGTGCTACTGTTATGAAGACTGATGGCTTCGGTGAGGAGTGGGAACTCATCAGATAGATAGAAGCTAGGGTCTGATAGCTATTTCATATCCGATGACCCAAATGGCGTCGGAGAAGTACTAGATATTTCATTTGTTGTCATTACTATGGGATGACTGCGGCCTATAAGGTTAAGCTTTAGGCTGCAAACACAGATAATGAATGACAACACGATATTTTTTCCCCCGCATTTGTTGTCATAGATCAGTTGTTTCCGACTTCAAGCTTCCTATCAATACTGGCCAAAACTGCTTATCTTCGCATCTGCAACATGTTGGCAAACGCTTGCTGCGATTCGCTGGCCTCTCCCGAGGTGATTGATCAGGATGTGAGCACTAATGCAGTTACTGTATAGTAACAAGCACACAACCATAGTCATTGGTTGGGAAGCCGACAAGCCCCAGTGATCAGCGTGTTACTGTACAGTAGCAGCAGCTTACGACGCCAGTGAATATGGATCCAATTCAAGACTGGGTCAGAGTGATCAATATATGAACATCTAATTGAGAAGCTTCATTTCGCAGATATTTTAATGCTGCTTCTTCCTTACACTCCTCATTAATAGTATAATTCCAGCTCATTCATCCTTTATTGTGTATCGATCGCTTCACTGTACTACCCCTCATCACTTAGTCAAAATGTCCATCGCACGATCTAAGCTCAAGTTTCGCGCTCCTCCGTCAATGCAATTGAGTGACGGCTCAACCAAGTCCAAAACATCTCCCCCAGACAATAATTCCTCCATCGCCACATCTCTGGATCGAGCACGAACTCGATTCGCGGTGACGGGCAATGCCATTGTGACTGGGGGAGCTAGCGATATCAGGTCTGTCGCCTATCAAGCTCTGCTTAAACACGGACTCCAGGGACTGGCTATCTTTGACTTGCATCCTGATGCTGGACAAAGTACAGTCACCAGTCTTCAAAATGACTTCCCTGAGGCGAAGATCGCATTTACCAAGGTTGATGTGACAGATCCAGAGTCCGTTGAAGCCGCCGTTGCCAACGCGGAGCAAACGATTGGTCCCATTAACATCTGCCTCTGCTTTGCAGGCATCGCCTTTGCAGCGCATGCTTTGGATATCACTCCACAGCAATTCAAGACCATGTTTGATGTCAATACCACGGGCTCGTTTCTGGTAGCACAAGCTGTCGCAAAGCGTATCGCAAGCGGAGGAACCGGTGGCTCAATCATCCTGATGGCAAGCATATCTGCCTATATAGTCAACTTTCCTCAACCTCAAGTCCATTACAACGCTGCCAAGGCGGCCGTCATCTCCATGAAAAGCTCACTTGCCGCAGAGTGGGCGGTACACGGTATCCGTGTCAATAGTATCAGTCCTGGGTACATGGACACTATTCTAAATGAGGGAGATGGTTTGGCCGAACATAGAGCTATTTGGGCAAAGAGAACTCCGTATGGCCGCATGGGAAATCCGAAGGAGCTCACGGGTGCTGTTGTCTTGCTCGCGAGCAAAGCAGGTAGTTACATCACAGGCGCAGATATCCTTGTAGATGGCGGGATCAGTGTCTTCTAGAGATCCCTGAGAAAGTATTAGCAGTACACTATAGTCCATTCAGCTACTAGTACAATTTGATTCCTCTGAGCTTTTTAGAGTCCACGGGCAAGCTAACCCTTCTCAATTTATTGGCCATCCATCGATAATCGATGATCCACCTGATGATGATCAGTCAAAACTCCCATCGTCTACGTATCGTGAGAAGCGCTCTATAGTATTTTACGAGGAGGCAATGAGTCAACACTTATGATATACTTCTTCTTCTTCTTCTTTTCTTCAATCCATATCAGATATGACAAAAGCAAACACCAATGGCATTTTGCCATAGCTTTACAGTCGCCACGCGTACGTGACTAGACAGTATGCGGTTCTTGGAATGGCCGGGTACTGTACAGTACTTCATACTCCACAATATTGGTTGATACCTCCGAAGCTGTAACTGTACAGTCCATGCATTAGCTTCTCGCCCATTACTCACCACGACGCTTTCCGCTGTCTTGTCCCTAAGGATTTTCATTATCTTTCATGGGTCTCATTCAACTATAAATGAAGCCGTTCCTTTCATTCATCTTGTTCTACGGGTTCTTCAAGTCAGTTTTTAACTTTCAATCTCTGTACTCTCCACACAGCGCCCATTCACTATGAGCAAAGTCACCTGGCTTGACAAGCTCCAGGGGCAAGGTACGACAACCCTTCCTCTCCCCTATCGCCATTATTCGAACTCAAAATTGTTTTATAGTCAAGATCGACATTGACTGCATGGATCCAGAAGAGGCGAAGAGATTTCTGCCTTTCAAGCCACATGATCAAACGAGCAATCAGCGCTTGGTCTATGAACAAATGATCTCTCCCGAGAACCGCGAATTGTTCTTAAAAACTGTCCAAGAAGGCAAAGACGAAGGATGGGAGGTAATCCTTGATCGCATGGTAAGTCACTTTATCTATCTTGATGTCAGCCACTCATTCACCTCATCGTTTGCAGAGTGCCCTGCTGTGCGCCAAAAACATAGAAAACATTCAAGGACGTGTCCTGCTTCAGACCTCAGCTTCCTATGCATACGACACAAGAAAGGTTGTAGCCCAGGCCCGATCCTATGCACGCGAGTTCGAGAAGCTTGGTATCTCGAAGGATCGAATTTGTATCAAGATTCCGTGTACAGGTCCTGCTCTCAACGCCAGCCCGATTCTACTTAAAGAAGGGATCTGTACGCTGGGAACTTCTCTATTCTCTGTTGCTCAAGCCATCGCTGCCAGCCAGGCTGATGTGCTGTCCATTAGCCCTTACTATAATTGTGAGATCCTGCCTCGTTTATGTGTCTCGTTCGATATGCTCACATCCCCATAGTTCCTTGGTATCATACAGACCGAGAGCAGTGGCCCAATGTTGAGGACCCGGCTCTCGATCATCCTATGTCACCCAGGATCGTACGAACCCAGCAGATTTACAAGCGCCTTCGAGAAGAGACTGGTAAGACTCAACCACTACTCAAACCAGCAAGGTAGGTACCAGAATTCTAGAGGGTGAGACCTTGGCACTGACTTTGCTTTTCAGCTTCATATCCGCTCGTGAGGCAATGGCTATGGCCGAGCTCGGCTGTGATCACGCCACTATTCCTGGGGATATCCTCCTCCAACTCTCGTTATTGGATGTTGAAGCAAACCCGCCACCTGGCAGTGATTCTTACATGAAGACCGGTACCCTGTCGCAACGAACTGCCCATCTGGCACAGGTTGATCCCCTGGCCGGTCCCGACTGGCCTGGACTTCCAGCACTTGATATCGACTATCTGGCAGATAATGGGGCCGCACTGACCGAGGCCATCGCTGCTGACACTGTTACCTAGAGGGGGCTTGACGAAGCTTTGGAGGCATTCAAGGCAAACGAGCTGCAGAGTCGAGATTCAATCGAAGAAGCTTTAAAGCAGTTCTGATGATTATCATTTCCTTTTTCTCCGTGCCGATAGTAAATTCTCATTAAATACAACTCTGTATCTCATTATCCCCTACACTACTGTGAACAAAAGATAAAACATCGCTTTCACTGATACCACCAACCCAAGCCGAATTAGGGCTTAAAATTCCCACGGGTACCCAGATGTTAGCCCACCTAATTAGGCCCATGGGTAGGTCTGGGTACCCATAGTGGGTTATTTTTTCTAACCTACCCAACTGGGTACCCAAAACTTACCCTATTCTATTAATAGTTACCCAATAGATACCCAAATAGCTTAAATAAATTTATATTAAATATTTAAAAAATATATTATAAATCTATATAATTATATATATATATATAAATTTTATTATAATTATTTTACTTATAAATAGCTATTTTATTTGCTATTTTACTTTCTTATTAATACCTAGAAAAAAATATACCCAGTTTAGGGTACCCATAGTGGGTTATTTTTTCTAACCTACCTAATTGGGTACCTAGACCTACCTACGGGCAGGTTGTGGGTACCCATGGGTCGGGTATTTTAAGCCCTGAGCCGAATCCTCATCAATAACTCCCTGTGTCCAGGAACTCGCCATCAGGGTTTAAAATTCCCATGGGTACCTAATGATAGCTTAATGCCCAGTTACCTAGGCATCTAGTTAAATAAATAATATTATATATAGGTACCTATAGGTATTTTAGAATATTCTTATAATACCTATAATATATATAGATACTAGAAATTGCCTATAAGTACTTATAAGTAATATTATACTTTTTTATATAACTCTTAAAAGTAGTATAAATATAATATATTTATAGTAATTATTTATAATAATCTATATAAAAAGTGTATTTATATATATAAAAAAAACATTAAATTAAATATATACTATTTATATAAAAAGTATTATTAATTTCTAGCTAACTATTTAATATTAGTATTCTAAGAATTTATTCTTTTAATCTAGCTTTTAACTTATAATAACTGCTATAAGTTAGTATATTAAGCTTTACTTAATCTAAGTCTTTTTAAAGGTATATAAAGATAGAGGTTAATAGAATCTAAATTATAAAAAGACTAAAGTAAGCTTAATAATATAGGTAATAGGAATTAGTTAGTAAATAATTATAAAAGTTATAAGTCTTAAAAATAAAAGGAAGATATTTATAATTAGAGAAGAATAGAAAATAGTTATTAATAGGTTACTAATAAAGTATTTATATAAATAACTTCTTCTTTATATATTATTAGTAAATAAAGAAAGGTTAAATATTATAGTATTTCTCTAAGTAATATAAAATATATAAAGGCTTTTTATAGCTTTTTAAGCTAATCTAGAAAGTCTTTTATAAAAGAAGATAGCTTAAATAAGTCTAAGTTAAAAGACTCTTAAGATTAGTCTAAGGCTATAGAATAGAAATGTAATAAGAATCTTTTTTTAATTAAAGAAACCTTTAAAGTATATTATTTATATTAGTATATAAAGCAATATATACTTTATGCTTTTTTAATTGTAATAGTACTTAGCTATATTGTAAGAAGGTCTTTAGCTATATAGCTTAATGTAGAATATTTAGGATTATAAGTAATATAAGCTTAGAATTAAAAGAGACTTTCTTTAAATTACCTTTCTATTTATTATATTAGTTAATAATATAATATAATACTATACTAAATATATCTTCTTTAAAGAAAGATCTATATATAATTAAAGCTAATTTTTAAAAGTAGCTAGCCTATAAACTATAATAAGTATATAATTACTATATTAAATTATTATAAATACCTTTTTAAAACTAAAAAAACTAAAAAGAAGATTCTATTCTTTTATTAATAGTAATATAAATAGATCTATATAGCTAGATATATATTAAGAGATATAAAGTTAAATAAAGTTAGCTTTAGCTTATTCTTTAATATTGCTAATACTTAAAGATAAAAGAATAAATTAAATACTGCTTTAGTAAGTATTTTATTTTAATTTTAATAGAAGTAAAAGAAGAAGAATAATAAGATAAAAGGTCTTAGTAATAAATAAATTTATATACTTATATAGCTTTATTATAGCTTAATAAATGCTATAGGAAAGAACCTTTATTTAAGGTTAATAATTTTAGCTACCTTTAAGTAAAAAGAGCCTCTTTTAATAAATACTAAGATAGCAGCTAATAATCTTAAGCTAAGTCTATATAGTAAATAAGCTATTAATAGCTAAATAACTAATAGAATTAAAAAGATAAATAAAAATATAAGTATAATTAATAAGGTAATTAATCTATTACTAATTTTTAGCAGTAATCTTATAATTCCTATTAAGGTAGTCTTTAAACTATTCTTAGATAAATAGTTTTAGTATTCTAGCTCTTATAAGTATTATAGTTATTAAGTTCTATTAAGTTAAGATATTATAAATTAATTTTAAAGGTTATAAAATAGTCTTATTTTATATTTAATAAGCTTAAATCTCTTTAAATTTTTATATAAGCTTAAGACTTTAAGTAAATTTAATAGTAAGGTAATAAACTTAAAAGATAATTAATTATAATTAACTTAGTAATTATTATATATAATTATTATAAGAAATATATTATAAGAAAAAATATATATACTTAAAGAATAAATAAAAATAAATAATTAATGCTAATAAGATTAAATAATTAATCTATAACTTGCTATTTTAAGGCATTAAATTAATTATCTATTAAGTCCTTATTATTAAGGCCTTTATTTTAAGAAAGGTTATTTCCCTTATTCTTATTCTTATTATAATTATTACCTTTTAAAATTACTATCTCTTAAGATATAATTCTAATATAATTTATAATTTCTTATATAATAAGGTTTAAAATATAAGCTATATATTATATAAAATAAGAGTAAGGTAAAGATATAGGCTATAACTTAATTTTAATCTTATAATTTAAATCCTTAATATTAAGATATATATTATTATTTACTATAATTACCTAAAGGCAATTTAGAAAATAATAATTCTAAAAGCTATATATTATATAAGAGTTTAATATAACCCTACTTTAATCCTTAGATATATTAATAAATCTAAGTATAATTCTTTTAAGTTACTATTAAGTATTAAGAAAATAAGTAAAAATACTAAGAATAATAAACTTATTATAAGGTATTAACTATATATTTAATATAAAAGAGACTTTAGCCTTTAAAGAAAGAGTTTAAAGAATAGCCTTTTATAAAGATAAAGACTTATTTTAAATTTATTTAATAAGAGTTAAGCTACTAGGTAGTTAAAGGTATAGTAAGATAAAAGCTATAAGCTACTAAAATGCTAAATTTACTATAATATTTATAAATAAATAGCTATTAGTAATAAAATAAGTAAGATAGTAAATAGATTCTATTTACTATTTAGTAGTATTAATCTATTAAAAGTAAGCTAAAATTATTATATTTAATTACTATAAATATATTTATATTAAAATTAAAATATACTATATTAATTCCCTTAAATATCTTTATTCTAGAAGCCTTTTTCTTATAAATAGCTAAGTTTAAATGCCTATATATACTTAATATACTAGTTCTAGATATATTAGGATATATTAGAGTAATATAATAAAAGCAGTATATAATCTATAGTCTTCTATCTAATCTCTATAAACCTTAATTAAATTAAGACTAGCTAGAAGAGTCTCTCTTCCCCTAGAAGATTTTTAAAGCCTTTAACTTTAGTAATTAGAGTAAATAGGAAGTACTAGGTATAGATTTAATATATAATATTTACTATTATATTATTTTTTACTAAAGAAAAAAGGCATTAATAGTAAAAGAGTTAAATAGAATATAAAAAGGCTTATTAAGTATAGTTAGTTTAAGGCTAAGTAAGCTTTATAAAGACATTTTAATAATAAAATATAACTTAAAATTAGTTTAAGAGTAAAAAGAAATTTTTAAAAAGGATTACTATAAAAGATTATTATTTTACTTAATAACTTTAAACTAAAAGATTTATAATTATATTAATTAATCTTAACTATAATAAACTAAAACTATATTAAGTTAAAGTAAGCCTTTAGTATAATACTTAAAACTTTAATATATTTTATTATATAAATGCTAAATTACATTTAGTTAACTAAAAGAGCTATCTTTACTTAAACTTAATAAGAATCTAACTGTAAATAAAAAAGGTTTTTTAATTCTTATTTTTCTTTTTTTTTTATAACTTATAAAAATTTTAAAATAATATAAATATATTACTTTTAAAATAATACTTAATAATCTTAAAAGTAAAATTCTTCTTAAGGTATATATTATATTAATATTTTACTTACTATATATATTTATTTATTAACTATTTTATAAGTATTACTACTTTAATTAAATTAATAGTTAAGCTTTTATACTTTAAGATTTACCTTATAATATAGTAAAAAATTATAATAGTTAAATATAAAGCTATTAAGTAAAATTAAAAATAGATTAAAGAGATTAAAAAGAAAATATATAATATAAAATAAGTAAAAGCCTTAAGGTTATATATAGTAGCAATTAAAATAAAATAATAAGTTAATTCTTAAGTACTTTTTACTATTTATATTAATATAATAAGTAAAAATTCTTTAGAATATCTATTAACTTTAATATATAATTAAACTTTTTATATTATAACTGCTATTTTAGCAAATTATTTAGAAAATTAAGTTAAGTATAAAGTCTAATCTGCAATTTTAGTTATTAGCAATTAAAGCGCTTTAAGAAATAAGTAAAAGCTTTATTATTATGCTATTTAAAAGTAAATTAAATATTTATATTTTAAAAATCTTAACTAAGTATAATTAAGCTTAAACTTATATATAATCTATATAAAGCATATAACTTTATATTATACTAATATAAGATTAGTAAAAATAATTTATAAAAATATAAGATTTTAAAATAGCTTTTTTAAATAATAAATAAAAGGTATATTAGCTAATTATTATAAATAATTAGCTTAATTAACTTCTTATTATACTTTAACTTAAGTAAATAAAAATCTTTAATATCTTATTTCTTATGCTAATACTAGCTATATATTTTTTACTTATTTTTCTCCTTTAAAGAGTCTTAAAGGCATTAAGGTAATTTAAGGTTTAATATTAATAAGCTCTAATAGCTTATAAGCTTTAATAAGAAGCTAAAATATAAGATAATTAGTACTCTTAAAATGCTACAATACTTCCTTACCTAAGCCTAAATGCTATAAGGTAATATTATCTTAAAGAGATAGAAGCTTAAAAAGGTAATCTTATATAGTAAATATATACTTTTACTAGTAATAGATTTATTAGATTTTTTTAAGTATAAAAGGTTTATTAGTTTAATAAGAATATTAATAAGCTTCTTATTATATTTACTATTCTTAATAATAAAAGACTTAAAATCTATTAAGGTTACTATAATAAATTAATATATTATAAAATCTTATAATAATATTATTTTATTATTACTTTTATATTAAAAGAAACTTAAAAGGAAAAATATCTTTATATACTTAACTTAAATTTAAAAGCTTACTAAAAGGCTTTTATATAAAAGCTTAATTATTTATAAATAATTTAAAGAATAAATTAAAAGGCTTAAATGCCTTTAAATTCTTTAATTTTATAATATATTAAATATATAACTTAAATTAAAAAAAGATATTTAAATTATAAAGTAGAAATATAGATTATTTATAGCTAATTATAAGCAGGTAATTACTATAAATAATTATTATAAATACTTACTTAAAGAACTTAAACTTAATTTAAATAGTATTAATCTTATACTTAATATTTTAAAGGTAATTTATAATTTTATTATATTTAACTTATAAAAAATATAATATAGTAATTATTAGCTATTTAATATAAATTATATAAATTTTAAAATTAGCTTAAATAATTAGCTTAAATTAATTTAAAAATATTATATTTTTATATTATAATCTTTTATTACTTAATTTATTTATTAGTTTTTAATAAGATTATAATTTAACTTTTATTTTAATTAAGTATTTTATTAATAGAAATAAGCTAGTAATTATTCTTCTTAATAAGATGTTAAGCTGTAAACAGCAAAACGCTCTCTGATTGGTCAGATTGAACCCACTGCGCTATTTCTATAGCTTAATAAGGTTAAACCAACTGCTACCTTCAATTGAAGAAAACAAGGCTCTTTCAATTAAAGCTAGAATGCTTATTATAACTAATCTACGCTTTATATAACAGTTATAAGCCTAGATAGAAAGCAATTCCTAGTAACTTCTACTGCATAACTAATAGCATTTTAGCAATTCCTTAATTCTTTCTAAATTCTAATTCTTTAAATCTTTAAAATGTAAACCCTAAACCCTTACATATAACTTTACTGCATGAAAATCCCTTAACCCTTTAAATAAGCATACTATACTAAGATCTAATGCATTACTAACATTTATATATAAGACTAAATGCTATAATATTATAAGTAATTAAACCTAATGCTATTAGAAGGCTTAATATATGCATTATATACCTATAGAGTACTAAAAACTGGGTTAAATGGCTAGTAGAGCTCTAAGTGTATGCTATATTACTTAGGATCTAGAAATACATTAACCTAAGCATTACAGAAAGCAATAATAACTATCTTATTTACCTAGTTAAATGTACCTAGAAAGAATATAAGATTAAGCATATTAATAATAACTTAGTACTTAATTAAGAGTTAATATTAATGCAATTATAGTTCTATAATATTATAAATACCTTATATAACTATAATATTTATATCTATAAAAAGCATTTTATTAAAGAAAAAGCTTTAAGGGAGTAGATTAATAAGATAATAAAAGGTCTTACCTTTAATTACATCTAGCAAGAAGTTAACTTAAAATATAAAAATAAATATATACCTCTAAGAAAGCTTATTTAAGGTATTAAGAAGTAATATACCTTAAGTAACATATAAGTCCTTAGTATACTCTAAAGGGAATACTACCTAGTACTTAAACAAGTAAAATATATAAGTATAAAGCCTATAGTATAGTATAAGCGCTAGAATAGCTTCTATAAATAGGCTATAGCTTATAATCTAAATAAGATTAAGGGAAATATAGCTATAATAGACTTCCTTTAAGCAATTAGAAACTGTTTTAAACTATTATAAGCTTAAAATAAGCTTAATAAGCATACAATTAATATATCTAGAGGGCTTCTAACCTAATCTAAGCTTATTATAGAGATTAAAAGGCAAAACCCTAACATTAAAGCAAGTAAGGTCTCCTAACAGCTAGAATGTAATAAGAAGGCAACCTAAGCAGAGCTCCTTAAGGTAGCAGATAAGTTCTAAGCAATTACAAGAAATAACCTATTTAAGAAGAAGGGCATTATATTTACTGCCTAGAATATATAATCTACTAATATAAGTAAAGGCTATAACTGCTTATACTAAACTTAAGATAATTCCTTAAAGTATAAGTAAAAGCCTATAGAGTGTAAGATAGTTATATATATGCTTTTTAGTAAAAGATACCTAAAGTAGAAGTACTATCTAGGTAAAAAGTACTATATAATTATCTATAAAGAGGTTATAAAGCTAAAGTAAAAGGAACTTAAAAAGTAACTAGTAAAGAAAGGCATTAAGCTTAATAGTAATAATTAAAGCACTAAAGATAATAATAGTAACATCTTAAGCAGTTTCTAAGCTAATATAATACTTAAAGTTTCTAATAACTTCTATACTTATACTTTCCTTAACCTAAATGCATAGTATAAGAAAGAACTACTATATATCTTCTTAGCCTTTAAGGCCTTTACCTACCTACTCTTAGAAAGTATAATCTAGGATTTAGAAGCATCTATATATTTAGTTAATAATAAAGCTTACTTTAATCTAGAAACTTTTAAAGCTATAAATTAGATTATAGAATTAGATATAACCTCTAATAAGATTATTAGTAAAGGAAAGTATACTTTTAAGGGAATACTTAATAGAAGAGACTTAATAATTAGTAATATCTATATAATTAAAGGATTTTATATTAATATTATCTCTTCTACTTATATATATAATTTAAGACTTTAAATATATAAAGAAGACTATACTATATACTATAAATTAGTAGATAAGAATATTATTATTTATAAGCTTTAGCTTATTAATAATCTTATTTTTCTTAAATATAAGTAGCTTAATATTTATCTTAAAGCTCTATTAATACTACTATATAATATAATATTAATAAGTTAAGTAAAGATTATAATAAGCATTCTTAGTAAGAGAAGAATACTCCCTTAAAGATCTTTATAAGATTAACTTAACCTAAGAGAAGATATAGTAATAATATAGCATTTAAGACTTAGATATTTATTAAAGGATATACTTAAGAAGGCTATATTGCATATATAGAATATTAAGATTAAGGAAATCCTAAGGATTAAGTATAAGATCTATACTAGAATGCATACTACTTAAGTTATCTTAAGAAGAAAGTTAAAAAGGAATACTTTAAGACCCTTTTAATATATATATTAAGATCTTTAAGATTATATAGAAAGCTATAATAAATTAAGATAGCTATTAGTTATTAAGGATAAATATAGTAAATAGATATTTACTTAAGCTTTATATATAAAGCAGTATAATATAGTATTTAATGCTTTATTTTACTTTAAATGCTAGGTATAATATTAATTTAAAGTAGTAATCTATATAATCTACTAAGATAATAAGTATACTATAATTGCAGTTAAGGAGCTAACCTAATTCTAATACTAGGTAAATTTTTAAGGCATTAAGCTAAAGCTTATACTACTAGATACTTATAAAGCAAATAGAGCTGCTAAATAAAGCAGCAAGTAAATTACTATAAAATCCATTTTAATGCTTTATAGGGCTAACCTGCTAGAAGAGCTTTAGCCTAAAAGCACTAAAATAGCATCCTATCTACTTAATATTAGCCTATTATGCAGATTTAAATAGAAATTACTAATTAAAGTACTTAAAGAATAGTTTAAATACTATATATTATTATAAATAAAAAAAGAAAATGCAAATCTTAAACTAAGTATAAGTTTACTGCTTACATATAGTTACTATATATACCTCCTAAGAAGGGAAAGGGAAGAAGGAAAAGAAAAGAGAAATATAAAGATTAAGCTAAAAGCATATATTAGATACTTAGTTAGCTATATTATAAGTAATATATATTATATCTAGATCTTTTACCTTAAGAGAGTAATAATAATATAAAATATATAATTTAATAAATCTATCTTTTATAATAAATACATTAAGCCTTAATTAAAAGAGCTTATTATTAAGCTTAATAACTAAGTAGTTTATAAAGATTAGTCTTATCTAGATAAAACTAAAATAAAAAGAGCTCCTTAAGTAAATATACTAGTTAAATAACTAGTTAGATTAAGCTTAAAGGTAAATACTATGCCTATAAGTATCCTATAATAATTAGAAAGTATAAAGGATACTTAAAGCATAGTAAAAGATCTAATTAAACCTTAACTAACTAGACTTAAAATGCTAGAAGTAACCTTAAAACTAGATATATACCTAGGAGGTAGTAGTATAGCTTAAACTCCTTTAAGCCTTAATATAATAATATAAGGAAAAGAAACCCTTCTTAAAGTAGAAGATAATATAGTAAACTAAAAGCTTTAAAGCTTTACTAGTATAAATAAAAGCTTACTAGAAGAAAGTATTATACCTTAAGGATAATAAAGTACTACTAGAAATATCCTTAGAAGCTTAATAGAAAGTTAAAGAGTATAAATATAATACCCTTAAGAAGTAAAGAAAGTGCTATTAAATAGTAAATATATATTAAATAAACTAATAAGAGTAACTCTTAAATGCTCTAGAACTCTAAATAAGGGTAAAATAGAGACCTTAGCTCTACTAGGATATTAGATGCACTCTATAATACTAGTTAAGATATAAACTAATGCTCTACTAGATGCAGAGATGTAGGCAATAATATAGCTAGAGCTTGCAGTAAATCAAGAAGCATAACTAAAAAGGGGCTAAGGATGCCCCAGGGGGAAAAGACAACCTGCAGAAGAACTATCAAGATATAATACTTAATAACAAGATATTAAATAAGAAGGAAAGAGTATAAGATAGGACCTAAAAATACAGATAAAGATATAAGAGCATAAATAGGATAATAAAGCAGCTTTCTTCTTAACTAATTACTATAAAGAAGAGCTACTATATCCTAGAAGCATTCTTATAGCTTTTACTACTTTCCTTAGTATAATTAAAAAGGCTAAGAAAGCTAATAGGAGGAGTATAATAAAGTTAGACTTAAAGCTTAATCCTTTAAAGCCTAAGTAGATATATAAGACCTTAAAGCCTATAAAGATTTACTAGAATGCACTCTCTTTATCTCTAAAGATAAAGAAAAAGCTAAAGACTTATACATTTAAAGAGCTATTTCTTATAGCAGTATATACTAAAGTAAAGAAGCTTATAGACTTTAAGACTTAGATAGTAATATTATAGTAAGATATATAGATTAAGCTTATACCTATAAAATAGGTATTTATATATAAATTTAACTAAAATAGAAACTTAAATAAATATAAAGTGCAAATCTATATATATAGAGATCTATAACTAGAAAATATAATCTAAAGTATATATACAGTAACTCTTATAGTACATTTATTCTATATTATAATTGCTTTAGCAGCTAAGTATAATCTTAAAATCTACTAACTAGATATAGTAAATGCATTTATTAATGTAATATGTAATAAAAATAAACCTCTAGTTATATGCTACTTCTTATAAGGCTTTAAATAAGCTAGAAAGCTTATAAAGCTAGAAAGAGTATTATATAGACTAAGAAACTTACCTATCTTATAGTTTAAGGAATTCTTAAGTACTTTAAAATGCCTTAATCTAAAACCTAGCAAGGAAAAAGAGTGCTTATTTTATATAAAAATATAAGATATACTAGTAGTATTCTTTATAAATAATATCCTTATTTTATATTACTATAAGCAGAAAGAAGCTATAGATAAGATTATTAAAGCACTAAAAGAGATATATAAGCTTTAAGATAAAGGGAAAGCTAAGTAGTTCTTAGAAATTAGAATTATTAAAGATAGGCTAAACAAGAAAATCTACCTCTATTATAACTTATATCTAAAGAAATATATAGTTAAATATAACCTTAATAAGTGTAACTAGTTCCTTACTATTTCTATTCCTATTACTAAGCTTTCTAAGAGAGAGGACTAAGCATCCCTAGCCTACATTAAGTTATATTAAGAAAAGGTTAAATCTTTACTATATACTGTAATAATAGTAAGGCTAGATATTACTTTTATAGCATTCTAGCTTTCTAAATACCTTATAAATCTAAGTAAAAAGCACTATAAGTCTATAGACTAAGCTCTTTAATATCTTTATATTACTTATAATTTTACAATTGCCTATAGAGGCAATTATAATAAAACTTAAGTACTTTATATAGCATTAAATGCTTTATTTATAGATAATAAGGAAATAAGAAGATTATTATAAAGATATCTTATTACCTTCTTTAGTAGTGCTATAATGTAAAAAGCAATATACTAAAGTATAGTTTTAACCTCTATAATAGAAGCAGAACTAATTGCATTAAAGCATACTGTAGCTAAAGCAATAGGTCTATAGCGCTTTCTTAATAAATTGTACTTTTACCTAATAAAGCTATATACTATTTACTATAATAATTAATAGATAATACATCTTATTATAGAGCTAAGCATTAAGATTAATACTTAACTATACTATATAGAAATCTAGAATATATAGCTGTAATAAGAAGAAGATAAAGGGAGCTTTTAGGTTACCTACTTACCTATAGCAGAGATACTAGTAGATAGATTAATTAAAGCTCTATTGCAGCAGCAATTTAAACACTTTAAAGCATTGCTTAATCTTATGCAGCTTAAATAGTTAAAAGTCTTAATAAAGTAAAGTTTAATTATTTAACTAGCTAGTAATAAGAGTAAAGAGCCTAGAGTATTTCTTATAGCTAAAATACTTCTATTTAAGTATAGTAAATAGTTTTAAAAAGCTTAAATAATAGTATTATTATTAATATCTTTATCTTTATCTTTAACTTTATTATTATTATTAATAAGGATAATGCTATTAAGTCTTACTAAGCTATTATAGATTATATTAAAAGCCTTAAGATCTATTATACTAGGAAAGCTCTTCTTATTAGAAGTAAGTATACCTAGACTAAAATAAGAAATCTTAAAGACCTAAGAAGAAAGAATATAATAGTTAGAGATAGTAAAAAGGGTAAGGTAAGCCTTAAAGAGCTTAAATATAACTAAAGTGTAAGTCTTAGTATAAGTAATCTCCTATATAAATAATTAGCTTAAAGTAAATAGATAAAGAAAGATAAATAACTTATAAAATAAATGCTATTAGCAATTGCATTATAAAGAGTAATAGCTAGAGGAAGTAAATAATAAGAACTAAATAAGTTAGTAATATACTTAAGAAGAAATATAAAAGCATTTATAAGCTAGTATAACTCTTATAACTACTATAAAAGTAATAATAATAGCACTTTAAGTTAGGCTTATCCTTTATAGTATAATAAGATAATAGACTTTTACCTAATAAGGTACCCTTAAAGCATTATATATATAGGAATGTATACTCTTTACCTTTAAGAAATTTAAGCTTATACTTTAAAGTATATAAGGTCTTAGGAATCTTAGGGGTTTTTATTAGAGTAACTATAATAAAGGAATTCTTTTTCTTAATAGGGTAAGAGGTTTTAAGCATAGTATTATTATTAAAAGAAAGCTTAACCTTACTATTATAAGGTATTATAATACTAGTAAAGCTTTTAACCTTAATTAGAGTATAATTAAGCTTAAGGATATTATCTTTAAATTTAAACTTAAGCTATATTACCTTTAATTAGCATATATAATAAATAAGAAATAAAAGTAAGACTTATAATAATAGCTTTGCCTTTTAAAGGAAAAGAATAAGTACTAGACTTATATATAACCTAATAAGCATTAAGTTACTTATATAAATGCATACTACTAGGGGAATAGCTATAGCAAGATTAAAATAACCTACTAAGAGGTAGGCAGGAAGGCTAGATATTAGGCGCAGTAGAGAGATTAATAGAAGGCTTGCAGGTATAAGTTATAGCGCTTAAATGAAAGGCATAAAGCAGTAAAGCAGAGCAGTTACATATAAGGCAACTAGCATAAAAAATAGTAGCCTAAAGGCAATTATTGTATTCTTTATAAATAGCAGGGTTATTAAGAGCAGGAGGCTATATTAAATTATTAGTATATAAGTAAGATAAAGAGTATACTATTAAAGGGATAGATGCTTTAAGGCAAGGGGCTAGTAAGATAATTATATACTATAATAAAAATTATAAAGCTTAAAGGAGAAAAAAGAAGAAGAGATTATAAAGGGATAAGAGGAAGGCTTTTATAGCTAAAAAAGTAAAGACCTAAAGGCTATAATTTATTATACTTATTATACTTACATTTATAAGATTAAGAAAGCATATACTTAAGGTAATAATAATATAATGCTATTACAATTTCCTATTATCTATCTATTTCTTTTCTATTATAAAAGCGCATTAGGCAAAATTGAAGCTATTTAGGATTCATTTAACTGCATAAACAATATGCAGTTAAATGGGGGGTGTATTAAGCTATAAACAGCAAAACGCTCTCTGATTGGTTAGATTGAACCTACTGCGCGATTTCTGTAGCTTAATAAGGTTAAACTGACCGCTACCTTCAATTAAAGAAAACAAGGCTCTTTCAATCAAAGCTGGAATGCTCGTTGTAACTAATCTACGCTTTATACAACATAAGATTATTAATATCCTTTTAAAGAGAATTATTATTATCTTATAGGATTTTATTAGCCTTAAAAGTTAATACTATAAATGCTTTATTTTTAAAGAGATTATAATATTTACTTTTTCTAATAGTACTTTAAATTAGCTTTTAAATATTAATAAATAAAATATACTTACTAGTTTATACTATAATTATTAAAAGTAATATCTTTTAATGCCTTTTTAATTACTTTATTAGCATTAAGATAATTTATATATTTACTATTAATACTACTATTTATTACTTTAGTATTAATTATTATTTTATAAAGTAAATATACTTAATTAAGTAAATTCTATTTAATTAATTATAGTTTTATTTTACTTACTAAAAGACTTTTTAACTTTTAGTTATAAACTCTTTCTTATATATAGAATTTTTTTTATTTTATATAATTAACTTTATAGAATTTTCTAAGTAATTCTATTATATATAAACTTTAAATACTATTTATAAAAAGCCTACTTAAAAGTTAATATAAATTATAATTATAAGATTAATAATAATTATAATCTATAGGCTATACTTACTCTTTAAGTTAATAATTTAATTATTTATTATTAAACTTAAGGTATTAGTATATTATTACTTAATTCTTAGAAATAGTATTTTAATTTAGTATTACCTTTAAATAGGGTTAAAATTAGGATTTAAGTAATAAAGTATTTTATATTTAAAGATAATTAAATTAAGTAATTAAGTATCTATCTAATAATTATAAGTAACTATAAATACCTTTCTTATTAGCTTTTATATCTAGGTCTTAGTACTAAGAGTTATACCTTTAATAAGATTTATAATCTTCTTATTATTAATTTCTAGGTTATAGCTAAGTAAAGGTAATATTTATATATTTAATTAATTAATAGTTATTAATTACTAGTTATTTAAGTTTAATATCTTAATTATAATTAAAGTTAATATTATTAATTAAATAAAATAGTTAAAGTAAAGAACTTATGAATAATATAAGCTTAATTAGTTTTTTAATAATTTTATAATTATTAAGATAAGTATCTTTAAAAGATAAATAGATTAGAAAAAGTTAAGGTTATAAGAGAGTTATAGACTTAGCTAGGCTTTTTAAAGCTTTTTAGCTAATTAAGTAATATATTTATTATAATTAGAGTTACTTAAGATACTATAGCCTAAAGGTAATCTTATTAATTAAGTTTATTAAGACTTTAGTCTAGCTAGAGACTTTATTATTAATACTTTTATAGCTTATTAAAATACCTAGATTCTATTTATTAGTTATTACTAGGTTAAAGCTATAAAAATAATTTATATATTAGTAAAGTTTAGTCTTTAGGTAATTTTACTACTAATTAAAGTTTTTCTTTATAGTTTTATATTTATAATATTTTATAAGAAGTATATCTATTCTAGTATAAGCTTTCTTTATATAAGGATTTATTAATAAATCCTCTTTAAGCTTTTATTTATATAATAGCTTATTAAGTAAATACCTTAAAAGGATTAGCTTAAATAATTATTATAAGTATAAATAAGGTCTTTACCTTAGCTTTTATTATTTATTTTTTCTACTTTAAGAAAAATTAGAAAATAGTAGCTTTTACTATAATATATAAGGAAAATAGAAGCTAAAGTATAAAAATTAATATCCTTATAGCTAAAGGTAATTATATCTTAAAAGCTAAAAAATTAAAAGTTTAAGGGAGATAAGTTTAAAAAGAAATTAAGATTTCTAGTATTATAATAAAAATAAAAAAATAGATTTTAAATTTAAAATACTAATTTTAAATAGATAATAATTAGTAAAATACTTTTCTTTAATTTGCTTAAAATTTATAATAAATTACTATACTAAGACCTATTACTTAAAAAACTAAATCTTAATATTAACTTAACTTTAACCTTTTAAACCTCTTAAACTTTAAAATTTATAAGTTTTAAGTAAAATTTAATATTTCTTTTTATTCTAGCCTTTTTAATTAATCCTTTTATAATAATTAATTAAAATAATTACTTTTATTAAGCTTATACTTTAAATTTTAATACTATATAACCTTTTAAATTTTATAATTTTTAATTTTTCTTTTCTTTATTTTAAGAGTTTTTATTTTTAATTTCTTTTTCTTATAGTAATTTATTAAGATAATTACTTTTAATTCTTTAATTACTTAAAATAACTAGCAGTTAAAGCCTTTTTCTATAAGTAGCTTAAAAGACTATTAATAGTAAATAGCCTTAAAAGTCTATTACTAATAAATAACCTTAAAAGTCTATTATTAGTAAAGTGCCTTAAAAAGTATATATAAAGCTTAAATACTAAAAGGAAAATCTTACTTTAAAGGTCTTATTATTACTTTTAATAAGCAATTTATTTATATTATAATTTTTTTTTTAATACTATTATAAATTACTAGATAAAGGATTATAAAACCTAAATTCTTAAGAGTAATAAGCTTACTATTATATATACCTCTTTTATCTGCTTTATTTATAAAATTATATTTAATATAACTAGAAACTATATTATAGCTGCTGTATAAAGCGTAGATTAGTTACAATAAGCATTCTAGCATTAATTGAAAGAGCCTTGTTTTCTTCAATTAAAGGTAGCAGTCAGTTTAACCTTATTAAGCTATAGAAATCGCGCAGTAGGTTTAATCTAACTAATTAGAGAGCGTTTTGCTATTTACAGCTTAATACACCTCCTATTTAACTGTATATTATTTATATAGTTAAATAAGTCCTAAATAGCTTTAATTTTACTTAATATGCTTTTATAATAAAAAAGAAATAAATAAATAATAGGAAATTGTAATAGTATTATATTATTATTACCTTAAGTATATATCCTTTTAATCTTATAAATATAAGCATAATAGGCATAATAAATTATAATAGAGAAGCGCTATATAGCCTTTAAGTCTTTGCTTTTTTAGCTATAAAAGCCTTCCTCTTATTTCTTTATAATCTCTTTTTCTTTTTTCTTCTTTAAGCTTTATGATTTTTATTATAGTATATAATTATCTTACTAGCCTCTTGCCTTAAAGCATCTATCCCTTTAATAGTATACTCTTTATCTTGCTTATATACTAATAATTTAATATAGCTTCCTGCTCTTAATAACTCTACTATTTATAAAAAATATAATAATTGCCTTTAGGCTACTATTTTTTATGCTAATTACCCTATATATAACTACTTTACTTTACTGCTTTATACCTCTTATTTAAGCTTTACAACTTATACCTATAAGCTTTCTATTAATCTCTCTACTATACCTAATACCTAGCCTTCCTGCTTACCTCTTAATAGGTTATTTTAATCTTGCTATAGCTATTCTCCAGTAGTATGTATTTATATAAGCAACTTAATACTTATTAAATTATATATAAATCTAGTACTTATTCTTCTTTCCTAAAAGGTAAAGCTATTATTATAAGTCTTACTTCTATTTCTTATTTATTATATATATTAATTAAAAGTAATATAGCTTAAATTTAAACTTAAAGATAATATTCTTAAGCTTAATTATACTCTAATTAAGATTAAAAGTTCTACTAGTATTATAATACCTTATAATAGTAAGGTTAAGCTTTCTTTTAATAATAATACTATGCCTAAGATCTTTTACCCTGCTAAGAAGAAGAATTCCTCTATTGCAATTACTTTAGTAAAAACCCCTAAGATTCCTAAGACTTTATATGCTTTAAAGTATAAGCTTAAGTTCTTTAAAAGCAAAAAGTATATATTCTTATATATATAGTACTTTAAGAGTACTTTATTAAGTAAAAGTCTATTATTTTATTATACTATAAAGAATAAGCTTAACTTAAAGTACTATTATTATTACTTTTATAGTAGTTATAAGGATTATACTAGCTTATAAGTACTTTTATATTTCTTCTTAAGTATATTACTAACTTATTTAATTTTTATTATTTACTTTCTTTAGCTATTACCCTTTATAATGCAATTGCTAATAGCATTTATTCTATAAGTTATTTATCTTTCTTTATCTATTTACTTTAAGCTAATTATTTATATAAGAGATTACTTATATTAAGACTTATACTTTAGTTATATTTAAGCTCTTTAAGGCTTACTTTACTCTTTTTATTATCTTTAACTATTATATTCTTTCTTCTTAGGTCTTTAAGATTCTTTATCTTAGTCTAGGTATACTTATTTCTAATAAGAGGAGCTTTCTTAGTATAATAAATCCTAAGGCTTTTAATATAATCTATAATAGCTTAGTAAGACTTAATAGTATTATTTCTATTAATAATAATAATAAAGTTAAGAATAAAGATAAAGATATTAATAATAATACTATTATTTAAGCTTTTTAGAACTATTTACTATACTTAAATAAAAGTATTTTAGCTGTAAAAGATACTTTAGGCTCTTTACTCTTATTACTAGCTAGTTAAATAATTAAACTTTACTTTATTAAGACTTTTAACTATTTAAGCTATATAAGATTAAATAATGCTTTAAAGTATTTAAATTGCTATTATAATAAAGCTTTAGTTAATCTATTTACTAGTATCTTTACTATAGGTAAGTAGGTAACTTAAAAGCTTCCTTTATCTTCTTCTTATTATAGCTATATATTCTAGATTTCTATATAATACAGTTAAGTATTAATCTTAGTACTTAGCTTTATAATAAGATATATTATTTATTAATTATTATAGTAAATAGTATATAGCTTTATTAAGTAAAAGTGCAATTTATTAAGAAAGTGCTATAGACTTATTACTTTAGCTATAGTATACTTTAATATAATTAGTTCTGCTTCTATTATAGAGGTTAAAACTGTACTTTAGTATATTACTTTCTATATTATAGTACTACTAAAGAGAGTAATAAGATATTTTTATAATAATCTTTTTATTTTCTTATTATCTATAAATAAAGCATTTAATGCTATATAGAGTGCTTAAGTCTTATTATAATTACCTTTATAAGTAATTATAAAATTATAAGTAATATAAAGATATTAAAGAGCTTAGTTTATAGACTTATAGTACTCTTTACTTAGATTTATAAGGTATTTAAAAAGCTAAGATGCTATAAAAGCAATATCTAGCCTTACTATTACTGCAGTATATAATAAAGATTTAACCTTTTCTTAATATAACTTAATATAAGCTAAGGATACTTAATTCTCTCTTTTAAAAAGCTTAATAATAGGAATAGGAATAGTAAGAAACTAGTTATACTTATTAAGGTTATATTTAACTATATATTTCTCTAGATATAAGTTATAATAGAAGTAGATTTTCTTATTTAGCCTATCTCTAATAATTTTAATTCTTAAGAACTACTTAGCTTTCCCTTTATTTTAAAGCTTATATATCTCTTTTAGCGCTTTAATAATCTTATTTATAGCTTCTTTTTACTTATAGTAATATAAAATAAGAATATTATTTATAAAGAATACTACTAATATATTTTACATTTTTATATAAAATAAGCACTCCTTTTCCTTACTAGGTTTTAAATTAAAGCATTTTAGAGTACTTAAGAATTCCTTAAACTATAAGATAGGTAAGTCTCTTAGTCTATATAGTGCCTTTTCTAGCTTTATAAGCTTTCTAGCTTATTTAAAGCCTTATAGGAAGTAGCATATAACTAGAGGTTTATTTTTATTACATATTACATTAATAAATGCATTTACTATATCTAGTTAGTAGATTTTAAGATTATACTTAGCTACTAGAGTAATTATAATATAAAATAAATGCATTATAAGAGTTACTATATATATACTTTAGATTATATTTTCTAGTTATAGATCTTTATATATATAGATTTACACTTTACATTTATTTAAGTTTCTATTCTAGTTAAATTTATATATAAATACTTATTTTATAAGTATAAGCTTAGTTTATATATTTTACTATAATATTACTATCTAAATCTTAAAGTCTATAAGCTTCTTTACTTTAGTATATACTACTATAAGGAATAGCTCTTTAAATGCATAAGTCTCTAGCTCTTTCTATATCTTTAAAGGTAAAAGGAGTATATTCTAGTAAATCTTTATAGGCTCTAAGGTCTTATATATCTACTTAGGCTTTAGAGGATTAAGCTTTAAGTTTAACTTTATTATACTCTTTCTATTAGCTTTCTTAGCCTTTTTAATTACACTAAGGAAAGTAGTAAAAGCTATAAGAATGCTTTTAGGATATAATAGCTCTTTTCTATAGTAATTAGTTAAGAAGAAAGCTACTTTATTATCCTATTTATACCTTTATATCTTCTTCTATATTTTTAGGTCCTATCTTATGCTCTTTCTATCTTGCTTAATATCTTATTATTAAGTACTGCATCTTAATAGTTTTCCTAGAGGTAGTTATTTCCCTTTAGGGCATTCTTAGCCTCTTTTTAGTTATACTCCTTAATTTACTAAGAGCTCTAGCTATATTATTACCTATATTTCTACTTCTAGTAGAGTATTAGTTAGTATCTTAACTAGTATTATAAAGTGCATCTAATATCTTAGTAAAGCTAAGGTCTTTATCTTAATTTAATTTAATATCCTAGATAGCATCCTGCTTACTTATAGAGCTTTATCTAGCATTTTATCTTATATTTAAGGCTATATCTTAAAGGTAAGTAAAGCACTTTACTCTTATCCCCTAAGCTTTATAGCATCTTTAGCCCCTATCTTGCCCTTATTTAGAGTTCTAGAGCATTTAAGAGTTACTTCTATTAGTTTATTTAATATACTCCTTCTATATAGTATCTCTTTTTGCCTTTCTATTAAGCTTCTAGGGATCTTTTTAGTATTACTTTACTATCCTTAAGATATAATACTTTCTATTAATAAGCTTTTATTTATATTAAAGGAGCTTTTATACTTTTAGGTCTTTACATTTCTCTCTTTTTTATAAGAGGTTTCTTCTTTTTATATTATTATAGTAGGGCTTAAAGGAGTTTAAGCTATATTACTACTTTCTAGATATATATCTAGTTTTAGGGTTACTTCTAGCATTTTAAGTCTAATTAATTAAGATTTAGTTAAATCTTTTACTATACCTTAAGTATTCTTTATACTTTTTAATTATTATAAGATACTTATAAGCATAGTATTTACCTTTAAGCTTAATTTAACTAGTTATTTAACTAGTATATTTACTTAAGGAGCTCTTTTTATTTTAATTTTATTTAAATAAAATTAATCTTTATAAACTACCTAGTTATTAAGCTTAATAATAAGCTCTTCTAATTAAGGCTTAGTATATTTATTATAAAAGATAGATTTATTAAATTATATATTTTATATTATTACTACTTTCTTAAGGTAAAAGATCTAAATATAATATATATTACTTATAATATAGCTAATTAAATATCTAATATATACCTTTAGCTTAATCTTTATATTTCTCTTTTCTTTTCCTTTTTTCTTCTCCCTTCTTAGAAGATATATATAGTAATTATATGCAAGCAGTAAACTTATACTTAGTTTAAGATTTACATTTTCTTTTCTTATTTATAATAGTATATAGTATTTAAACTATTCTTTAAGTACTTTAATTAGTAATTTCTATTTAAGTCTATATAATAGGCTAATATTAAGCAGATAAGATGCTATTTTAGTACTCTTAGGCTAGAGCTCTTCTAGCAGGTTAGCTCTATAGAGTATTAAAATAGATTTTATAGTAATTTACTTACTACTTTATTTAGTAGCTTTATTTACTTTATAAGTATTTAGTAATATAAGCTTTAGCTTAATGCTTTAAAAATTTACTTAGTATTAGAATTAGATTAGCCCCTTAACTGCAATTATAGTATACTTATTATCTTAGTAGATTATATAAATTACTACTTTAAATTAATATTATACCTAGCATTTAAAGTAAAATAAAGCATTAAATACTATATTATATTACTTTATATATAAAGCTTAAGTAAATATCTATTTACTATATTTATCCTTAATAACTAATAGCTATCTTAATTTATTATAGCCTTTTATATAATCTTAAAAATCCTAATATATATACTAAAAGGGTCTTAAAGTATTCCTTTTTAACTTTCTTCTTAAGATAATCTAAGTAGTATATATTCTAGTATAGATCTTATACTTAATTCTTAGAATTCCCTTAATCTTAATATTTTATATATATAGTATAGCCTTCTTAAGTATATCCTTTAATAAATATCTAAGTCTTAAATACTATATTATTACTATATTTTCTTTTAAGTTAAGTTAATCTTATAAAAATCTTTAAGAAAGTATTCTTCTTTTATTAGAAATACTTATTATAATCTCTACTTAACTTATTAGTATTATATTATATAATAGCATTAATAAAGCTTTAAGATAAATATTAAGCTACTTATATTTAAGGAAAATAAAGTTATTAATAAGCTAAAGCTTATAAATAATAATATTTTTATTTACTAATCTATAGTATATAGTATAGTCTTCTTTATATATTTAAAGTTTTAAATTATATATATAAGTAAAAGAGATAATATTAATATAAAATACTTTAATTATATAAATATTACTAATTATTAAGTCTCTTTTATTAAGTATTCTCTTAAAAGTATACTTTCCTTTACTAATAATTCTATTAAAGGTTATATCTAATTTTATAATTTAATTTATAGCTTTAAAAGTTCCTAGGTTAAAGTAAGCTTTATTATTAACTAAATATATAGATACTTCTAAATCCTAGATTATACTTTCTAAGAGTAGGTAGGTAAAGGCCCTAAAAGCTAAGAAGATATATAGCAGTTCTTCCTTATACTATGCATTTAAGTTAAAGAAAGTATTAATATAAAAGTTATTAAGAACTTTAAGTATTATATTAGCTTAAAAACTGCTTAAAATATTACTATTATTATCTTTAGTGCTTTAATTATTACTATTAAGCTTAATGCCTTTCTTTACTAGTTGCTTTTTAAGTTCTTTTTACTTTAGCTTTATAACCTCTTTATAGATAATTATATAGTACTTTTTACCTAAATAGCACTTTTACTTTAAGTATCTTTTACTAGAAAGTATATATATAACTATTTTACACTTTATAGGCTTTTACTTATATTTTAAGGAATTATTTTAAGTTTAATATAAGCAGTTATAGCCTTTACTTATATTAGTAGATTATACATTTTAGGCAATAAATATAATATTCTTTTTCTTAAATAGGTTATTTCTTGTAATTACTTAGAATTTATTTACTACTTTAAGAAGCTCTACTTAGGTTGCCTTCTTATTGCATTCTAACTATTAGGAGACCTTACTTACTTTAATGTTAGGGTTTTACCTTTTAATCTCTATAATAAGCTTAAATCAGATTAGAAGCCCTCTAAATACATTAATTATATACTTATTAAGCTTATTTTAAGCCTATAATAGTTTAAAATAGTCTCTAACTGCTTAAAGGAAGTCTATTATAGCTATATCTCCCTTAATCTTATTTAAATTATAAGCTATAGCCTATTTATAGAAGCTATTCTAGCGCTTATACTATACTATAGGCTTTATGCTTATATATTTTGCTTATTTAAGCACTAGGTAGTACTCCCTTTAGAGTATACTAAGGACTTATATATTACTTAAGGTATATTACTTCTTAATACCTTAAATAAGCTTTCTTAGAAGTATATATTTATTTTTATATTTTAAGTTAACTTCTTGCTAGATGCAATTAAAGGTAAGACCCTTTATTATCTTATTAATCTACTCCCTTAAAGCTTTTTCTTTAATAAAATGCTCTTTATAGATATAAATATTATAGTTATATAAGATATTTATAATATTATAGAACTATAATTGCATTAATATTAACTCTTAATTAAGTACTAAGTTATTATTAATATGCTTAATCTTATATTCTTTCTAGGTACATTTAACTAGGTAAATAAGATAGTTATTATTACTTTCTATAACACTTAAGTTAATATATTTCTAGATTTTAAGCAATATAATATATACTTAGAGCTTTACTAGCTATTTAATCTAGTTTTTAATACTTTATAGGCATATAATGCATATATTAAGCCTTCTAATAGTATTAAGTTTAATTACTTATAATATTATAGCATTTAGTCTTATATATAAATATTAGTAATATATTAAATCTTAGTATAGTATACTTATTTAAAGGGTTAAGAGATTTTTATATAGTAAAGTTATATATAAGGGTTTTAAGGTTTATATTTTAAAGATTTAAAGAATTAAAATTTAAAAAGAATTAAGGAATTACTAAAATGCTATTAGTTATATAGTAGAAGTTACTAGGAATTACTTCCTATTTAGGCTTATAACTATTATATATAAAGTGTATATTAGTTATAATAAGCATTCTAGCATTAATTAAAAGAGCCTTATTTTCTTCAATTGAAGGTAGCAGTCGGTTTGACCTTATTAAGCTACGGAAATCGCGCAGTGGGTTCAATCTGACCAATCAGAGAGCGTTTTGCTGTTTACAGCTCAACAATAGCTCTTACTTATATTACTATTAATACTATTAGTACTTTTAAAGAAATAATTAAAGCTTTTATATAATAGCTTTTTAAAGGTAAGTTATTTATAGTAATCTTATATAGTAATTAATTATACTAATTAATTTTAAATTTAAGTATTAATTTTCTATCTGCTTATATTAGCTATAAGACTATTTAAAAGAAGAATATATAGATATACTATTGTATTTAATATATTATAATAAACCTTATAAATAATTACCTTTAGTAAAGAATTAATTTAAAGATTATTAAATTACTTTTATATTTTAATATTAAGGAAAATTAAGTAGTATAATATATATAAGATTAAGTAGAATTAAAAGAAATTTAAGCTTATAAAAGAGATAAATATATTAAAGCTTAAGTATATACTATTAAGAATACTAAAATATAAAAATAGTAATAAAATAAATAGAAAAAGTTTAAAATATAAATTAACTTAAAAGATCTAGCAGTTAGATTTAAAAAGTCTTTTAATAAGATAAATAAAGATAAAGCTATATTTAATTAAGAGATATAAGATATAAGTAAAAATAAAATTAATTAAAAGATATAAAATAAAGGTAAAAATAAGATTAATTAAGAGATATAAAATAGAAGTAAAAATAAGCTTAATTAAAAGCTATAAAATAGTAATAAAGATATATATAAGAGTATATTAAAGAATTAAATTTAAAGTAATAATTAAGCTATTATAATTTTATATTTTTTCTTAAAAGATTTATTAAAGTATTAAGAGTAAAAGCTTATAAGATATTAATTTACTATTAATTTAAAGTAATTAATATATTTAATTATTATAAATTAAAGATATATATTATAAATAATTTAAATTTTTATTTAGATATTAATTTATAATTAATCTTTACTTATAAGTACTTATATCTATATAATTATCTTATCTAGATATTTACCTATAGGTAAGCATTTAAAATAGGTATCTCTAGGTATATACCCCTGTTAAATAGGTACCTATAGATACCTATGGGCTGGGTATTTTAAACCCTAATTACACCGCCTTTCATAGCAAAGCCTGGCTCCCTCTATCTTGATCGTCCGATCGGACAAGCTATCGACCATCGCGGAGCAGAGCTTCTGGTCTACTTCAAGAAGGTCATAGCAAAGCCATGGGTAAGAACAAAGTTAAGCCCCGCTGAAGTTCTCTTCTCACTTTCATCGTGGCTCCATAGTTCGAAGTCACAGATCCTGACTTCACCAACGAAGCTCTTCGACAAGCCCCAAGATGTCCTCTCCTTCTCTTCTCACTACTCGCTGTCTCCAGTAGTCACAAAAGTCGGTTTGTCGACGACCCTGACGTCGCCGAGGATTATGCGAGATATGGAGAAGAATATCATGAGAAATGCATTGGTTTATTGCTACCTATGCTTAATGACAATGAAAGTATTACAGACGGTGCATTTTTAGCATGCTCTACCATCCTCCGATGGTATGAGGAGCTCAGTGGTAAGTAATCGTCGTCAGGAATAGCTATTACTTATTCTTCAAAGCACCTATCCACGGGAGAGATGATGCAAGACATTTGCTGGGAGGCTACGCATCAGTCGCCGAGTCGATCACAAAAGATCTGCCTTGGGATGGATTCCGACGGACAGCACTGTGGATTCATTTGCGCCAGGATATTTTCAATGCTGTCATTAACCAGAGGGTACCCAGAACTAATGTCAACCGACTGGGAATCGATCGCAGTTCCTCATCCGCAGACGAGACAACTTGGGCCAAGCGAGTACTCTGCCTTGAGGCTGAAGTCGTTGGATACTGTTTTGGATCTGAAGGATCGCCAATTCAGCAGTATAAAGACCTCGAAGCTCGCTTGGAGGATTGGGACCGTCAGAAGCCACAAACTTTCACGCCAGTCTTTTACCAAGAGCGTGATCCATCTCGAGGGGTACCGTTTCCCATAATTTCTGTGCTCTTGGATAGTTGTGGTCAGTGATCTTCCCCGGCGTGCACCAGTTGCATTTCTGACTACTGTAGTATTCGGGTTGAGCCATTACTATTTCTCCATGCTTATGATGCTCGTCCACGATCCCCGTATGCCAAAAGTTGGTACTCAGTACCTAGCATGCCAGAAGGAGATCAGAGTTAGCCTGGCGGCTTCGCGGCTTGATTCCATGACTGACTTCTTCTAGATAAAAATACTGCATTTCCTGAGATTACTGTGCGGTCTCGCCTCTTCAAGTCCGATTCCGCCTGCCAGAGGGATGACATGCCTGGCCCTTTCGCTGTGTAAGGAAAGACAGGTTAATATATCGATTGGAGGCTAATTATGTTTGTAACAGTCGGGTCATGGATCACAGATCACGCGGAACGAGATGCGGCGATAAATGTCTTGAGGAAGGTCGACCAAGAAGATGCCTGGCCAACATCAAGTTTGCAACGGGACTTGCGGGCTCAGTGGGAAACCAGAGACTAAAATGAGACACATAAAGAGACTCAAGATTCTTGATGAAAGATATGTTCATACATACTAGCCATGCAACTATGGGCTATGAGATGACTGGAACCTCGTATTTACCCAGCCTAGCCAGCTAAACCCACGTCTGACTCTACGTCATCGACCTTACGTGATTTCATCTTAACCATGCTAATTATCCTACAACATACATTGACAACGGCAAATACTGCAAAATGCCGTCTCTCAACAGTTGGTGGTGGCGTTTCCTCGAAAACTATGTCTATGCAGTGCCAGAACCTCCACCCCGAAAACGCACGAAGCCTATGGAGGTGCTCTGCGTAGGCTTACCCAGGTCTGCGACTGAGTCTCTCCAGACCGCGCTTCTGAAGCTTGGATATGATCACACCTATCACGGCTGGGACATGGTATACGAGACGCCAAACTACTCATCCAAATGGGTTCGCTTATGCCGAAAGAAGTCAGTCAATATTCTTTCATTATTGTGACAAAGTTACTTACATAGCAGAGATGGTTCGGCTCGCTCGATGGTAACACTACCATCACCATAGAAGAGTTCGACGAGATCCTTGGACACTCTGTAGCTGTCGCAGATGCCGCAGGTTCAGTGTTTGCGGCCGAACTAATCGCCGCGTACCCCGATGCAAAGGTTGTCCTGAACCACCGCAAAGATTTGGATGCGTGGCACGATAGTGCTGTGAAGACTCTAGTAAGCGTCCATGAGAACTGGGCTCTATATATACTGTCATGTCTCGGAAAAGCACCGTTCTGGGGCTGGCATGTCCATGAGCGGTTTATGTGGCCTGGCCTGTTTCGGGCCTTGGACGGCAATATTGAGACGGGAATTGCGAGAAATGGCAAGTGAGTTTACAAGGGTAGGCGACTCGAATTAAGTTCAAAGAAGTGTGTCAATGATCATCAAGAGTGACAGTAATAACCAAAACATAGAACACTGCAACATGATCCGTGGTCTCGTTCCGAAAGAAAATCTCCTCAAATGGACTGTCGAGGACAGATGGGAGCCTTTGTGCGAGTTCCTGGACAAGGAAGTTCCTGATGATCCCTTCCCTCACGTCAACAAAGCTTCTGGCTGCGAAAAGCACAAAGAGGAAGTCACTAAACAATATCTGATGAGTGCCTTGTCAGGCGTCGCTGTCTTATCTGCTGTTGGAATTGCAATAGGTGCCATCGCATATAAGGCCATGCGGTGAACCTCTGACAATCATGAGAAGACGAGTCTCTGTGATCGATATTGTTTGGTCTATTATATATCTGGAAAGTGTTCCGATACGTCAATCTTCACAATCCATCCAACCAGATGCGTTGAGTCAAGAAAAGTATATAAAGCCATTCGACCAACCTCCCCGTGTGGCTCTAAAATAACTGAACCCATTCTCGTCGTCAAACTCTTGACATAACCTTCATTACTATCAACCGCCATGAGTCATTACCAAGGCTCGCTTGAACATCTTCCAGATACGATGTCCCCACAACCAACTCAACCCTCAACCAGACTATACCCAAACAGACTACCTGAAGGCGGATCAAGTTGCTACTCCGAAAGCCGGAGATGCTAAGATGATAGCTATTCGACCGCTCCGCATGCCTGGTAGCTCCATTTTAAAGGAGTCCATGGTCTGGTCAGGAGTGTAATTTGCAACCCACGCAAGGCCTTGGCGGCTGAGAACTCTGATAGACCCCGGGATTCTGCGGCCCAGAAACGTTGAGAAATCCCACTGCACCCTTATCCAAGCGGAAAATGGAATGATCAATCAGTGTATACGTCCCTGGGACAGCCATCTTCAAGTCGACGATCGTTGACCCACCGCAAGGAACAGAAGCGGTCTGAATACCTTTTGATGGGTTGCTGGTCACACCGCCATCTCGGTACACATTCTTGAAGTGCGTGCCGATGATGTGGAACGAACTAGTCAGGTTTGGTCCAGCATTTCCGAAGAAGATTCTCACATCGTCACCGACATGAGCCTTGAGAGGATGATCTCTTGTCAAAGCAGACTCGCTGCCGTTGAAGGCAACGACTTGCGGCTCTTCACGAAGACCGTTGGGATATGAGAACTCGACAATTTCGGATCGTCGACCGTCATCATCAACCTCTGGTGGTTCATGGTAGAACTCGCTCTGCATAACATAATACTCCTTATCCACGGGTGGTAGGTCATTGCCTTCTGGCTGCACGTACATGAGGCCATACATGCCGTTGGCAATGTGAACGGGAACAGGCGCCGCGGCACAATGGTAGACGTAGAGACCGGGGTAAAGAAGCTTGAAGCGACCGACCTTGGTTTCGCCCTCTTCAGCGGTAGTGACAGCGGCGCCACCACCAGGGCCAGTGAATGCGTGGCAGTCGATATTGTGAGGGTTACCTGCGGGATCTTTATTCGTGAGGCTCAGCTCTACAACATCTCCGACTTTGGCCCGAATGAAAGGGCCAGGGACAGTGCCGTTGAAAGTCCATTGCTCGTATTTATACTGGCTGGTTAGCTGCGCCAGCTTAGTTGTAGTTACCAGTGGAACTCTGACAAGAGCGGGATGGTCTCTTGTGATAGAAGGAGGAACATTTGGTGCCGTTGTGAGAATGGCGTCTTCTTTGGGGAGCTTTGAGATGAGCAATGTCTCGTCGTCAACTGTCTCGAAAATCTTGTGCTTATGGTCGCCGCCTATAGCAGGGACCATAGCTATGGATGCCTGGGATGGTCAGCTATACCCAAGACTGAGTCAGTGATGTAACTTACCTCATCATCGACGCAGCATGAAAGGGGCTTCTCCTGGTATGTAGTGGTCTGTTCGTCTTCACAACATCCGACAGGTTTTTCTTGGATCACCTCTGTCTTCTCGTCCACGCAATGAGCACATTTTGGCTTCTCTGGCTTCTCTGGTACTAAGCCCAGCTTCACTGACTGGGGGCCTCGTTGATGAAGATAGTAACTGAGGGCTAGCCCTGTGGATACAGCCAGTGATGGAGCAAGACGATTATGACTGACTCGACTGTTGGGCCGAGTGTTCGATGAAAAGGATCTGACTCCGATCACCGGAGCCGGCCTGGCTGGAAGTGAGAGGTTTCTGATGAAAGCAGTAGAAACAGCAGCTCTACCGGCAACAGAAAGCAGTTGACTGGTTACTGGAGCGAGGGACCAGCATGTAGTCACCATGCGAGACATAGTGAGGTAGGATAAAGTGGAAGTAGTTGTCAATGTTGAATAATTGTTGGGTCAGATTATCCAAACCCCAGCAGTAAGCAGACCTGGTCGATCTTTATACGCCATTACCAGGCCATGATAGGGCTCAACAAATAGCACTAGAGCGCGGAGATCTTTGTTTGGGTGCTTGGTAATATGACAGCTGTTACTGACGCATGATGGGACGGACATGGTTTAGTGGTTGACCTCGATTTCATAGCCCCCATCACCGGTGAACCCGAAAGGGTCACCTGAAAACGTCAACTTGCATATCTCAATGCTAAGCCAAATTCTCAATTCCCTACAAGATCAGCCCTTGATAAATTGGTTGAGACTTATACTTTGTTAAACAGAGTCCTTTATTTAACCACCTTGCTACAAAAAGAAACTACAGTGACGCCTAAGAAACAATGTTCAAATTTCAAGGCGGTTAGGGCTAAGCTAGCAGATGTTCAACTCAAAAGGGGAAAACTAGGACATTTCTCGGCTTCGCGAGAAAAAAAGACCACTCGCTTTGTGAAGTGGAATGCCTTTCGGTCAGATCATACGTATCATATCATCATGAGAATAGCGTATCTCCGCGGCTCAACGCTTCGCCCTAAAAGTCGACCTACGACTGAAACGGCACCCAATCAACAGTCCACTGTCTCACGCCCAATGGCAGAATACGAAAATATGCAACCCCTCGAAAGTTTGGTCTGTCAAGTGCGGTCCGAAACTCTATCTGTTATTATCTACGTGTCGGGCTCGTTTTTAATCCAGAATAGAGGCACCAAAACTGTGGTTGGGATCAATCAGTCTAGCCAGAGACTTACTGGTTGCTCCGTGGGATGGATATTCCGGTCTCTTTGAGTTCATAGCACACACTCTGGGGGCAAAAGAACGGTAGGCTCATAGAGCTGGAGTACTGTGCCTCGGAGAGCACGAAAACATATAAGGCGTCAAAATAAACTCTGCGAGATGTGTCCTAAACTTATCCTAAATTTATACTAAGTTACCCAAGTCTTTTTATCACTTAGGATCGAGGCCCCGAGTTTTCTTTCCTCCCTTAGCCTAAACAGATATATTGGAGGCTATCATTCGGTTCCAAGGACTCATGAGCAAGTAATGTAATGATTCTTCGTTGATGGACGAGTGGGTTAAGGTGCTAAAGTCAAAAGATGTATGACGGGTTTCTCCATGAGATCCTGCACCTGGCTTCATTCAAACCCTAAGTTTGTGCCTGCCATAAAAGCCCTTGGGGCGTTGCCCTAAACCATCTAGTATAGGCTTGTAGCTGAACTGAAATCTTGCTTACTTCGAGAGATGTAAATTTTTTATTCAACTTAGCTAGGCGCAGACAGCTGTAGATCGCTCACATAAGTATGATAAATGTGTGATGAGATTTCCATTAATATCCCCATTTGTATTTCTATCCGGTTGTCTCAAGTCTATGTAGTTGCAATGAAATCTATGGAAGATTGAAAGCATGTCTATAGTCATATTTAGTGAGATCTTATCTGCTCGACATTGTGCTTATCACCAAAACCCGGCGTTCCACCGAGCGAGCCAAAGATATCACCGATATAATTCTGGGCAGGGATGCCAGCCTCGAATCTGGTGGACCACTCCTCCAAGATCCCCTCAATAACCTTGAGAGCAGTAAGATAGAGGTTGCGAGTAGATGGCCCCAAACCACCTTTGTCCATAACGAAAGGAAGCTGATGGGGCTTATCCTCATGTCCTCGGTCGAAGTTGGAAGCAGATCGAATTAGGAGAATTCGTGAAAAGTCAACCTTTCCTTGAAGTGCTGCGTTCAATAGACCAGCCAGAAGGGCATTATCCTCCTGAGCTGTCATTGTGTACTCTCCTTGTCCTGAAGTATAGACTCTTGCAACCTTCTCCATAGCTTCAGAGATTCGATGACCATGCCAGAAGGTATTGGAAGATAGAACATCTCCCTCAAGGACAGTTGGATCCTGAGCCGCTGCGTCAAAAGTACCACCAGGAGAGTTCCTCCACAAAGCTCGGTGCTCAGAAGCCTTTGGTGTGTCTGTAAGCTCAACAGTCCTGGCAACGGAAAGAGCATAGTCTCTCAAGTTTGCATTGAGCTCGAATACCTCAGAGCCATGCACGATGCCAGGAAACTGGTCAGGCCTGTCTGCTCCCATAGGAACAAACCCTGATCCCCATTCTTCCGGGACTTCTCTCGCATCAAACTCAAGCTGCGTATCAACCTGAATGGCGAACTTGGCAAAGGCAACAGAGCCAATAGTAGCTCGCTTGGGATTAACGCCCGCAATACCAGTTAGGACAAAGTATGACTTTGTGAGGTCGAAGAGCGGCGATGTCAGGAGAGCACTGATCGATAAAGATGCGTTGATAACTACCTCGGGTCAGAGAAAGTTTCTTGAGGGGGTTTGAATCCTTACGAGCAGTCCCGACCACCAAAAGCGCGACTTCGCCATTCTCTGTGACATGGATATCCTCATAGCCCCTAGCCAGGCCCGGAACGCGCACTTTACGAGAGAACTGAAGAGCACTATCAGGAGAAAGCCAATTCCTTGATTCTTCGTAGAACTCGTCGCCATTAGTTCAATGTTATCCTAAAAACTGAGCTGTACTCACCATAGCGATAAGCAGGACTTTGGGCGATATTTTAGCGTCCGCTGGCGGCTGGGCCTGGACCCCATGTGCAGCTGAGTTCTGCGCACTCATGATGCTTCGTATTGATGGGTATAATCACGGGTGGTCTTGATTCTGCTCCTGAAGTTTGGAAAGATTTTCTTGAGGCAATAAGTTGATAAAAGATAAAATGACCTCATTTGAGCTTGGGCGGGGTCGAGATGGCGTGATCAGCGCAACTAACTTTTGGGCTCCCTTATGATCCATTCTAGCTACCAGCCGAGGCTCACGATCCTCTCGTGCCCACCGCCTCAGATTTCCTGAAATGAGATTTAGCCAGATGACGGAATTGAGGGTTCCACAAGGCCTTCAATCCGAGACTCGTTACCAGAGCCAGCACCATGCCCCAACAATGCAAACGACGGGCAGAGCCAGTTTCGCAATGAAAATTATCTGCTCTCTTTGCTTCTGTGACCGAACGCGCATTTGCTCTTCATAAAATCGCTTTGCTTCCACGGCAAGTCTCTCTGATTCGGCAGCTATATCTTCGCCTGACCTGTTGCGGATTCTTTCGATCATGGCCAACACGTCGGCTTCCGAAGTTTGTTGTGCAGTTTGTTCATTTATATCGCTGGGCTGTTGTCCCGGTGCTGGATGCCCGGCTTTCTTATTTTGTGACATGGCGTCGAACTGGCGGCCTCGGTCGTGGGGGAAGCGTTGGGGTTCGAGCGGTATTAGCAGAGTATCTTTTGACTATTTACATGTAAAGAAATGTTGATTTCTCTATTCCGACTTCGCTTCATATTAACTAGAGTGATCGTGTCTGCCTAGACTTCAGCCAAGGCAGATTGTGATTGTGCAATCAGCCTCAGTCTTAGGTGGCTTGGTCTGGCTGGTGTCACGCTGCAACCTCATAAGCTACACTCCTCACTGTGTTCTTCGTCTATGAATATTTCAACTTCAAAAAAGGGCTCGGCTCTCTTTACTGAAGCATTTTTCTGTTGTTTGAAGAGATTGGAGATCCGACATTATCAAGACTCGGAATCGGAATTGACCGCCGGACTCTCGGCCGAGCCGAGCCGTGGCTATAACTGTTCGTCTGGGCGAATGAACGTACAGTTCTGGGAGCTTCAATTACAGTCGTGCCCAAAGGGAGCTTAGATGTGTAGGTAATAGCTGTGTGTATGTATACTGGTCTAGCTAGCGTGCAGAGCAGCTGTACCATGGAAACGGAAACTCAAAAGGAGTTGGCCATGCCATAACTTTTCACTGTCAACTTCACACGATGAAAGCCCGTAGTCAAATAAAAAAGATGAGATGTGTTATCCTAAGTTCTTAATCATATCGGGATAGATAACGCTGTAAACCAACCAACAATGGTCTTGGGGATAAGGATGAAGCAGAGGTTTACCCATGATCCCCTTTGTGCCTTCCTTCGGCCGAAGAAGTCCATAACCTCCAAGCTGCCATGATCAGAGACATATACGTGCTTGTCCCCGTCCATGATATTGATAGTTACCAACCCAGCATACCTCGTATACCGTGTCTCCCACTCCTGACTTGTAGTTGGGTAAGGGAAAGATGCGATCACCTTCTGCTGTCCATCAAAGCGAACCTGCGCAAGATTGTCACCTGCTGACTTGACGAGGTAGATAAAATCAGAGCTGGTCGGCTTGCCCGTATCTGGCTGCGCGATCTTGACGCCCTCCAAGCACACAAGTTGGTCGTCGCTCACGTCCACCAGGACCTCGTCCCCGCGGGCGACGAAGAGTAGAGGTACCTCTCGGCCACCACAATCTTGGCGAAAGCGTACTGAGGCGGACACTATAGAGAGCCCGCCAACATCAGCGCGTCCCCAGAGCCAGTTATCAAGGATCGTCTCCATCGGGACGTTGCCCCAGTTGTGATCATGGTAAGCGTTGCCTTCGACCTTGGTCTTGGTGCCGTTGACCATGACTTCTCCGGTGAGCTGGCCACCAGGGACAGCCACGAACCATGAGAAGTGACGACCCTTCACATCCCATCTACCCGAGCCAGGTCGATATGATGGAGTAGTTCTGTTGATCACTACGTCGAAACCAAATCCTTCCATCTCACCGGGGTCGACAAAGATGTGATACTCGCTGAGGCCATTGACACTGCGGAAGTAACTCTTGCGGTACTGGAGATCACAGTGATCTTTTGCCACGGCGATTTCGGAAGAGAGACTTCCAATACGCCTATGCAAGTCACATAGCTTCTTGCCATCCTTGGCGATGTTGAGGTCAATAAGTCCCGTCTTGGGACCGTCTCCTTCTGTTATATAGAAGAAGGCCACCTGCAAGAACCATCCATCTTGAAGATGTGCATCGGCGTACCACCACTCCCACTCTCCGCTTTCGACACCGGGACTGCGTAGACCGTCCTCCCAGCTCGCAGGTTGAGAGCCGTCTAACCCGAGCTTTTGCAAGCTCTGGGTATCAGTGAGAAGGCGTCCTTGTGCGGATTCAGTCATTGGTAGGTATGGTTGTCATGAGTCTGTTGGAAACTCTCTTGTCATTGAAAGAAAAGAATATTTAGGGTTGAGTTAATTGAGGACAGAAGTGCATATCGATTCCACATTTGACATTTATATATCGTCGTATCATGTAAGTCTAGGGGCGATTCATCGTTATTCAGACTTTTCTGACTTGCCTAGTGCTTCGCTTATGACAACCGTATGATTCTGGATAGCATCATGCCACTCAGATCAGAGCGTAGCAAATAGATTACTCTCTATCAGTTACACGTGTTGATTTAAGCTTTTGATAGCTAAGATACCGGGATGCCTTGTCGTTCCGCAGCTTCCGTGGAGACCGTACTCTGGTGCCGCCAGCAAACCTCACCGAGCCCCAACCACTGATATTGGTTTACTTGAGCCCTGCTCAGTCTTCCATGGTAACATCAATCAAAAGTTTATAGAGTAGCCAGTTATTACTATGCTTCCCCTCCAAGCAGACGTTTCAGACGGTAGTAATTTCGAGTCTCGGAATTGCAGAAGATCTAGTGGAGTTCTCGGCCGAACCGAGCCGGGGCTATGGCTGCCATTTTGACCTGCGCGGAGGTCGAATTCCATGAGAGTATTCATATAAATTAAAACATGAGACCTGGTTCAAAAAAGAACGTTTAATGAGAGCAGACGATTGCGCACGGCGGAGATAATAAAGTACTGTAGGTGTTGGTTGAGATGAGAGCGGGGTTGAATTGATAACGACGATATGACAGCTTGACTGCGTAAGCGGGGCTCGATGATCAATGAATTGCCTCAAATTTCGAGATTTCCAACTAACGACTTAACTCTCTATAGAATCCATTCTCGAATCACATAGCGATCATGTCTTCAGAACAACTCAGCGCTGGCTCACTCTTCAACCTCAATGGCCTTGTCGCGGTCGTGACAGGCGGAGGTTCAGGTCAGTGAACCCCTCAAAGCACGGATCACAGCTGATCGTATTGCAGGCATCGGCCTCATGTTCGTCAAGGCGTTACTCCAAAACGGTGCCGCAAAGGTCTACATCGCTGGTAGAAGGAAGGAAAAACTGGATGAAGTCACCAGCTCATTGGGCGACAAGGTCGTTGGGGTTCAGTGCGACGTCACCTCCAAGTCAGACCTGCAGAACATGGTCTCTGAGATTGAGAAGGATACTGGGTACGTCAACCTGTTGGTGTGTAACTCTGGTATCGGGGGACCCCAAGTCAAGCCACTCACTCCCGAAACAACCTTGGAAGAATGGGCCAAGTCCAACTTTGACACGGATTTCGGTGACTATGTCAACACGTTCGCCATCAATACCGCGTCGGTTTGGTTCACCAGCATGGCTTTTCTCCCACTTCTGAAGAAGGGCAATGAGAAGGGAAATGTCGAGCAGACTTCACAAGTCATTGTTACCAGCTCCATCGCCGCATTCAACAAGAAAGCCCCCGGCGGTTGGGCATATGGACAGTCCAAGGCTGGAGCTGTTCTGGCAGCCAAGCAGCTTGCCGTTGCCCTTCCTCAGTGGAACATCAGAGCCAATTGTATTGCTCCTGGATGTGAGTCGATTCATATGTCAGTGAAAAAGTGGCATTCTAACGTAACACAGTATTCCCCAGCGAAATGTCAGAACCCATCGTCAAGATGTATACCGATGACTCAGGACAGCCTGGTGCCGTGCCGACATCAATGGCACCACTTCGAAGGATGGGAGATGAGAAGGATATGTCGGGAACTTTCCTATATCTTGCATCTCGAGCGGGTGGATATTGTAATGGCACAGTTATAGTTGTCGATGGCGGTCGCTTGAGTAACTTTCCGACCACGAATTAGGACAAGTTCTTGGATGACAGCACAACATACATTGAATGCAAATCTACGATACTTTCGTAATGTTCTTACTCCGCCAATTCCAAGGTATTTTGCTTATATATAAGAGTCGTCTAGCCAGTCCTGGGCTCGTTAGAACTGGGACCTGGGGTTTCTCACAGTACTGCGCCAATACTGTACGTTTCTCTATCATCAAGCAGAAGATCCATCGTAGCGCCATGTCTCGATTGGCAATGGCCGAGATCTCACATGAAAAAGAACCGAGGGCAATGGCTGGCAGGCTGACACCCGAAGTCCCGTTCGGTGAAATAGGACTTGATCTCCCTCCAGTCACAACAAAATTGCTCCTTCGAGGCTGGTGAAACCGACCTGCAATGACTGCATGGTTATCACATTCGATAAGCCATTGGAGCCTCAATTAAACGACGGCATGATAGGCTCCTTGATCGTGAATACGATACACCGCATCCCAAGCCACCCGATTGCTGCCTTGAGGGATCTGCTAGCTGTGAATCCTCAAGCGCCATCTCAGGAACCATTGGCTCGTTAGCGGGGGATCGCTGAGGTGAGACTGAGCTGGCGGTAGCGGAGACGGGGATATGACAAAAAGCCTGGAACTGTAAGCGGCGAACTTATGTGAAGGCGGGCCACTCCTTTTCTGACACCCATGCGACGCTTGGGCGCTTCGCCACAACCCTCAGCGGCATTGTTGCCTGTAGTCCTACGGTAGTACAGGGGGTTTCTGTACAACACGGCACGGGAAGTGACTCAGCCCGGCAAGGCATCTTGGCAATCAATCGCCGTATCAAATTCACGATGATAATGCGTGCAGGCATGCGTGAGCTGCCTGATTAGGCCAAAGGCCTTTGCAATGTGCATTTTCTTATAAGACGCATTCATCTCCAGGTCTCAACACCATCATCTTCATTCACACCAACTTCAATCATTTCTCCTTCATTCACAATGGCACGTACTGCACAAACAAGGGCCAACAAGCGTGGCGGCCGTCGCAACACTACAAACAACACGCGCAACACACACAATCACAAAGAGAATGATCTTGAATACATGGCTCTCAAGCAAGAGGCAGAGCGACGCGAGCGCATCCTCGCCGACCGACGCCGAACTGCTGCCAAATGGCGCCCCAAGATTCCCGAAGTCCGAAAGGTCAACTTTGAGAACTTCAAGAACAGATTCCAAGACATCGATGAGCCTGATTATGCCATTGACGTTCTGATGTCGGGTACTGGTACCCAGGCTCAGATCCGTCGTGAGCATGGTCTTCGTCGACGTGAGGAGATGGCTCGTCTTCGTCAGAAGTACATGTATTACCCTGGCGGTGGTGTTATTGAGACACCTCACCGCAAGACCGACGCCTATGAGAAGGCTCGTCGCGAGAAGGATAGCCAACCATCTTCCGACTCCGAGATTCAGCGCATTCGTATTCAGTCCCAGCCCATCTTGGGCCACTTGACAGCTCTTATTAACGACACCGAGAAGCGATCGTCCCCCCGAACCTTCATGCGACCCTTCAAGACCCTGGTCCACTTCCAACCCAGGATGCGAGAGATCCTTTCGACTCTTGAGGACAAGTGGGCTGACTTTGAGGACATCGGTAGCGAAAGCTCCGAGGTTGTTGATGTCGCTGAAGAGACTGAGGCAGAGGTTGTTGTTGACGAGGAGGAGGCTGCTGAAGATGGTGATGATGTCGCTTCTCAAACATCCGAGGCTTCCAGCATTGAATCGGTTGACTCCGACGCCGATGAAGACTACGACAATTTGATGGACAGCCCCGAGGCGCTGCGCGACATGCGATGCTACGTTGACTTTGTCGACAAGGAAGTCCTTCCTCTTTACAACCGCTTCGAGGGCTCGACCGCCGACCGCGTCAAGTTCGACGATCTCTGGTCCCTCTTCCGCGTCGGCGACCTCATCTACATGCCCGCATCTGGCGAGACTGGCGGCCGTTACCACGAGATCTGGCGTGTCTACAAGGTCCGAAGCCCCGAGCCCGAGACATCCTATCCCACCTCTGGCTGGGACTTCTTCGCAGATGAGCAGCAGATCGACGAGAACTCCAAGTTCAAGATCTCCGCTTATTACATCGATCACGATGGCAACACCTTTGGCGCTGTCCGACGCAAGTTTGAGATTGAGTCGTTCATTGGGGAGCGATCAATTGACACCCTCGAAGCCTTCCCCATCCGATATCGCCACGACTACAAGCAGCTTCTCAGCTCAATGCAAGACCAGGGCCGCAAGTTCATCAACTACTTGGATGATCGCCACCAGCAGTACAGCGCCTGGACTCTGACCAGAAACCCTCCTTCTCATCGCACCGAGCCTGAGGAGGAGATCCTCGACAACGAAGATTACGAGAAGATGCGACATCCTGAGTTCGTCGAGAGTGATGTCATCGTCGATCTGACAGAGGCTTACCAGAAGATGCCTGACTGGCGCCCACGTTTCCATCAGCTCACGATCAACAAATCTTCCCGATGCGAGATTAAGGATGATGAGATGCCTATCCAGCATTGGTTCAACGGCGCCCGCCAGAACCTGGCATACTCACAGAACGAGATCATCCAGCACGCCGATGGTGTTGAGGCCCGTCAGCGAAGGGATAACCTTGCCGTTGATGCTTTCCTCCGCGTTCGTGTCAAGGGCAGCCGAACCTTTGAGACAAACCCCAAGGCTTTGGAGCTTCGCGACGAGGATCTCGTGCTCCTTCCCAAGCGCATGTTCGCCTATGCTCTTCGCGAACGTCGCTTCTTGCCAATTGATCTCAACGTTCTTAAGCCCGTGCGACGCGAGCCTGGTGTCTTTGAGAACCTGCGCATTCAGAGCGACTACAAGGATGTCGTGCGCGGGCTGGTCATGTCGCACTTCCAGCGAAAGGTTCTTGAGCGCAAGTATGCTGATGCCGCTACTGAGGGACCTAGCCAGGATCTGATCCAGGGCAAGGGTCGTGGTCTTGTTGTGCTTCTGCATGGTGTTCCTGGCGTCGGGAAGACTGCCACCGCGGAGGCCGTCGCTATGGAGAACCGCAAGCCGTTGTTTGTCATCACTTGCGGCGATCTCGGTCTCACACCTCATGAGGTTGAGTCTTCGCTGAAGAACGTCTTCCGCCTCGCTCATCTCTGGGACTGTGTTCTTCTGCTCGATGAGGCGGACGTGTTCCTCTCTCAGCGATCCAAGCAAGACATGAAGCGTAACGCTCTTGTGTCCGTCTTCCTTCGCGTTCTTGAGTACTACAACGGTCTTCTTTTCCTGACTACCAACCGAGTCGGCACAATCGACGAGGCCTTCAAGTCTCGTATCCACCTCTCCCTGTACTATCCTCCTCTGGACAAGACTCAGACTCGCGACATCTTCCGCCTCAACATCGGCAAGCTCAAGCAGATCGAGGCCGAGCGCCACCGCATGACCGGCGAACCAGCCCTCATCATCAAGGAGAACGAGATCATCGACTTTGCCGCCAAGCACTATGAAGAGCTTGCCCGATCAACTGGATGTTGGAACGGTCGACAAATCCGAAGCGCATTCCAGATCGCCTCCAGCCTTGCCATCCACAACTACTCCAACCAGGCCGAGGCAGCTCGATCCCGTGGCCAGAGCCCTCCTGCGGCTCCTGTTCTCGACAGGACTTGGTTTGAGAAGGTTCAGATGTCGACGCAGAGCTTTGATCGGCACATGAAGAAGGAGGCTGGTAGCTATGACTCTGAGATGCCGATGCGAAGCACATTCCAGGAGAGCAAGTTTGACTAAGGTTGGGGATTCTACAGCTAGACTGAGAATAGGATTGATCACGACTGTTTTTGTTGTTTCCATTTCTTTTGCGTCATTAGCAAGAAACCGACAGTAACGTGCTTCGGTTCCGAGATGAACATTACAATGCACTTCACGTAAAAGCGCACCTGGCTCTGGACCTTTGAAAAGATTAACGCAACCACTGGCTTTTCTTTTAGCTTCCTTCTATTCAAATGTTCACAATTTACCGTTCTGCCAGCGTTTTATTCTACTCGTTCTGCTGAAGCGGCCTAACCTAAACACTCTCGCTTGTCTGCAAATCCTCCAAATTGACGTCATTTAATTGCATTGGTGGGATATGAGACCATTGATTTCGTGTATGATACCCAAATTATTTCCGCCGTACGCGACGCGACTTGGCCGCTTCCATTGAATACAGTGTTGGACGCCTGAGACAGTCTAGTGGACGTACCTACGGAAGACTATAGGGCTCAGTGGCTCAAAAGTCATTTCGTAGTAGGCCGACCCCCCCCCGTAGGGCGCCCTAGGTTACATTTGTATCTATCCGATTTTTGAATTGAATTATTGTGGGCCCCTTACATAAGCTAAAATGGGCCCTTTAGGGTCACGTAATAACGTAATACACATTTCCTCGCGATCCTAGCTTTAGCTTCATTTTCTTCCTCCAAAATCAACACGCCTTATAAGGTAAGAATTCCTCACTTTCCCTTACCTGCACATACCTACAATAGCCTTATATAACCTAATAAATGTATTTTCAGAATTACATGCTTCTAATCTTTCATATGATGCTATTTTCATTCCCCTATAAGCACTTTACCCTGCCTAATTTAGCACCTATGCTATAGCGCTTATGCAGGTAACTTTTGCTTTATGTAAACCTATCCTCTACCTTACATATACCTTTAATTAATGCTATATAGCCTCTATCATTTTTGCATAATTAAGAGCTTTATTTTTATATATCTTTTATCCTATTATATATACATTTAATACACTTAATTTATAGCTAACTGCTAATATTTTTCTTATAGTATTAATACTTTCTTCTAAACTAATTCTATCTATATAAATGTATATATAACCTGATTTAAGTACTATACTACCTAAGCTAAAGGTAAAGCTAAAGAAGCATAAGATAAAGCTTAAAAAGAAGGTATAATTAGCTAAAGAGGCTAAAGACCTACATAAAGCTAAAGAGGAAGCTATAGCTGTAAAGGAGGCCTAAGAGAAGAAGGATAATGCAGCTAAGAAGAGGGCTAAAATAGCAAGAAAGAAGGCTAAAGAAGCTAAAAAGGTAAAAAAGGAAGCTAAAGAAGCTACTAAGAAGGACCCTAAGAAAGATAACTTTAACTCTAGTAGTAAAAATAACTTTAATAGTAATAAAGTTAATTATATTAGCTACATTATAGTATATAATTAAGATAAAGACTATTTAATTTAAAAGAAGCTTCTATAAAAGGATTTAAGTAACTGCTTTAAGTATCTTCCTAAGGAAATCTATAGTAAAGGTACTAGTAATTTTAACTAAATTATTAAATAACTTACTATACAGTTTAATCTAACTATTTAAGTCTTTTATTATGCTTTAAAGAAGTATAGCTATAAGGGTATTAAGGCTATTTACCTTAATATTTAAGGTATAAGTTATATACTATATAAAGCTTTATATTATATTATATTAACTTATTTAGGAATCTACTAAGCTCTATAAACTTAAGCTATAAGAGTTTAAAAAGAGAACTATAGACCCCTATGCTATAATATTCTCTTCTTAAAATGCTAATGCTATACTTTACTACCTCTATAGTATCTTATAATTTAAATTAAAAGTCTATAATAAGTGTAAGAAGGAGAATAAAGCCCTTACTAAATGTTATATTTACTTTTCTAAGCTTACTAGGTATATTAACTATAATTAGAACTATTTAAGGCCTTAGTACTCTCTTTCTTATATATAGTACTATATATAGACTTATTTACTCTTATATTAACTCTTAAATAGCTTTTAAGTATAAATATAATAATAGTAATAATAATAGTAAATTAAAGCTAGATAGTGCTATAAAGGCTACTATAAAGCTTTTTAATTTACTTAATTATACTACTTACTAGTTACTTTTTAAATTCTTTAAGAGAGCTATAGACTCTATAAAGGGTAAAAAGAAAAAGGCTAAGAAAAGCAAGAACTAAGGTAATTATATACCTTATAAGCTACTTTAGAATAATATTAATATTAATATAGCTATAGTAGCTTAATCTTTATCTTTATTATTTTTAAAGATATAATTTAATAATTAATAATGCTATAATAAGCATTTTAAGTATATAATAGAGTTTATAGTAATATATTAAGTACTATAGAATACTATAATATACCTAAGGAAAAGGTTTTTATTAGCATACTAGGCACTATAGAGCAGTATAGTATGTATAGTTTAAGGTAAAAAGTTTTTTAATTGCTTTATCTTATCTTCTAATAAAATGCTATAATTAGTAAGGTTATTAAGGTTATATAACCTTTTACTAGTATATATAGTCTTAAAATGCTATATAAGCTTTTTTACCTAGTACTCTTTCTTTTTTATATAAGATACTATAAGCCCCTATAATAAGTACATTTAGTTATCTCCTAAAAGACTTAATGCTATTTTGCTTTTAAATTAAATAATAAAGAGATATTAAGCAATATACTATAAATAAGCTTATAGAATGCATATTAGTAGAGTTTAATATATTTATATCTTATATAATATTAAATTAATACTTTAAAATGTAATAAGAAGATTAATTAATATTAATTACTAAATAAGCCTATATAGAAAATACTAAAGCTCTATAAAGCTATATTAAAGAGCTCTTTTTTTATAATATTCTTAAAGATAAGAATATCTTATGCTAACTATAGAAAGAAGGCTTTATAGTTATACTTATAGGCTTAGAGAGAATATAATAAGACCTTAATATATATTAATATTCTACTTCTAAGCAAAAAGCAGTATAGTTAGCTAAATTATATAAATTCTTTAAGAATAATGCCTTATTAAGCACTAAGCTTTAAACATTTAGTTAAACCTATCTCTATACCTATATCTGCTAGCAAGAACTATCTCTTAGTAAAGATACTATATATAAAGCCTTTTAAAGCTTTTTACCTATAAATATCTCTAATTAATAGAATATAATATAGCATTGCTAAATGGGATAGATAGCCTTAGGCCTTAACTTTATATAGTTAATTAATGCTTATAATAAGCTAAAGGCCTAGGGTATAGGTATATATGCTTCTATTAATGCTTACTTATAGTATATTATATGGCTTTATATAGGTATATTAGCTAATACATTATGCAATATGCTTAAGCAATATCTTTATATTATTAAAGGCTAAGGTTATATACCTCTTATAATCTAATCTAATTGTAGCAATAAAACCCTCCTTATAGCTAGTATATATTATTACCTTTTGCAATTATATAATACTATAGGAGGTAATATAGATTAATTTATCTAATTTAATAATTGCTAAATATATAGCAAAAGTATATAAAATAAAAGGATTAAGAGCTAGTAGCATTAACTAAATAACAGTTAGGCAGGTTACTAGCATATATATAGCCCTATATAGCCCTATATACTTATATATACTAACTATAAATAGGCATTTTTTGCTAGAATTACTGCTAAAGGTAACTTTTTACTAGATTCTATTTTAGATTAAGTTGTAATTCTATATCTCTATATACTAATAATATATATAGAGCTCTCTAAGTTTATAATGCTTTAGAATTTGCACTATATATATAAATAACCTACTAGGCTACATGTTGTTTCTAGTTAGCCTTAGGTCTTATACTATTAACTAGAGGCCTAAGAAGTAGAAGACTTTGCTTTTTCTATCCCTTTTAATTAACTATAAATAATTATAAAGCTTTATAATAATAATTAGATTAATATTAATGTATATCTACCTAAAGATACAATTAAAGTATATAATGAGATTCTTAAGGGGGAAGTCTTTCCTACTAAAAGCCCTAATAGCCTAAAATACTCTATATACCTATTCCTATAGGGCTAATTAGGAGAGTATATACTTAATAGGCATTAATTAGCTATTAGACTCCTTTTAATACCTATAGGAGGGATTAATTGCATATAGAATTATTTAGCTACTTGCAATATTAATATTATAACCTTAAACTAAGAAGCAGTTAATACTAATAAAATTAACTTTATATAGCTTTATATAATATAAAAGAAGGCATTTTATATATATATTACTACTTAAACCTCTATAATAATGCTATATTTTACTTAAAGTAAGCATTAGTTTCTATAGCCTTCTCCTCTATCTCTTCTATATAATTTATTTCTTCTATACTATTTAGAAATGCCTTAAATGCAGCTAAAGTAAAGCTCTTTATATTACTTTTATTTTCTTTCTCTTTTATAACTAACTCTTAAAGTATTTTAACTTTAATCTTATCTTTTATACCCTTTTTCTTCTTAGTAGGCTATATTACCTCTTTCTTTATTCCCTTTTTCTTCTTTATTTCTTTTTCCTGCTTTAGCTTAATTATACATTTAAAAGTACTTCTTTCTGCTTCTATTAATTCTACTTACTTAATATATTTCTTAAGAGAGTAAATAGTAGTATTCTCTTTTAAATTATTCTATTTATTAAAATAAAAGAATAAAAGGTTAATAGAAATCTTAGCTCTTAAAGGGAGTAAAATATTTATCTTATTAAAGAAATCTTTTAATTATACTATATTATATATAATATTATTAAAGTATTTAGGCTTATATAAGCTTATAGTAGTATTAAACTTAGAAATAAGCTTTTATTCTATTGCAGCTAGTAATACCTAAAAGCTTAATATAAGAAATATAATTATAGCAGTATATAATAGGTATAAAGCAGTTAGTATAACCTTAATCTTGCTCTTATAGCTAAAGGACCTAGTAGAAGGCCTATTATATTTTATAATAGCTATACTAGCAACTATATCCTTAACTCTAGATATAATATAAAACTTAGTATACATTTTAATTATAATTAGGCTACTATAGGCTATTAATATAATGCTTCTTTGCTAGCTTTTAATAGCTATATTATAGGCATTATTATATATTAAAGGGATTAATTAAGATTATTTAGTTAGTATTATTATTAAAGTACTTTATATAGAGACTGCTAGGGTAGCTTATAGGCTATTAGTAAGGTCAATAACCTTACTAATAGTAAGTAACTAGCTATAGGATAGGCAGAAAATAGCATTTATAATATTATTTAGCTCTATATAAATATTACTATAGTATTTACTACTTTATAAGTAGTATTTAATATACTCTATAAGGAAAGATAATATATATAATAAAATAATAAGTCTATATAAATTAGAATAAAGCCTTATAATTGCTTAAATGTACTTAAATATGCTATAAGTAGAGGGCATTAACTTTACACTTAGTAATACTATACTATATAAATAAATTCAGTAGAGTAATAAAAGGTTATTTATATACATATTTTAGCTTATAATGTATACATAGGGTAAGTCTAGTAAGGAAAATCTCTTACTTCTGACTTTTGAGCCACTGAGCCCTATAGTCTTCCGTAGTACCGTTCATCAGCCAATCGCTGTTTTAAGTTAAAGTTCATACGGAAGTCTGTAGGGCTCAATGTTTCAAAACCCAGTTTTGAGGCATTTTACACTTCTTTTCTTATTACATCTACACCATATATCAATCTATCATCTCATATAACTACATTTACTATTAATTTTCAATTAAATCAACATATATAATTATCATATATATACAACTACTTAAAAACTCTAGAGATTGTATAAATTACTATACTCCTCTGTAAAGCTACATAAAACTATATAAAATCTTTTATACTTTAAATAAGATTATAATCCTTATAATACAATTCATTATAGCATCTTAAGCCCCTTCTACTCTACTAATCTATATTAAGTTACAAAAAGAGCATAATATTATCTATACTAAGTTCCTATATGCTAGTACTTACCTATACTGCGCTAATCTATAGCTAATTGAAATTATTAAAGTTAATAATAATTCTCCTATTATAACTCTAAAGGCTATTTATAAACTGCTAAATAAAAACGTACTAAGCATTTCTATACCCTTAGTCTCTACTACTAAACAACTGATTCCTAATACATATAGTAGTGCTGCTATAAAGGCTACATTCTAATACACACTTAGTATCACAAAAACAAAGGCATCTATACCAGGAGCATTAGTAATTAAGATTAATATTCTTTTCTAGATTAATAAAAGATATTATATATATATAAAAGGTTCTAGTCTTTAAATATCTAAATATACTAAGGTTTATCTTTACTATAAAACTAATAGGAAGTTAAACTTTATACTTAACTGAAAGTTCAATTTATATAAGCTTATAGTTTAATCTATTGCTAGCTAATGCAAGCTAGAACTACAGTCAATTTAGTAGGAAGTTATTATAAGAATAGATAAGAAAAAGGGAGATTACTATCCTGAATTCCTTACTTCAGATAGGTATAAAACAACTACAATTAGGGATCTTCTTAAATATGCTAATATAACCCCTGTAAAAAGCAATATCGCTATGCTACTCTTCTGGCACTTTAATCTGATAGATAGCCCTTAGGGCGATGATAATAAGGAAGACAGGCTACAGGCTAAAACTAGCTGTAAAAGGGCAACTTGGCAGACATCCATGGAGGGAGAAACCTCTGTATGACTAACTAAAAAGCCGAATAAGGCATCTAAGCTGATATCATTGAGGAATTCAGAAGTAAAGCAGGAAGTAAAGCAGGAGCTAAAGAAGGAGCCTCCTCCCGTAAAGGCAGAGAAACTTAGCATTCATTAAGATACTGATGTATCTGATGCTGTATAGCATAATATGGATATATCTGAGGAAGATCCCTTTGCTGAGGATACTGCTTCTAAAGGAGAGCCTGTTGCAGGAGAGGAGCCTGTTGCAGAGAAGCTTCAGGCCCATAAGGCATTATATGAGAAGAAGGAACTTCCATATTGCAAGATATAAAAGCAGAAATGGCCTATAAGACTATAATACTAATATATATCTTAGCATATATTATAGAAGTCCTTAATTTTACTAGCTTTAGCCTTAAGACTCTCTAGTTACATAATATTAATATCGCTCTTAACTAAATGCTCTTATATGCGCTTAAGAGCACCTGTAGGCTTATCTAAGAGGGATACTTAAGGTTTAAGCTTATCTTAGATATGTTATATAAGGCAGTCCTGCAGATATAAGTATATAGAAAGTAAGGGCTTACTTTTAGAGTTATTTAAATGCTTTTCCTAATTTGTAAGGATACTATTATATACTAATATTATAGTAGCCAGTAAATAGGCATTTATATTAATAAGATCTTAAGTAAAGATATTCTATAAGTTATAGAGATGTTATTTAGGGATAACTTCTAAACAATTCTGTATACCCTTATAAGCCTCTGGTTAGAAGTATAACGCCTAAGGCTGCCTAGTAGAAACATAAGGTTGGTTTTTCTGGCTGTAAATATAATGCTGATTCTATACTTAAATGAAGTTAGCAAGCTCCTCCTATATTATAGGCATAAAAAGGTATAGCATTAAGATTCAGTTAGGTATAGAGTCATCTGTAAAATAGCTATTATATATAATTCTTAAGAAATATTCCTATTAATAGATTAGTATCTAGATATATAAAGGTATATAGATATATACCTACTAGAACTTAGCCCTGCCTCTACTTAAGCGTAGCTACTAGCTCTTAATCCTCTAATTATTTATGCTTTTGCTATAAAGCCAGTAATCTTAAAAATGTATAGCTTCTTGCATACTATTATAGAGCTGTATATAGTCTCTTAAGAGATAATAATAGGCTGCAGCAGTAAGAACTGTCTTTACGCTACAGTCTAAGCAAATAAAGTGCAGTATAGTCTTATAAGTTAATAGTATATAGAGATATTGCTTAAGGGTATTTTAGGAAGTACTAGCAGATATACTAATATAAAACTATATAATTATCTTTAAGTATATATTAATAGATATATAAATCTTAAACCTATAAGGCTTTAGCTTATTATATGCATCTAATGACTATATAAAGTTAGGCCTAGGGGGCATCTACCCTTTGCGGCGATAATTAACTGTATTCTATCATTTAGTAATAAGTCTAGGATAGAATTCTTAATATGTTTTATAGATCTTATAACAGCTTAGTATAAGTTATTATTAATGTATATAGGTATAGAGGTATGTGTAACTAAATGTACTAAGCTTTATGCTTTATATGGCTTCTTGTGTAAAGAAATCTCTAAGCTTCTACTTAGCTATAGCAATTTGGGCTTCATCTTAGCGATAAAACAGTTTAAGCTCTCTTCATAAACGTTCAAGACCGGTTTATGTAATAATAAACCCTTTAGATTAAAGCTATAATAAAATAAATTGATTATTAAGAACTATAAAAAACAATTCCTTGATTTATTATTATAGGTATTTAGAAGTCTGCGTATACTTCTTAATTAATAGGCTTTCCTAGTCTTTTAATTTGCAGTAAAGTGTTATATATCTAATTGTAATTTAGTAATGCTTATATAAGAGTAGTAATATCTTATTCTCTATAAGGTTATCCTTCTCTTTCCATTATATAATCTAAAGTTAGTATAAGTTAAGGTCTTTTTGCAGTTATACTATCATAACTGCTAATAATAACAGTTATTTAGTACATATAAAAAAGAGAAATTAAAGTAAAGGAAGATATATACTTATACTCTGTATATAGGCATATAATAAATACATATCAGGAAAAGGGGTAATCTAATACTAGATTAGCTTAGTATATATATACCTATATTTAACTGTTTACATATTAGTAGATAGAGTTACATTTAGTATATAGAAATAATTATAAAGTAATAGCAAGTAGAAATTAATTAACTTTTAATATGTAAAGTGATATAAGGGGGGGATATAAAGTGATAAATTAGGGGAGGGTATTATCTGTATTGCCTTATATGCTAGCGTAAATGCTTAGCGATTTATTCCATATTGCTCTGTAAACCAGTAAAAATGCAGTTATGAAATGCAACATCTATATTACATTAAAAAAGATTAGCGTTAAATGATATAATATATAAGCAAGCTATATACTAGACTATATATTAGTATAAGGTAGAATAATAAGGGAAATATATGTATATTACTTGCTAAGCTTGTTAGCAAGCTGCATTGCCTGCATACTGAAGTTAGTAAGAAACTTATAGACTTCCTTGCAGGACGCTTTATCTACATTATCATTATTTGCTACTAAAGCCAAAGATCCAGCTCTAAAGACCTTTAAAATAATATCATCTTATCTAAGGTCTTCATATATACTCTTACGCTTAGTACCCCAGGGGGTCTTTATAGGTATAGAGGTAGTAGAGGCAGTAGGCATAATAGATACTTTAGCATTATTATTAGGATTAACATTAACTTATAGAATGTTAGTTTACTATACCTATATATATATAGAAATAACTTACTAAGGCTACACTTCTTAACCTTTCTGTAACCCTAAAGGCAATTACTATAGGCTTTAGTTCTATTATCCTTAGACTTAATAATACACTTATGAAAGGGACTGGTCTTACTCTTGCACTTCTTGCAAGCAATAGCGGCATTAAAGCTGTATAGCTGTAAAAGCATAATATCAGCATTCTAGGTTCTATTAAAAGATAACTTATATAGCTCTATAGTCCTATTCCCTATAACCTTAGTGTTGATTAGAAGCTTATTAATATCCTAGGTATATGTTAGTATAGTTAAGTATAGAAAAGTAATTAAACTTACTAAGCTATTAGGCTTATAAACGTTTAAGACTAGGTAATAGAGGCCTTTGCTGCTGCACTTGGCTATAGCCTTGATTAATGCCTATACAGTTAAGTCAGGGTTGCTCTTAGGCGGGGTTTCATGCTTAAACAGGTACTTATAGAGAGCTATACCTATGTATATCTAGGGCAAGGCATTAAGCTTTACTGTATTACTGTTTAGTGCAGTTTAGAGGATAGTCTTATATAAGTTAGTATAGACATTTATTAGGTCTATACTGTTATTAATGCTAATAGCAGTGTAGATGGTATTAATAGTAACTTTAGTTGCAGGAGGGAAGGTAATAGTATTATTTAGCTTTAGCTTAATAAAACCAGTAGTATCTTTATTACTGCTATCCTCATTATTAGAGGCAATAGCAGGAGTAGTAGTATTTACTTTATTTTCATTTAACTCCTTACTGCTGCTATCTGTATCCTTAGCTTTATTATCTATATCCTTAAATACAGCTTTATTCTTCTAGGTTTTAGTTAAATAAGTGCATTAAGTACTAAATAAAGCGATTAAAGGAGTAGGAGAATCTTAGGCAGTTATAGGCTGCTTTATAGAAGTCTTCTTAGAGGTATTCTTTATAGCAGGATTTATCTCTAAACTGCTAGAAGCTATATGCTCTTTACCTTAGCATAAAAGTTAGTAAAGCAATAAATACTAAAGCGTTAATATCATTCTATACTCCTTTCTTAGTATAAGGCGCTATTATAATAGGCTTTAAAGTCATAAATACGTATAATGAGGTTGTAAATAAATAAACGGTTCTGATTAGCATAATCCTATTAATAAGGTTAGTAGCAGGATTCCATTAGTATGACTAATAAGGGAAATAAGTGGTTAGAAATGGGGGAAAAATTAGGGAAACGGAAATGAAGATATATATATGAAAATGAAGCTCTTAATTATGCGAAATGTATGCAAATGTATGCAAATGAATCTGATGTGGCTTGGGGGGGATATTGAATTAATAAGAAGGTGATTCTTACCTGCTGATTGTAATGAATTTGAAGGAAAAGAGAAGATGAAGCTGTAGGCTTGTTCGTGATAATTTGAAATGGTGCACGTGACCACTCCCACTAAGCCAAATTGGGCCTAGTTGATTTCCACTGCTTATATAACCTGACTTTTTCCTATGCAATTCTAGGGGCATTATCCTGCTTATGGAAACGTACGGGAGGTGTAAATCTACTACATTTTGGGTTTTGAAACATTGAGCCCTACAGACTTCCGTAAGTTCAGCCATTTGAAGCTGACATCACTGACCTCGAAGATACCCCGCGTTAAGTCTGTCATAAACCCGTTGTGTAAAGCAGCCGATTAAACACGCGTCTCCTGGACTATTATATATATTATTTTCTACTGAAAATGGCTGCTTCTACGGGCTCCGATCCACTGCTATTCGTACCAGGTACGCGCTCGAAAATTTCCCATTATGCTATAACATACGCCAGAAAGCATCCGGGTGACGTTTTGTCATACCTACGTCGCGTCTGGCTAGAACAGGGTGAAAGAGTAGTAGAGAACCTGGCCTGCTTGAGGCTCGTTAATGGCTTGAAGGTTCTCCTCGAGAATGGAGAGACATGCCAGATCCACAAGACCTGGATTCCACTCCCGGAACTACGGCGCCTTCGAGGTCGTTACTTGTTGCCCGGGGAAAAAGCTTCCTTCCCTCATCTTGACCCCCCTCTCCCAGAAGATGGTACACTAGGAGATTGGGAGTTTCTTCCCCAGCTTGGATGTCAAACCGCGCCTAATCTCTACTTCTGGGTCAGTACTTTGTCTGATATCAAGTTCAATTCAAAGTACAAGGTTACATCCCCGCAGCGAGTCAAGGAGTTATATCTGTTGCTGTATGAGATTTATGAGGAAGCCGTGGACGGTAACGGAGGTGAAAAGAAGGTCGCAAATTACATCAGGTATGGCCAATATTGATTGTATATGCGCCTACGAAATTTAGCTGATAGTGAAAATAGGTATCATTTCACGAGAGGCTCGCTTCTCCTACAGCCAAAAGGCTGGGGTAACCCTGATCTTTCATTTCGCTATGGCCCTAAGGGCATGTACTTGAAGAAGTGCTCGATGCCACTGCCAGCGGAGTGGAACGCAACACTATCCGAGAGCAACCTCATCGCAAGATTCTATGAAGAAGTTCTTCTTTTAGAAGACGTAACCAGATATACTGTCATCCTTGAGGAGCTTAAGTTCTATCTAACTAAGTACCGATCTACAGGGAACCGCTTTAAAGATATATCCAACTTGTATCAAGGCCTTGAAGACCTTGATGTGTGTGGCCGAGAGAGAGAATGGATGATGTTTGTATTCCCCGGAAAGAAAACCATAGCAATACAAAGAGTCTGCTGACTGTAAACAACAGATAGGAATTCAAAAACCATCCCTATATCCTTTGCCCTCCCCCTGAACCCGAGTGGGATCATGACTAGAACTACCATAGAGAATTTGTCTAGTCGCATGGCGTGAAGCTGCCTGACCAAACCGACCTCAGTCAACGTTACCCCCATCTCAAATCCTTTTTCGTAGATCGCCTTGGGATACCAGAGTTAACGATGAATGTCCTCCAGAAACAACTTCTTAAGCTCGCAGACGACGCGCCCGCATACGAGACTTTCACCTTGATGTCTTATCTTAACACTTTTGATACAGAACTTGGATGAACTCATAGATCCTAGCGAGTTCATCTCTAAGCCCATCTTCCCCATTCTTACTCCAACAGGCGAGTCAAAACGCGTCTGTGGTGACACAGCCTTCTTCATTGTTGATGATATGCGCCTTTTCAACTTGTTCAGGGACAAGACTAACATGCTTGCTTTTACACGCAGTCAGGTTATGCATCTCGAGCCTCTTTTCAAGTGGCTTGGCATGCAGAAGAAGTACCTAACTGTTCAGGCAAAGTACACAGTTAAATGGCCTTTTGGGAGCAAGTTACGCCACATTGAATGGGATATTGGCCAGAAGGCCGAGGCGCTTCTTCGGTAAGTTCTTCCAAGTCATGCAACTCATTCCTTCATGCGACGACTAAAAGTTACGACAGAATCGCTGCATATTTCCGAAGTTGTCAAACGGAAGGAGACTTTAGTAGAAAAGAGCTTCTCCAGGCTTTGCGACAGGCTGTGATGATGGAAGTGGAAGATATGTGGTCTGAGACAAAGTTAATTGGCATCGAAACGAGGGATAATCAGCATAGCCTGGATGACCCAGGGAATGTGGTTCAAGACTCATACCCTCAGCTGAAGTTGGGCGCTTCGTTCCGCCGGGACGACAGCAGACTTATCGCTCACGTTCCAGCTGACAAAAAGCAACAACAGTTGGCTATTGCTGTTGCATTACCTCGCCTCCTAATGGAGTGGCTCATGACATCACCGACCTATCATGACCGCGGTCGTGGTGGCCGTGTTGATATACCTGAGCTTGGTGTGAGTCTCGTCAAGAGTGTATTGAACGCGCCTCCTGAGTTGGCCAATGACATACTAGAGGCCGAGGGCATTGAACAGCCTCTCCCAATCTAACAGGATCGATGGTAAGTCACCTCACTTATAGGTTGTATGAGGGGAAGCTAACAAGTCACAGTGCACCTGACAACGAAGTATGCTTGGATCAGGTGGAGGTCCAGGAGGCGAAAGAGCCACTTCAAGCGACACGGACGTCGGCGACAGCATCGCCAGCACAAACACCTCCGGTCGAGATACCCTCGGAGCAGGCTCCTGTTACTCAAGCGCCCGAAACTGACCAGAATGGGGTTTTGTATGAGCTTGTGGATAAGGCTTCCGTAACCGAAACTGGGTCGAGGCGAAAGATCTTGATACCGCATACAAGAAAGCCGCGGCCTAGCGCTGGGTTATCGACATCTTCAGAATCCCCTCCGGGTACTGTCGAGTCAACAGCTCGTGAGGTGCATTAGCTAGAGCATTGATTAGCTCACATATAGCTTGTATACAATCGCCGAATATGGTTTACGCAATTTGATTGTCAATCTCTAAACTCAAATGCTATTTTGCGCAACAGCAAGTATATGATTGAGGGACTTAAAGGCGTTGAACTCGATCGTGGAATAGCCTTCAGATGTGAGACTAACAGGAGCACTGGTGTCACGGATCGGTATCACAGTGAGTGTAGACTGCCAAGTGACTTTGGACACTGTACGTGTCGAGTTGTGCGTTATCTTGAACATTTGGGGTACCACCCACCACTGACAACTTTGGTGGTGCGGGGGTTCTATCACACAATTGCCAAAGTAGAGACCAAGTACCTCTATCATTCGCGTCAGCCGCACCAAAGAACTAACCACATACGCCATTATCTTAAGCCTTTTGACCAATCATTATTGATAGTAAACAGCCACTTTCCATTATTCTGTTTACAACGTCCTCTGTTGATCCATCTCCCACTGGGTCAGCACCGTGTCAACTTTCATTAAATGACCGGACGCGTCCACGTCGCGTGTCCCCTTCCACCTCAACACTTACACAAGTGAACAACTATTTTGTTTCTGGACCACGCAAGCTCTTGACCAAAAAGATGCCTTCAGCCAAGCAAATCGACCCCGCGTTTGACCTGCGCCGCGCAGCCGAATCCGTGATTGCTCTTCTGATTAATCACAAAGAAGGTTCACCTCAGGCCGTCGATCCCAACCATCCTCTGCCGACTCTCTACTATGCGCTGAGTCTTGTGTACTTGAGAAATGTTGCAATCTCCGACCCCGAGATCGACTCCAACTCCAAGTATATCAGGTATGAAATAATCATCAAACTGTTTCCCTGCGAACTAATTGTGCCTCAGGGACCAATTTGAGAAACACTCACTTATCTGGCACCACGGTTGGAGATCACCTAGCGAATGTTGCATCAACGGTCCGGCTTGGGTACGGTCGAAAAAGTCCCTGTCACTATTGCCACGAGAATGGAACTTGCCAAGGGACAAAGAAAAAACCATCAAGAAGTTTTATGAGGAAGTGCTGTTGATATGGCAGCCTGATTATACATGGCGTACCGCCATCAGCGAAATCGAGTATCAGCGAGCTCGTGAGGCTTCTGCATTGATTGATGACGTGTCAATCCTGTATTTTGCTCTTCAACAAATGACTGGCCCCCTATTCTACGGACTCGGGTTGTCAGAGGAAGAACAAGAGGAAGAACAGCTCATAATCGACTCAAGGAACGCAATTCGAGAGGAAGAACGAGACTTTGTGAGGTAAGTACTTGAATATTCTTGGAAGCATGTACTGATAGTGGACAGGGCTGCTTTCTACTCCCAGTCTTGGATTGCTGTCGAGCAAAATAAATGCGTCAAATGGCTTCGGCGTGTGGACTGTATTTGGGACCCCCGTGGCAACAATACTGGAAAGGTTGATTTGAGTCGACGATATGACAACCTGTACGACTTCTTTCTCAATATCATCAATGTGGACAAGTTCCCGAGAAACGTTCTTGAAATCAGCCCCATTCCTCCCGATCTTGCCCAATTACGTTGTCAACGTGCGGCTCTGATCGATGTTGACGGGACGATCTTGGCCAACTTACAACCCGATCCTCACAAAGCTTTAACCTTACCTTACTTTCCAGTATTCACTACAGCGAGCAGCGTTGAGCTGATGCCCGCTGACGACCATTTCCTTATTGCTGATGATCTCGTGCTCGAGATCATGTTTCGGGATCAAGTTCCCATGCTTGTTCCTAGCAAGATGAAAAGACTTGAGACAGAGTTTGAACGGCTGCAGTTGAACTACAAGTATATATCCAACAATGTTATTGAACGACTTATCCGACCAACTGGGGCAAAGCAAAGGAAGTTGTTTTGGGATATAGCTGAGAAGGCCGAGGCCATTGTCAGGTTAGTATTTCCTTCTCCATGCTGGCAAATGTCTAACCCGCCTGCAAGTATTGCTGCCCAGTTCAAGAGTCCCCGTGCCACAGACACCTTATCAAGGAGAAAACTGCTCAAGATTTTGAAGGAGGGGGAAATGTTCGCTGTCGAGGGGGCAGAGCTCATGGCTGGACTGTTCACAACCGTACCGGGAAGTTACACCATGGGCCCTTGCTTTGACAATGCACAGGGCTTCGTGGCTCCAAGCACGAGGCTTCCTGTATCAGTCAGCATCGATGACTCTGGAATGGCTTTGGACAAGCTTTTTGTTCACATCTCGGCTGAAGAAGCTGAGATACGGCGAGCATATGGTGATGGACTCCCAAGACGTTTGTTGCATTGGCTCATGGTAAACCCGGAGACCATGCGGCTGAACCAAAAGCTCAGTGGACGAGCTGAGTCCATCTTGAGGAGTGTCCTATGCACTCTGCCTTGTCAGGTCAATGCCCTCCTGGAGAAGAATAAGATCAAGCTTGTGAGAGACTTGGACCTTCCAACGGGTTTGATGAACGAAGAGTGAGTTGTACAGTTGTTAAATCAATTCTGTCCTTGACGCTGATATTATGCAGATCAGAGAGGGAAGCCACGACCACCAACGCTTCGAATACTACGTCCATGACTCCTAAAAGCTCAACACCAGCAGATTCGTCCTTGGACCAGAACCAGCAACAATGCTCTCCCGAGACCACGGCGGTCGTACCAAAGTCAGGACTTATAGAGACTCCAGTGGCACAGCCCGCCAGCGTTGAACAAGTCCCCGCGGAATCCAAGCCCAGCACAACAACAACGCAGCGGCGGCTCCTTGTACCCAAGTCACGAAGAAGGTCCACGCCTCACTCTCCGGAGCAGGCCGAGCACGTTTCTTCTGTTCCTTCTGATACATCCACCGTGGATGCATTAGCCAGTCGCCTTGAGCTTCTTAAAATCTCAGATACTGTATCGGGAGTGCCCAAGCTGTGTAGTGGCTTCAGCTCAAGGGAGATAGGCCGAGCGAGTCGTTTTCGGCCGTTCAGTGATTCCCAGTCAGTTCTATCTACCTAGTTCGTTTTCTTAGGTGCTGGAGCGGAAGTAATCGTTTGAAAGGGAGTCGTTTGTTGCCACGTATTCACGCGGTTCATTTTGAATCATTCTCCCGCGGTTCCAATTTGTGTGTATTTAGTCAATCGAGTCATTATGAGGTTGAATAGGAGCTAAGGCTGAAAATGTGCATCTGTTAAAGTATTGTACCCACCGGTCGTGGGAGTAGAGAGCTAGAACTGGTCCGGGTCAACTAAGTGTCTACTGAGGATGTCAAGTTGATGGACTGGGTCTTACCGTCTTCGTGATCTGAAGTTCAATTCGCATGTAGGTCACCCCAGAAATCATGCTCCAATGGCTTCAATTAGGAAAAGCAAGGTAATTCGGAGCCCTTTTTCATTGCTTGTTGAGAATGTACTTCCTTGAGCGGTGGCTGAAGGAACGAAAAAACGCGGTGGTGTATGATCAATGGAGGCGGGGATGCCTTACTTATTATTCTCACACTGTACGTGCGGCGATTTCGTTCAGGGGGCTATGCCTTATCATGGCGGTTGAGGGGCCTGTTCCTGGTTCGATAACGGCCCGAACCCACCATGAGATGGCGCGTTTTGGTGGATGTGTCTTATGGCGCAATTATCAAACACGCACTGTATTGATACTGTAAGTGAAGGTCTCGTACTTTTTTCAAAAAGCTCCGGGAATCTTCCACGACGCGTTTCCAACAATTGAACTCCTACTTCAACTCAAGTTCAGTTATCGTGTCTGACGCTTTTTCATAATGTCTGAGCCCCTGGAATCGGATCCTCCCCTTATTGACAAAGACGATCCAGAGCGTCTATCACCAGCTGCGCTTCGCCTCGCAGACGATCAACCTCAGGAGTTTGTCAAATACCTTCGTCGCGTCTGGGACACAAACAGACAGCAAGTCCATGAATCGACTAAGCTGATGCATCAACTGAGGCAGGTCAAGGTCGCTTGTCACGACGGACATCTTCATCCTCTTTCCGACGCATGGGTTCCTACAGAACTCCTCGTCAGATTTTGTTCATATTTCCTTTTGCCTGAGGAACGATTCCGTTTCGTTATTCTTAACGACCAGAAACTCAACCACGTGGATCGTTCCTCGTGGAACTGCTTCAGGGAGATCGGTTGCCAAGACGAAGTCGGCGATCAGTTTTTCACTGATCTTTTACTTACTATCAAGAAAGCATGGCCGATAAATGTCAAAGATCCAGGGCGTGTCTTCAAGATTTACGCCTCCTTCCATCCTCGCCCGGAATATAAGAAACTATTCCCGGAGCGGAATTACTACAAGCATTACAAGCATCTATCTGACGATGAAAATCGGTAAGGCTTTTTTTCACCGTTATCCCCGTCATATTCTGACCTTGTAGGGACAATTTCAACGCTGGCGAACTCCTCCTCCACAAGGGCAAATGGATAAAGCCCAGTTCATGCTTTGACCGTGCGCCAGATTACGTGCGGTCGAAGATAGTCCTCACGCCAGTGTCGGCTGGAACTGACGCAAGCTCCTCTGAACCACAATCGATGAGTTATCCTCTGATTCTCCGTATTCCGGACTTTCCTAAGAGCTGGATTACCATCTTTAATGGGCTAAGAACTCTCCAGAGTTCGACTGGCCAGACGTCCATTCAACAAGTGGCTGAACTTTATCGTGCTTTGAATGAGTGTCAGCTATCTGAGCCAGAGAGAATCACCATACGGTTAGTACGTCGTGATACCCACACACCAATTTTCTGACTTGGAGGAACAGGAGACTATTCCAACAGTTCAACATGATCGCCGTCCATCAGGGTAGTGTCATCAAGTGGCAAACCAGTCTTACATGTATTTGGTCGCCGCTCATGAAAATGAGAAACTTGGCCGAGTTGAGTAGACTATATCCTGAACTCAAAAACCTCTTCGTGGGCCTCCTCGGGGTTGAAGAAGCAACAGACAAAACCATTTTGTCACGCATGTCTGACGGTACACCGGATTTCGAGATGCGAGACCTTTTTAGTCTTCTCAACTGCCTGATTGCGACGTCCAAAATATCGATTAAACCTGACGAACTTTTGCCCCGGCGCGTCTTTCTTGGAAAATGGAACCGCGAGAATTATCGCTTTGTTGGCACGGAAGAGTTCTTTATTCCCGATGATCAGGAGTTCGCGACAGCTTTCAAGGACAATCTCCCTCTCCTTGATGTTACTGCAGAGGAGATCGTGATTCTAGATCCACTCTTCACATGGCTGGGCTTCAAGGATCGCTATTTGTCAAAGCATGTCCGCCACAGGTGTATTTGGCCTCCAACTGCCCAGGAACGGAAGATCGAATGGGATGTGGCTCAGAGGGCGGAAGGCATTCTTCGGTGAGTTTCATAACCCCTGAATTACTGGACGGAGCTAATATGTCAGCCAGAATTGCCCTGCATTGCGGCAGCCCCCGGACAGCAACAAAAGAGGACAGGGGCGCACTTTTAAACATCTTGAGAAAGGGTGAATTGCTTACGGTCGAAGGCATACAGTCTAAGAAAGTGTTGCTCTCGCGCCAAAAAGGTTCCAAGTGCCTGGGCACGGGGCCCCATCGCCACCATGGATTCACTGCTCCGAGCACACATCCAAATCTTTTTATTCCTTCCCATGACGCAAGACATACCGTGGACAAACTCGTCGTGTATGTCTCATCTCACAAGGAAGAACGAGACCTAGCACTCTTTACGGTACTCCCGCAACGGTTGATGCAATGGCTTATGGCAGACCCAAAAACTCTGACATGGAGAGCGGCCCCTTCGCGCGGCGTGAGTCTCCTGAAGAATGTGCTGACTGCTCCACCAAACGTTATTGATGCCTTGCTCACAAGCGAGGGAGTTGGACGCATCCGAATCAACAAGGTCTATCGAACGACGATGCGTCAAGAGGCTACACCCCAGAACAGAACATCAAAGGAGCCTGCTGATCAACAACCAGAATTAGTAGCGGGCCCCAGCAGCGCAAGGGTATCACAACAGACGACATTCCAAGCAGACTTCCCTTGGTCAAACGCAGGAAGTCACGCAGAATCCCCGTTCACTGACGTAAAGACGCTATCAAAGGACGAGCCAGTTCCTACCGGGGATGAGGACGTATACAAACCCCGATACGCGTCTATAAGCGAGAGGCCCAAACTCAGACCCAGGTTACGAAAACGGTCTCGCTCGCCATCGTCTAGCCCACCAGCGTCTTCTTCCTTGAGTCAAGTCCCAGATGATATAATTCGTGGAATAGAGAGACTAAGGATTGCAGACACATCTGAGGCGACTCCTTAGTCGCCTAAATTTGTTCCGGTAGTGTAGAAGAAAGGCGGGTCGAGTTACTACCGTGTGGAGGAGGTTGAGCTGTGTTATTAGGAGTTATGCTTAATTATTTGAACTTTGTGTAACTGGCTTTATCAGTGGTGCCATATCCTTGTACTAGATCGAGCTCGGTAGAATAGGTTCAGGGTCTAGATCCAAGCAGAGACCAATACCTAGTCAAAACTTCAGCCTTAGTCGCATTCACTGACTCGGCAAGCTGTCTGGAACATACAATTCATGAGTTACACTCCACGCGACCCAGAGAGAGTGGACGGCCGATCCTGGTCGATTGATAAACCATCCCTGAACTTCAGGGTCCTGGTACAACGCAAGACATCTTGCCAAGAGACCGTTACTTGATATGCTTCGTTTATTCGATGGACCGTAAACCGTAAAATTGGTAATGCTTGGATAATGATGGTTATCATGCCATGTAAAAATTTCTCGAGGCAGTGCCGCGTAGTTTCTCGGCAAACGTGCCGAGTACCGTGATAGTGGTTACTAGCCTCGCTACAGATGAGAATAGCTGAGAAACATGAAAACTGATGCGATACTTTGAGTTCTCTATTAGCAACTCTTGATATAAGAATCTTATGGCGTCAGGATTCATAATAGAGATACTTTAATAATAGCAACAGACAAATTCAGGGTCATCAAAATGATCCAGTAGTTGACGAGGCCAGCTTCAGTGCCGAGAATCACTAAGATATCTCGGGATACGGCACGCTAAGAACCACAGTATTAACTCATGCCAACATGGCTATTTTTTACAGTGGAGTCCACGCCAAGGTCGCCGAACCGACTTTGCCGTTGTGACGGCTTGGCAGATCTCGTTATAAGATAATCAATCAGTATCACTTTCATCTTATCTGATCTGGTCTGATGTGATCATCGTGAGATCTGCATACGAAAATCTCGACATGAGTGCATCTGTTGAGAAAGGCCACGCTGAGGCGGAAGTGACCGCTCCAAACGAGGGTCTGGTCCGACCAGAGACATCTTCAGGTACGTTGCTGGCTTGTACTTTCACAAATGGTTAATACTCATGAATCAAAGGCGAATCTGTTGAAGAAGTCCTGTCAGCGGCTGGCGTGGGCTTCAAGGATGATGATCCGACTCTGCCATGCCTCACTCTTCGCATGTGGACAATCGGCATTGCCTTCTGTCTTGTCGGTAGCGCAGTAAACACTCTGTACACACTCAGATTCCCATCCATCAGCCTTTCCCAGTCCGCAATTCAATTCCTTGCGTATCCCGTCGGTAAGGCATGGGAGTATGCGATACCGGACTGGGGTTTCACCCTGTTCGGCAAGCGACATAGCCTCAACCCTGGACCTTTCAACCATAAGGTATTTGCACTCCAGAATGATGGAAGTGATTCCCACTAATCCCGGCTCTGGAGAACATGCTCATCTATATCTTGGCCAACCTCAGCTTCTTGACCCGATTGAGCGCTGATGTCCTCACCGAACAGCGCGTCTTCTATGGCCTCAAGGCAGGATGGGGTTTCGAGATCCTCGCAACATTCACATCAATCTTGTTCGGCTTTGCTCTATCTGGCTTGACGCGATCCGTAGTTGTCGAACCGAAGAGCCTCGTTTGGCCAGGCGTACTTGGAAACACAGCTCTCAACGCAGCCTTGCATACTCCACGCAAGGAGGTGATCGCTGGGTAAGCACTTCTCTCAGCGTTCTCGGAGGCGGCTTTCACTAACTTGTTTGCAGCAAAATCTCTCGTTATCACTTCTTTATCCTTGCCTTCTGCGCCTCTTTCTGTTGGTACTGGTTCCCCGACTTCATCTTCCCTGCCTTGGGCTACTTTACATGGATCTGCTGGATAGCCCCCAAGAACCCTGTCGTCAACCAGGTGTTTGGCATGAAGAGTGGACTGGGGTTGTTGCCCTTCACCTTCGACTGTATGTGCTCGCTGCTCCATGATTCGAGACTTCGGTCGCTAACAAGCTGATTCTTCAGGGAGTCAAATCGCGTACATCGGATCACCACTTGTAGTCCCAGTCTGGGCTATCCTCAACGTTCTCGCCTCCCTTGTCTTCTGGATCTACATTATCAGCCCCGCGCTGTACTACTCGAACACCTGGTTCTCAGCCCATCTACCGTTACAGAGCAATTCAATCTTCGACAATACCGGAGAAGTCTTCAATGTCTCGAAGGTTGTCAATAAGAAGGATGGCTTCACTTTTGATCATGATCTGTATGCACAGTACTCTGATGTAAGTATCGTCCCATCACGCCTTTCAGGGATAAGAGATGCTAATGCGCTCCCCCAGATCTATCTCCCCATAACCTATGCGCTCAACACTTTCGGTCTGTCGTTTGCCACCATCTCGTCTCTTTTCGTCTGGCTCTTTCTCGAGAAGCGCCGGGATCTAGTGAGAACATTCCGCGATGCAGGCAAATCCTTGACATCAAAGGACACATCAAGTGGCGACAGACTGCAGCCCCAATACGATGCAGTTCCGCTTTGGTGGTACATGGTTGCAGCTCTTATGGCGTTGGGCATCGGAATCTTCACGTACGAGTACTATCCCGTACAGCTGCGTTGGTACGGTGTGATTTTCGGCATGGTAGTATCTTCTGTCTTCTTCATCCCTGTGAGTACTTCGGCATACACTCGTAAGGACTTTCCTGACTTTTTAAGCTCGCTTGGGTGTATGCTACAAGCAACATCAAAATCCAGATCGATATCTTCTGTCGCATCATCGCTGGTTACGTGTGGGAAGGCAAGGTCCTAGCCAATATCTGGTTCTTCAATGTTGGATACATCTCAGGTATCAAGGGACTTGCTTTCTCGCAAGATCTGAAGCTTGGCATCTACTGCGGTGTAAGTGGTTCTTGTCTCCACGCGACTGATACCTCAAGCTGACGTATTTCAGATCCCTCCCCGAAGCCTCTTCCTGGTCCAAGTAGTCGGCCTTATCATCGGAACTCTTGGTCAAGTGTCCGTCCTGAACTGGGCACTCGGAAACATTCCCAATGTCTGCAATGCCAAACTTGCCCCGAACGGTTTCACTTGTCCCTTCTCACGAACTCATTTCAACACGAGCATGGTCTGGGGCGCCCTCGGTCCCCGTCGTTTCTTCGAGCCAGGCGCTCTTTACAGACCCTTGCTCTGGTTCTTTCTGGTCGGAGCTCTCCTCCCAGTGGTCGTGTACCTCCTTCGAACCAAGGCCTTCCCTCATGTCAGTTGGCTGAAGAAGATCCACGTCCCGCTGTTCCTGGGCGGCTTGAACTATATCCCTCCTGCATCAGGTGTCAACTATGGCAGCTGGGCTTTATTCGGGCTCTTGTTTGGCGCCCTTATTAAGAAGCGCAAGGCCAGCTGGTGGCATCGGTTCAATTTTGTTCTGAGCTCAGCTCTGGATTGTTCTGTCGCTATCGCTGGCATCGTCATCTTCTTCGCCATTTTCTACACTGGCGCCGCGGATAATTTCAGTTGGTGGGGAACCAACGTGTACAAGGTCAGTCCAAAAGACTCAAGGCCCGTCGATATGTGTTGTCAGCTAACGGCGTATGTAACAGGATACCTGCGATTGGAAGAGTTGTCCTTACAAGGCGCTAGCGAAAGGGGAGACGTTTGGACCTTAGTAGCCTACGTGTACAGCGAGCCAAGACCTTTTGCATCTGATCATACCTTAGAATATTGAATGAGAAGCTTGAAAACACGTTGAAGAGTAATAAAGCATGTTTGTAACCTTGTTTGCTGGAGCCAAATGGCGCAACGTTTGTCTGGCTTTCATGCACTGATTGTGTTTGGGTTACAGAGGATCTGTGCCCCTGTAACAACCAGGCACCAGCACGGGCACCTTGTGATGCGCACAAAGCCCCCTGTAAAATGGTGATCAGACACGCTAATACTGGATTGGGACCCCCAATACCACATCGGCAAAGTTAATCTTGGTAGCTAAATAAGCAAAGCCTCATCCTTCGGGATTTATTCCACCTGCCGGAAGCAAATTACAGGAAGGTCATGCAGAATTTCTCATGCAGTAGGGATAATAACGTGTGATGATCAGCGTTGATGCGGGGAAAGGGGGGAAATAACATAATAATCCCCTGGAGCTCTTCGTTAAGCGCTGATGATGTAGACGTCATAAGGTTCACACAAATTCAACGTGGTATGCAGGCGGGGAACACGGAATGGCATGCTAAGGCAGTACAAAAGCTCCTTCATCCTCATGCGCAATTTCACTCATCGTAACCATCACTTTTCAAAATGTTCTGGTCAAGTCTCGTCCCCTTTGCGGGGCTTTGCTCTCTGTTCCTCGACGTCGCTTCAGCGCAGACAAAATACGAAGTTCAGAAACCTCCACTTGACACCGACTGGACTTATAAGGTCGGCACCAATCCTTGGCCGGAACATCCGCGACCGCAGCTCAAGCGCGATGCTTGGAAGAGCCTGAATGGCATTTGGACATGGAGCGGCGACGGCGATCTTAGCAACCCGCCCAAAGAAGGCCCTCTTGATCGTGAGGTGCTGGTTCCAGCTTGCATCGAGAGCGCTCTGTCGGGATTGCAGATTCTTGATGAGCGCGAGTTCTGGTACCAAAGGTCCTTCGAGGTATCGGATGACTGGAAGAATCAGACTGTTCTCCTTCACTTTGAGGCCGTCGACTACAACTCGACCGTGTTTGTCAACGGGAAGGAAAAGACGACACACATTGGGGGCTACGACCGTTTCACTATCGACGTGACGGACGACATCAAGTTTGGAGAGTCGAATGAGCTGTAAGTCCATGATTGAGCTTCCGAGCAGAAGCGCGCTCTGATATCTGACCAGGCTTGTCTTTGTCAATGACCCGACGGACGATCAAGTTATCCCCATTGGCAAACAGACCTTGCGACCTAGTCACATCTTCTACCGTTCATGCTCGGGCATCTGGCAGCAAGTCTGGCTTGAGGCCGTTCCGAAAGACTACATCACCGATCTTGACCTCGCTGCGGGTGCGGATGGCGAAGGTCCGTAATTCCCCATCCCCGGTGTCTCAGCAGATCGCTGACCATTCTATTTCAGTTACCGTAACAGTCCACACCTCTCAAGAGTCTGGCAAATCCGCCAAAGTGGTGATCGACGGTAGCGATGGCACTGAACTGGCCTCCCACGAAGGAACGACCGATGAAGAATTCACCTTCACTGCCAAGTCGCCAAAACTGTGGTGGCCCGATTCCCCGACACTTTACAACCTCACCGTCACACTTGACAGCGGAGACAAGGTACAGAGTTACACCGGCTTTCGAACCATATCCAAAGGTAAAGTTGAGAACGTCACACGACCACTTCTCAACGGCGAGTTTGTGTTTCAATTTGGAACTCTTGACCAAGGTTTCTGGCCTGATGGATTGTACACGCCACCGAACAGGGAGGCCATGGTCTCTGATTTGAAGCTCCTGAAGAAGTTTGGGTTTAACATGGTTCGCAAACATGTCAGTATGACCATCTGACCTTAATCGCTCTTACTAACTTCTAAAGATCAAATACGAGCCACATTTGTTTTACCAGGCATGCGACGAGCTTGGCCTATTGGTCATCCAAGACATGCCCAGTCTCCCCGCAGACGGCAATCGCAAGCCCAACGATGCGGAGCAAGCCGAGTTTCAACGACAGTTCGAGATTCTGGTGAACCAGCACAAGAGCTACACTTCAATCGTCACATGGGTATGAACAGAGACTAGCCAAGATGTTCCGCTTGCTAACCATGGTAGGTCATCTACAACGAAGGCTGGGGTCAGCGAGATGGGTCTCCTGAGAAGAGCTTGACAGAGCTGCTGCAAAAGCTTGACAAGTCGAGACTCATCAACTCTATCAGCGGATGGAATGACCATGGATTTGGCGACTTCCATGTAGGTTACCTCAAACCCTCATCGAACCCTCACTGACAAGGCTTAGGACAATCACAACTATGCTGCACCTCAATGCGGCACTCCATTCTACTCGCAACCCAAAACTCCATATGACCCTGAGCGCATCGGCATTGCAGGCGAGTACGGTGGCATCGGTCACAACGTCTCGATAGACCAGTAAGTTCACATCTCCGTGTTGAACTTAACCACTGACCGTCTTTACAGCCTCTGGAACGTCAAGCAAGCCATCGATAGCATCCCAGAGACATACGAAATCAACGAGGACCTCGACTCATACAATTACCGATCCGGCGTCTTGTTCCGAGATATTCGCGAGCAGACTCAGCGTTTCGCTTGCAGCGGTGCCGTGTATACCCAGACGAGCGATGTTGAAGGCGAGGTGAATGGTCTGATCACCTACGATCGTCGGTTCGTGAGACCAGATGTTGAGAAATGGCAGAGTGAGATTGCCAGTGTATACAAGGCTGCAGCTTCTCGAGGGGGGCGTGAGTCTGATGGTACTGGGAAGAGAGCAGCTGGGTCATTGTTGGACTTGTAGTGTTTGAGTGACGACTGTTAGTTTTACGATCAAACAGACTTTCAATTTGCAGATGAGATCTCCTTTTCATTGCTCGTAACAACTGTGGTTCATTCACAACAATGTACTATTCAATAGCAACCACTTTTTTACCAGCGATGCCAAGGTCTCATTGCATTGAATTAAAGGCCAATGTGGATTAGTCAACAAAGTGGCGGCGATCCTTCTCGCCACCGGCTGCCTGCTGGGACACGTCACCTGCTTTCAAGCTTCACCTCCATCGAGCCGCAGTGACTAGAGAAGAACCCAATTATCACAAACGAAACCTCAAGTTTGAAAGGTCCAACAATGCCATCAGACAATCACAACGAAAAGTCGACCGCCGGTAACGAATCCAAAACGCATGATCTCTCTTTTGTCAATATCGCTGACTTCAATCCAGCGTCGAACCCAGAAACCGAGGACGAATGGCAGATTGTCGACAAGGAAGACACTCAACCTGTTAGAGTGGGAAAGGATGAGAAGAAAGACGTAAGCCAGGAGAAAAGCTCTGATAACTCCGAGAAGAGTGCTGCGGACGAGAAGAGGGAATTAGCGAAGGCAAGATGGGAAGGCATGCAGCCGCAAAGCGGCGGCGTGTACCCCGACAGAGAGGTCAAGGTCCCAAGCTATCCCCAGTTCACTGGAAACTGGTAAACTGATCCTCAGTGGATGTCTCTAGACGCGACATAAGTCTATTCAAAAAGGTTTTTCGTCCATGAATGTGCGTTCCTAGTTGACCAAACTGGCGAAGATGGTGTGACCTGTTGTAAATGCTCCAGAGCCTCCCGAACCTTATCTTTATCTACCGGCTGACCATCCCAATAATCGTGCATGGCCCCGATCAGATACAGCTCATCACCTATCTCCGGCCAGTCTACCGAAGACTTGACACCTCCAATTGGTTTGGTTGGTTGGACGGATCGCTCGTACTTGTCACGGAATATGTGATATCGGGTTATGGCATCCCAGCTATGCCACCGCCAACGATTCTCCGACGTCGCTCTGAATGGGAGAGGACTTCGCGATGCAGCAGACTCTTCTGTATCACCTAGAAGGAAGTCGACGAATCTCTCGAACTGGGCCGTTGTGAGGGGAAATAAAGTATAGGGACCTACTCGTCGACTTGCATGCAGGTACAGCTCGTTACACTACACAGATGTCAGCACATGTCTGGTCAGCTTGTGGTTCATACCTCTGATTCTGATACTCCACGGTCGAAGACGAAGACTCCACCGAATATCTTCGCTTCAGCCCAGTATCCGACAGTATCGGCATCCCCGTTGGGATATCGCCCAACCGCGACATAGAATCTATGACAGAAAGCTGTCGGGTGTCGATATCCATCCCATCGACGGGTATCGCGTGGTGAATCTATCCACTTCTGGTAGTCTTGATGTGTATGGTTGGCACCATCTTGTTGGTACAAGTATACCGCAATTTGATGAATAGATACCGCTAATAGCTCAAACAGCCGTAGGTGAAATGGCCTTGAATTAATGGCGGTATCTGCAAAAGCATGTAGTAACTGGAGTCAGGTGTTAGAGTGGCATGTGTAAGAGCGTATCACGAGGACTAACCGGCAGTCGGAATAACAAGCTCGTAACAGGGAAGTCTGAACGTAGCTGGCGAGCTTTTTCAATCATACCCGAGCACAGCTCAAGATGTTGAGTGGCAGGATGGCCTTCTTGAGGCCAGTGGAAGTCTTGATACGATTCAATAGTAGGGAGCCCATCAATGATCTCCGCAAAAGTCCTTTCCACAACATCTGTTTCCAATACTCTCGTCAGAGCTTGCACAAGTGCTTGGCGGTGCCTTGTTCCCAGTGCATCAATTGTAGCCCTGTTCGCTGTGTCGTTAGGCATCTCTGCTGTAGATTATTGGTAGGACGAGGAGGTAGGTTGGTTTGAAAAGATTACCCCTAGATCTGATTGCGCGTTGCCAGGGATGCCAAAGATTGGCGATGCGGAGGGGAAGCCCCAGCTTTAGCTGAACGTAGCGGACTTCATCCTGAGGCAGATCAAAGAATCAGGGACGAATGAGCGGCCACCTCAGGGTACAAGGGCTTACATCAAATCGTACGGCTTCAATTACTAAGCATTCTTGGTCTAGATATCGGCAACTCAACAGAAGGTGATCGAATTACCCTCACACTTAGAACCAAGCGCAGGGAATACAACAACACGAATCTTTTTTCTAAGTCACAAATGGATTTAGGCAGACGTGGTGTAGATTCCGCTAGCCTCGACAAATTGCTTGTGTCGAATTATGTGAAGTCAGAAATTTGTTTGTTCCGTGTGGCCAACGCGGTGAATGAGTATGAGTGCTTTTGTCTGCGTGACTGTCAACATGCACGAGACATTCAAACTCAATACTCATCCCCCCAGCTACCCTTATATCCCAATTTGACTCTGTATATCCTCAGCAAAGGGCAGTGGTGCAGTGGTATCTCTCCTAGAACCTATAGACCTTCTAAACTCCGAACCTAAAATCCTAAAACTCTCTCCCTGCACCCTCCCCTTTGTTTTTTTGAGGTCATCGGTTCGAGTTCATGGTCCGAATCACTTTTCTCGGGTTTCGAGGCTTCATCCCTTTTGCAGCCAAAACTTTTATTGCCTTCTTGGGAAATGACATCGCAGAGGTTCAACGAGCCAGAGTTATGAAGATTGTTTTTTGACCGAACCGCAGCTACACCTGCGGTGCAACCATGATCCACTGTACATGTTTGATATGTAGCCAAGGTGCATGTGTAGAAGAATGATCTTCTCAGGTTTGAGACTGTGTCCTGTCGCAGAATTCGGCTCCTCATTCCGCGCATGTGCATCAGAGATATGATTGGGGTATCGGGGAACCCCTGTGGGAATTCGGAATCGCAAAGGTGAGGCGTAGTCTAAAATTTCATTAGTCCAGCTGGAAAATGGAAGCTCACAGGTGGCTTACGATCTCGAGCTGTGCTGGGAGAGAGTCATTGGCCCCATTCTTCAAAGTAGACATCCGCCTGTTTGCCCCTATTCATCTTTCTTGAGTATATGCATCAGAAAGTCAAACCGTGAACAAACCTCCATGGATTGATGACCGGAACCTGTTCAGCTTAATCTCCCCTGTATAAAGGATCAGTGTCTGTATGCCACAGCGGCAAAGGATCAGTTCGAATATGTCAGCAGAGGGGGCGGGATGGAAAGGGGAGACTGTCGAAGTTGACGAGGATTTTCTGGGGAGGAGTATGTATGTTTACGGTGAGATTGCGGTGCTGATGACGCGTCAAGCTGTAGCAGAGTGAAGCCACAGGTTGTAATGAAGTGGTAAATCCCCTGGCAGAGCCGGCTGTAACAGTATGAACGTGTGCTATCGTGCGTGGCTGGACATTGACGTGGAAACATGGTGGGAAACGACACTTTGACCTGGCCAATGAGTAGTGTCATATCCTTTTCTTCAAGGCCATGACTGATTGCTCACCCTACTTAAGCCCGGATTGTTCAACACTTTCCCAGGGTGGGGTGAGACGAGGCTGGCCTCAGGGCAACACACACTGTTTGGCAATTTGGCACACTCGTTAAGGACTTGCTAACCCATAGGTACCCTCCCTTAGCTAGCCGATGATGTCTCCCCTGCCCGCTTTTTTTTAAGGTCCCAGATTCGAACGGGGCGTGCACCGCGTGACAAAATAACGCGAACGTTTTTTCTTTTTGGGATTTGGCACTTCACAATTACGCGCTGCACAGATCACACGATTGTTTGAAATAATATGTTCAATGACACTATTTAACTATAATACAGTCTTTACAAATCATTACTCGTGATCCACAGTCTTGGGCTCCATGCCGTTGTGGGTAAGAGCTGGCTCATCTCTGTCCAGATCATACATGGCATCTTCTTGAGCATCGTAGTGGCGGAAGATAGCATAAAAGATGCAGCCAGTGACGAAAGAAGAGATACCAACGCCAGTGTATAGCCATAGGAAGTTGGGGTCCTTAGCCTCGGAAACGAGAGCCTCAGCGATGGCAGATCCAAAAGCGTTGGTGAAGAGGTAGATGGACTGCACGAAGGACTTCATGCTGGGAGGGGCCTTGGTGTAGGCGTACTCGAGACCAGTGACGGAGATGAAGATCTCAGAGATACCGATGAAGATGTAGGCGGGTGTCTGGATGGCAATGTGCACGTTATTGGGAAGCTTGGTGTTACCGTCCTGACCAGCAGCACATTCACCAGGGTGTTCGTAACAAGGTCCAGCAGAGTAGATGATGTGCTGAACGATAGCAGCGTAGGCAAGGCAGAGAGCAGCGAGCCAGAAACCGATGGTGATTCGGGCAATAGGTCGAAGCTCAATACCAGCTCGGCGAAGGATGGGGTACAAGACCTTCTCGATGAGAGGAGTGAAAACCAAAATGGAGATGGGATCGAAGTTTTGCATCAGATCGTTGGGAACACCGTGACCTTGCATCTGACCAGCTTGGGTCACGAAGTTGGTGGAGAACTGTCCGTAGCAAACCCAGAAGATGGGGTAGAAGATGAAGACCTTGCAGGCACGGAGAGCGCGCTTAAGCTCGTCGACAAAGTGGTCGTTCCAGGGAACAACCGTGGTCTTTCCGTTGGCCTCGCGCCACGAGGGCTTGGCGGCATCGGTGTTGCGTGCAGCAATCATCATACCAAGAGCCTTGAAGGCATCAGTGATAACGGAGCCCTGGGGAGGGCGGTTCACAAAGGTCTTTCGGCGGAGGACCAGGGTCACGATACCGACGTTGAACATGCAGAAACACATGAGGTAGGCGGTCCAGAAACCCTTGTACTTCTCCATGAAGGGGGTAGCGAGCAGTGAGAGGGCACCAACGTTGATGCACCAATAGAAGATCATGTAGATGCGCTGGTAGGTAATAGCAGGGTCGATGACAACGCGCTCGCCGTTCTTCTCAGTTCGGATAGCCATTCTGCGTCGCTGGTACTGATCGGCGATGAGAGGCGCAATGTTGGACTTGATACCACCGGTTCCGAGACCAATAACTATAATAGCAACGATGTATCCAGCCTTTCCAGCACCATGTTCCATAGCAACGGGTAATGATGTAGTCCAGAGGATAATGAGACCAACCCAGTAGAAACCGCAGAAAACCAAGATGGTTCTGTACTTTCCGAGATACTGATCGGCGATGATGGCACCGAGAATGGGAGTCACGTAGCAGAACCATTGGAAGAAGAGGTTGAGACCAGTAGCAGCCTGGTGGCCCATTCCAAGACCCTTGGCACCATCTGCACCTGTTGGGCTGTTGGATATGTAGTTCTGGAAAAGACCCTGAGCACCATAATAGGTGAATCGTTCCGTCAACTCGACAACAGCGATGAGGAAAGCTGAAGCAGGGAGGTTCTCTCCTACACGTCGAAGAGTCGCCTTCTCATGATCATTGGGCTCCTCGCCATCAGGAGTGGTACCGAACTCAGGATCAGAAGCATAGTGCTGCTTGTCGAGGGACTTCTTCTCATCAATAGAAGGGGCGATATAACCACCGGCGAGATCAGTCTTCTTCTCGGCGGGCACGCGCTCACCTAACTCCTCGTGGAGCCTGCATTGCATGAGATTAGCAAGGGTACGAAATAAGCTTGAATAGAGTTTGCGACATACTCGGCGGCCAAATCCTCGTGATTCTGGGCCATGTTGCAGACGAGGTCGATGAGACTCGATGAGATGAAAAAGTTTTCACTGTCACGGATGCAACAAGGGACAAGACGAGGTCGATTGATGATGAAAGGGAGTAGAGGATGGGAGTAAACGAAGAGTAATAAAAATACCAAGATCTGGAGACGTTTAATAAATATTCTGTCATGGAAACACGGTCGACTCCATATTCTACGCCACGAGATGCCACACCTCGACCGAAGCCATGCCCGTTGCTGTAAAACATCCGACCATCAGAGTAAGGAACCTTTGTAACGGCCCGGATATGGCTATGGAGCATCGAAGCAACGGGCAACTCGAGGTGGCCAATGGCTATGACCGTGTGGCGTGCTCCGAGTGCTTCTGCAAAATTTCGAGAAACATGAGCCATGTCTAAAATGCCGAAGATCCGAGTCAACCCCTGTCTCGTACGAGCGACGGTGACACCTCAAGTGGAGGCTCCGGCCGTAAAGAAAAGCACCCCACAGAAACAGCCGAGTCTAGTGGCGCGAGGGAATTGTCCGGATTTGTGATCCATTCAATTCTCTACCAGAAGTTAACTGTAACTGTCATTATCGCGATGTCGCTCTCCGGACACGGCGAATCCGCTTGTGTGACTCTTTTATATATTACACGATCACGTTATACTTGTCGATATCGCAAAGCCAAGAGATTATCTTGTCTTGGACCGTGTGATATTGAAGGATCAACAGAACTTCACCTATCATTAAAGATCGGCATAACCTCATATCAAGCTTACCACAACAGGTAAAGACCAATTTCTTGCAAAACACCCACAGGCTAAATAAAAAAGTTCCGCGGCAACTTCTCTCCCAAGCGCGTGGTAACGTAACAATCGCAGTGCCCGTCCGCGACTAACGTTAAAAGGGAGAGGGAGAATCAGAACCCTGAATCCACCACCCGCCACTGATAATACTGTAGCACGTACGGATACAGTACGTACGGGCCAATCGACGAGACAAAGGGCGCGCGAGTCGGGAATGACGGCTGGCTATCTCAGGCACCGTCAGTAATCTTTACCCAACAGGAAGGTCATTACTCAATCATTCAAGGCCTCCCCGCAAATCATCTGTGGAAGGTTTATCTCAGACAAGAAGCTCGTCCAAACAGCGTGCTAGAAATTGTCATATGACGTACAGCCCTCAAGTAAGAACGTGAGCCCATTCCCTTTAGAGGAAACTCGACGAGTGAAATAGGGTTATCTAGAGCGATAATACCGTGATAATCTGCTAGCCAGCTTCTCGATACGGAATGATATGGTCTTTTGTGATATTGGCTATTGGCCTTGTTGTCGCAGGATTGGCTTCAAAAGTTCATCAATCATGATGGGTAAGCGACATGGTGCATGGCATCACATCACATCACATCGCATCTTATCTCCGCAGGTGGGTTGCAAAAAAACCGGGATTCCCATATTACTGGTCAGAAATAAGTGACCAGCTAGTTGTAAGAAAAGGTCACACAGATAACTAAATATTTATGTCGCCTACTCTGCTGGTGTATAATGAATCCCTATTTTTTTGCTACCCACCTGCTCCGGTCATTCCCAAGGCCAAGCCGGCAGCAACCGCCAATTTCCCTTGGCGATTTCTTCCCGTTTTTTGTGCCGCATTTCGCCTCAGCTGATTCAATTGCCATCTTGTCTCCCGATGGTGTTGCTATCGCCATCTCATCTTGTAACGTTGTCAAACTCCAGACGGCGACACCACTATTACCTAAAATCAAGAGATCGTCGCAACGCCGCTTATCTCCTAACCCCATTCTCCATTCCTGTCAACTGCACCCCATGTTTCCCTCATCTCCATCTCCATATCTCAACGGAGAGAGGCCTGAGGCTAATGCATGGGGTAACGGTTCACTGTGTGTCAAGAAAATCAAGGAAGGCGGCCGATTGCAACCCCCCATGTCTGGTAAGCTTCAGAGGCTGCATGAAGGCCAATCAGGCCCCTCGCCGTATTTCCGTGAACGCGTTGTTTTTTCCTAGGGTTTGACGGGGTTCAGCTGGATGGTGGCGGGCTAGGACAGGTTTGGTTGTTGAAGAGAGAGCCTCAAAAAGACTTGAAAAACCGTAAAACCGTATTTAATTACCGAGGTGCCGAGGTTGGGAAAGAGTTTTAAGAATGAGATTATGGAAGGCGGAATCTAAAAAGTCAAAATAGACGCGTCCGAGGTTGACGAAAATGGTCGTATTCAGGGTAGGTTGGGTTGGTTGCAGATGATACCTTGGGCTGAGTACAGTCAGCAATGGCGATGGCTTGTTACGAGACCTCTAACTCGATTCAGAAGAAAATGGCTCTCTTTTGGTTGTTTTAAAATTATATCGTATCGTTGTAAATAGCGTTTTGGCGTTCGCGACGGTTAATTCGCAACATCTGTTCAAACTTTACTGACGCCATGCTTGTAACTCATTGATCTCACTCGCAAACCACGAACTTGAGCAGACCTTCGTATCACGGCAAATTCCTGAGTTTTTTGAGAGCGCGATACATTGAAATGACGATTAAAAATAGATATATGAAGTTTTTCATGTCATTGTAAGACACCAGTTCAATTAAGACAAGTTCAACGCGTCTTTCAGCACACGCAGCGCCCCAAATAGCTCATTGTCGTGATATCGTCTCGCCACCACCTGCAAATTGACAGGCGCACCCCCAAAATCACCCTCCTCCCACAAATCTCTAACATCTCGACAAGCATCGCTTAGCGGAACATAGCCCGTATCGTAAACTTCCCCAGATTCAGCCCTAATTGGCGTGGGAATAACCGCTCCCGGGTAGTCGACAAGGTTGTAGAGCGAGGTGTACGTCCAGTAGAAGGCCGTGTCGTGCGCACACGCTGGCCCTACGAACGACGGCCCGATAATGACATCCACATCTTGGTCACTCCAGCTTTTGGCAAAAGCAAGTCGGAAATCGTCTCGCTCTTTGTGGACGGCTGTAAGATCTACGGCGGTGTGCATGCCCAGGGGCTCTGCGTCTCTGTAGATCCGTTCTGTAAGAGGGTGAAGAGGTTCCCCGGATGAGATTATGCCGTTTTTGGTGAGATGCCCGCCGTCGGGCCAGTAGAGTCTTCGGACTTGGTTCCATGCTTCTTCTGCGCCGAAGACTTTGAACTCTTTTAATTCGATGAGATTGGCAAACTTGCTGTCGGACAGAAGACTTTTGGCCCAGGAAATTGCCCTCTTGACTGGCGGTTGAGGCTCGATGAAGCCATCGTTGCTGATGATGCCGACCTTAAGGCGCCGACTGGAACGTGTTTTAAGACCAGTCCATGGAATCGGAACGACATTGGGATCTGAAAGATAAGGCTTTGAAGAAAGGACACATTTCATGAAAAGGTCCATGTCTCTCAATGAGCGACACATCGGTCCCGTCGACAGAGGGATGCTAAGCACGGCTGGAGGCGGTGCGCCTTTGATATACCCCCTTGTCGGCAAGACATTCGATGTGGTTTTGAAGCCATAGATACCACAAAAGGCAGATGGGCCACGAATACTCCCACCAATGTCAGTTCCGATCCCTAAGAATGAGCCTTTCATGGCGATCAGCGCAGATTCGCCTCCTGTCGAACCGCCTGCAGTTAGATGAATGTTGAATGGGTTCAGGACTCTTCCCCAGTGAGAGTCACTCTCAAGATGCATCAACGATTGAGGCTGGTTCGTTTTGCAGTAAATGATGGCACCTTGGGCACGCAGGATTGACACGATGTCCGCATCTTGGTCGTCGTCGCTGATACTGATAAAACAGCCCTGAGAGGAAGAGGTTCCGGCAACTTGGATGTGATCTTTGATGCTAACTGGCAAGCCATGCAAGGGGCCGATAGGCTTCCCATGAGCCTCGAAATATGCATCGAGCTTTTGAGCTTGTCCGATGGACTCGTTCATGAACCATTGTGTCAGGCAGCATGTGAGCTGATGCGCAATGATGGAGCGCTTGCAGAATGCTCGTGCAACTGCTACTGCAGTGTGCTTGCGACTTGAAATTGCTTCAACAAGGCCAACAGCATCATAGTCCTCAGTGATAGTGATCTCCTCCGAAGATAAAATGCCACAGGTGGCTGGGATCGTGGACACGTCTGTTGGCGGGTTCTGTATGACCTCCAAAGGCAGCCGCAGCTCCTCCGGGACCTTCGCCGCAAAGGCTTCAAGCAACGCAGCCCTCTTCTCTTCGAACTCAGGAGTGCCGAGAGGTACGGGCTTCACCTGTACAACAGGAAGACCTGGAAGCATCTTGGTGACCAAGGGTCTAGCTTCGAGGGACTTCAAGCTGTGGGGGGTGACACTTGAGGAGTTTTTGGAAGACCCTGACGGGGGGACTGAAGAAGAAGAGGCAAAAGTCATGGTCGAAGTATGTGCTTGTGTGATAGAAGATTTGCCAGGAAACCATGGCGAGAAGGACAATGAGGAGGTAGTGCAGTTGCCATGATCCAGCTGATATATGTCAAGTCTTGGCTAGGAGTTCTCGAACCTCGGACTCCTTGGTTTTTGCTCGATGCCCTATTCTTCAGTTGTTTGCACTGCTGATTTACTAGCAAAACGAAAGCTCGGACCATGGATCAAAACAAACTACAGTCGACAGCTGTCTTGCAAGCTTGTCGTTGGCTCACGATACCATCCACTTCTGACCACCCAAACAACCCAATCCGACACAAACATCCTCCAAATTCCCATTGTTGACATCCAACTGTTCCAAACCGATCGTCCTTGGCTTCAAGAAGCTTCAGGTGACCAGTTGGAATAATATACGAAACGCCCACCAACATGTCCCAAGGACCCTTCGCTTCGTGGAACAATCCTTAGCGGCGTTTCCATTGTTCTTCTAGCTTCGACCACCAACAACAACACCAGCGACCATGTCGGGCTTGATATACGTACCGGGCCCTGAACGCCGTGTCGCACCGCTATTGTTGCTGATTCCCCCGGACTCTTCTGGTAACATAGATACCGGGGCTTTGTTTATAAAACGTCGCACAGAGCCACGTCCGTTAGTACCCGAATTGAACAAGTCATACTATCCTCCCATCCGGCCAACTTCTTTTTGTACATTTCGATTGCCTTCGCCAACGTTCAGGATGGTGAACCTAGTGGTGGACAACCCTATTCCGGGGACTATCTATCTTGTTGACCTCAATCGCAACTTGCGTGTTCGTCACGCAGGTGGTGGTGACGGCGACATCGTCCTTGATCCCGCCCCAAGTGACGACCCAGAGGATCCCCTCAATTGGACTCCTCGTCGCAAAGTTCTTGCGTTGATCTGCCAGAACCTGCGAGTCTGCTTTCTCCTAATCTGAGTGTCTTTGCTGACTTGGAAAGGTACACTTGGTTCACGGGCATGTCTGTTGCCACTGTTTACTCGGTCCTTGTCCCGCTATCGCAGCAGTCCAAGGTCTCAATCAAGACGCTCAATGAAGGAACAGGTTACATGTATCTTCTATTGGGTTGGGGTTTGTTGTTTTGGCAACCCTTCTCGCTGCGATATGGCAAGCGTCTGACCTACCTCTTATCTGTCCTTGGAGCCATCGTAAGTCAATCTCAATGCGTTCACCACAAGCAATAACTAACAAATATTACCAGGGAACAAGTGTTTGGAGGTAATGCTTCTCAGTGATGCGTTATTCGTGTGTGACTTTACTGACTGGTGGCAGCGCATACGTCTCAAGCAACGGAGAATGGATCGCCAAATGCATCATCCAAGGCTTCTTCATCGCGCCCATTGAAGCCCTGCCTGAGATCTCAATCACTGACATCGTAAGTGCTGCCTTAGGGCATGATTGCAAGCGCGCGACTGACTCTGTCTAGTACTTCACTCATCAACGTGGAACCTACATGGGTATCTACGCCCTCGCCCTAGCCGGCAGCAACTACTTCGCGCCCGTCATCTGTGGCTTCATTGCCGAATATCAAGGCTGGCAATGGGTGTTCTACTGGCCTGCAATCTTTCTCTCATTTGTCTTCGTGTTTCTCTTCTTCTTCATGGAAGAAACCAATTACATTCGTGCCGCTCGACATGGCGATCATGTACCATTCGATCCATCCCGACTGATCGTTGAGAACAACGGCAAGGCGGAAGAAAAGGCTGCTGACGCTGGAAAACCCGAAGTCAGAGAGGCTGATGAGGCGAACGTTCAGTATGCCAAACCGAGAACGTTCTTGCAGAAGTTGTCGGTTTGGCAGCCTACACCCAGCCAGAGTATGGCTCGTCATGCTGGACGCTCGCTTCAGTACCTCGGTTGGCCTGTCATCTTTTTCGCTGGCTTCTCGTACGGCTCGTACCTAATCTGGTTCAACGTCCTCAATGCGACAGCATCCATCATCCTGTCAGGTCCCGGGTATGGCTTCAAGCCGTCAATGGTCGGACTGAGCTACCTCTCCTGCTGTCTCGGTACAATCATTGCTGCCATTCTCGCAGGACGATTGAGCGACTGGCTCACTATCAAACTTGCACGTCGCAACAACGGTATTATGGAAGCTGAGCACCGTTTGTGGCCGCTAGCGATTTGTGTCATTGGCGTTCCAGCGTCCTTGATCCTTTGGGGCGTTGGCGCACAGCACGGCGTTCACTGGTTCGGCCTGATTTTCGCCATGTGCACTCTGTCTGTGACGAGTGTCATGGGACTCATCATCAGTATCAATTATCTGATTGATAGCTACTACGAACTCAGCGGTGATGCGATGGTTACGATTATTTTGGTTCGCAACACGATGTCTTTTGCCATTAGTTATGGGTAATGTTTCCGTTCGATGCTGAGATCAGCAGCCACTAACAGCCAACAGTATCACGCCTTGGATCACCAACATGGGCTATCAGAATTGCTTCATCTCAGCTGCTTTTATCGCTTTGGCCGCTTGTTCTGCTTGCTTTGTCATGATTAAGTTTGGTAAATTGCTTCGACAGCGAAGCGCTCGCCGGTATAAAGAATTGGTTGATGACGACAAGAGGGTCGCAGGAATTGCTACATGATGGAGGGTTTGGCAAAGCGCACAATTGAACAACGAGAATTGAATTGGCCGTATATACGATTAGTCAATTATGTATAGTATAATTAGTATTGTCGTGAATAATGATTCGTATAATCTAGTTCCCAATGTCCGCGTCCGATGCTCGCTAAGCAATCTTGATGTCAACCAAATAGATGCATCCATTTAAACCATGGCGGCGAGAGCCAGGATAGCAGCAGCAAGAGCTCCAACGCTGGCCTTGGTCCTAGCACCGATATTACCGGAGTCGCCAGTTTCGCTCGCTGAAGCGCCTGTCGCCGTGGAAGTCTTGTCACCGCTGCCGCCCTTTCCACCGCTCCCACTTCCGCTGCCGCTTCCGCTTCCACCACTGCCCGAGCCTCCAGAGCCAGAGCCAGCGCTTGACTTGACGCCACTCTCGTTTCCAACTCGAACGTTGTTCACAGTCAGAGGCGATGGCTTGTCGCCACACTTCTGCGTGACCTGCACCTCGGGCTTATCCGAAGACTGGATGCCGCTGCTGGTAACGTCCTGGAACTGGCCATTGTTGGTATACAGCGGTTCCTCGTAGACGTTCTGCCCGTCAGCCTGGATCTGCAGTGTACAATCGGTCTTGTCGGCTCGTCGTCGGAGTTTCGCGCTGCTGGGCTCGCCGACGAGGATGGATGCGACGATGTAGATGAGCTCGTCCGTGTTCAATTCATCGTCGCTATCGACTGCGACGCGGAAAGTTGCTTGGCCGTTGGCGGGGGCGCTCAATTTACTGGGGCGAAGTTAGTGGAGTTAGGGGACAGGGAAGCTTTGGGGACTTACATGGCGTCCTTGCCATCAACCTTGACGAGTTCAGCGTTTTCGCCAATTGTAGCGTTCTTGAGATCGACTTCGACTACGGTGCCTGTGCTTGTGGGAGCAGAGCTGGATGTAGCTGTCGCAGTGGCTGTGTCGGTCGAGTCATCGTCGTCGGTCTCGGACGCTGTAGCTGTCGCGTCGGCATCTGTGGCAGTAGCTTCAATCACTGTTAGCTTGCGTGTCTGCAAAGATCATCGGCGTTCGTCTCACCATCTGCTGTCGCTGTACCCTCAGCTGTTGAGGCATCCTCGTCATCATCATCGCTCGCCGTCGCGGTGGGTTGCTGGTCGCCCGACGCCTGGGAAGCTTCGTTTGATGGCTCGACAGCTGTTGGCTCTGGGCCATTTGTGGCAGATGGAACGCTATCTACATCTGTCGGTTGCGCGTCTCCATCGTCGGCAGCATCTGAGGGTTGGTCTTGAGCAGGATTTGAGGGCTCAGCAGCAGGCGCTGATGGCTCTGGTTGAGCGATGGCTGAAGGCTCTGCGTCTTGATCGGGAATGACTGTTTGAGCCAGGCCGTTGACTGCCAAAAGGCCATGGATGAGGCTGCCAGCGAAGCGCATGTTGCCGGTTATTTGCGGGTGTAACCTTTACGTCCGTGTCGTGTTCGAGGTATCTTCAACTTCAAATTCTTGTAAATAACCAGGGAGTATCGTGAGAGATCTGCAGAAAATGAAGATTTCAGCTCGAGCTGAAAGAAGCTTGTTATTATACCTGAGCTAAGCTCCCTCCCTTGATCTCTTGAACCTCCACTTGCTGCTGGTTCAGGTGGTGGCACTGTCGTGGCTTTGCCGGTCCAGACTTTCGGAGCCCTGCAGCTGAGCTCTTAGGCCAGCCACTCACGCGCCAGCTTTACCATTTGGGGGCTGTGTTTAGCGCTAGAAACAACTGTCGTGTACAGAAATAGCTTCACCTTCGTCAATGCACCACGGAAGACCCGACGTGTCTCCAGCTCTATACGAGAGCTGTAAGCGATATAACCAGACCCCATTCCACTCAAAATTCATGATGAACCCCCGAGTAATTTTGATCATTTGTGCTTGCAGCTTAAGCTTAAATGTTTGATTTCGACTACCGAAATTTATGCCTTGTTTAATGTTGAGAATAGCTTCAATAGTTTACGCCACAAGAGGCCGCCGCGAGACCAGCTCAGAGGCTAAGCATTTTAGTTAGTCATGGCACATTCCGTGCTTATTTCAGCCCTGGCAGCCGATGTAGGTAGGTCACTGAACTGATCGAAAATTGACGATTGCGGCTGAGCAGTCATGCCTTTTCGTTGCTCAGTCAAGATTGTTATCCCATTCAATTGGAATTCGGAAACGGGAGAAGCCACTTATATTTCGGTATCTTCCGACAAAATCGCAATTATATTTTCCGATGATTTGACTCTGGCTATTCTCTTGAAGACCGCCTTCGAGGACCTGTGTTTGGATCGAAGGTTTAAGATACATCTTCGGACGATGTCCCTTTCAACCCGAGATCGTGATCCGACATGATCTGGGGCGGGCAACGCGGCCTCTTCTTCGCCTCCTCCAACTTTCTCCTTGTCTCATCCCTCTTCGACTCAATCAACTTCCTCTGTTCTTCCGTCTGAACGAGAGGCGGAGGCAACAAACTCTTGTCGGGATGATACCACTGCTCTTTAGGCGTGGTTCTACCATCGACACCACGGAAATCGATCTCATTCTCAGGACGGAAAGGCAGACGGTCAAGAAGCGCCTTGATCAAATGAGGCGATAGAGGGACTGCATCGTGAACATCGTGGTCGGGGCCTAGCGAGCGCAAAATGCCATCTTTGCCGAGGGAGAAGACCCCATTGTAGGAGGGATGGTGCTCCAATCTCCCCCAAATATCGCTGAGCTCAGCTTGGTGTTCGCTGATGGCAGCCCATTGAGCTCTTCGAATAGTGTCGGAGTCCTGGGTTTGTACCTGGTCATCGCACTGAGTTGAAGACATGTTGAAAGTGCAGAGATTTCTGAGGCTAGGTAGTTAATGAAAGAAGTTTGAGAAAATTACTTATAAACAAGATGTTCATTAAATATTGACATATGGTTTACTCGGTCAGCTTCTGTGTATGATGGATGTCGAACCATGTGCTGCCTTTCAACTTACGTCCTCCAAAGGTCACTCACTTCAAGGACTTTGGTGCCCTCAGTTGCAGGGGTATTACCCATCTCTGGGGTATGAACAGGGGTCCTGGGCCAGCGAACGAATCAGATCGATGCCAGGCCAAGCCAGCATGAAGATGTCGTCCGGTGACGCAGTTACCGTTCTTCAAGTTCGCAATAGTTACATGTGACTGATGGACAACTCTTGAGCTTCTCGATGGTCATCACGAAGCTGCTTTAGAATAAAAAAAGAGGAGAAAATAATAGTAATGGCTGATTCTCATTTCACAAGGAAAACCTTGGGCAAGGAAGCCAATAATCTGATTTGGATGGCACCTCTGGAAAGCCAAGATGGATTAAAAACGAAAAACAAAACGCAGAGTTCTATGGACGAGGCCACATAACTAGAGAAGGCATATCAGGAAAGACTCTTCCAGGCATGTAGCCAGATATAGCAGTTTCAACAGAGCTACCGAACAAGTGCATGAGAACTGACAACGTTTTTCAAGGCAAAGACTGGCTCGCATAGCATGACTCTTATCTTGAGGTTATCACTGGACCTCCGGGGAAAAAGTGTGAGCCGTCTTAGTTGCAAACCGGAGTACTATTGGGCTTAGCGACACTGTTGCTTGGATTCGTCTGGCTGCAACCGTTCGCAAAACCTAAAGCAGTATCATCGACAGCCGCATTGTAAGCAGCTCCGCAGTTGGGATCACTATCGAGGTTAACATTAGCTCTCTACTCTTTCAAGAGAAAACTTACCTGGCACCTCCTGAAGCGGAGTTGAAGTACGAGCAGATATCGTGAGAGAAGCAATCCTGTGTATAGACGTTGCCAACAGCAGTGCCGCTACACCCGGCTCCACATCTTCCGTTACAAGAGTAACTTTTCAAATCAGCGTTATGTTCTTAAAGAAGAAGGCAACTACAAAACTCACTCTCCTGATCCGGAAGGATTGGCGCCGTAGTTGCTACCAACAACACCCGTAAAAGTACATTTCTTGCCAGCACTATTGGTCCACGAAGCAGTGGCTGTTTGGCCAACTTTGAGACATGTGATGGCTCGCTTCTCCAAAGTTGGCGAGGCGATGGAGAGGCTGGCAAGAACCAAGACAACAAGAGAACCGAGCATGATGGGCGGATGATTGAGAACAAGATACTGTACTGATGGCTTTCTTTACTAATTAATATCTCAAGAATACTTCTTTTATACAAAATTATAGTCACATCGCTCATTTTGGTAGTATATTCTGTCATCGGAGGTGTATCTTGTTCTGGAAAGTAGCGGAGATACTTTCGGAGAATCGCTTCTTGGCCATTGGTTCGAAATGCGAACCTGACTACGATCGTCCTAACAAGAGCTCAACTTAAGCTTTTGCAGGCCTGTTTCAAGTACACAAGGCCGTACTTGGAACAATAGTAGCTATGCGTTCCGGAGAAAACTTCGGCCTCGCTACAGCATCACGAGTGTATGCCCAACCCCTCGATATTTCGGATAGCGCTTGTCCGTGACCATAAATGGATTACCGCAGAGTACTCCAACTCAGTCTTCCCTTGTTGCTTGGCCGCTGCAGGTGCGGCGTTCGGGGATAGATGTGTCTCCAATTACATACAAAACCATTCGCTGGGATATCTAGGCATAGGTCTCCTTAAGACTTATCTGAGACACGGCATCAATTCAAGACTCCAGATCAATCAAGTAACACTTAGACACCGCATTTATGACGTCTATGATCCTGGAATACCAAGTTGTGAGACACGGGATCACAAACAAACACCCATTGACCCTGGCTATTGCCCCAAAAGACGTCCCAAATCCCCAGTGGAGATCATTGTTTGAGACAAGCCTAAAGCTACATACCCTCATGGAGCAAGAGAACTTCGGATCTAGGCAAGTATATCGGGCCTAGTTCCCACTGTATGGGACTTACTTGGGCCTTCCTGTCGAGTTCTCTTCTGTTTCTTAGATACCTTGATAGAATCATCACTGGAATGACCATCTCTACTTCCTATGGGAAGACCCGCATCCGTGCCGTGCCGGCTCGCGTTCGTCCAATACGCGGTCGCCCGGGGAGCCGGAGTGTTTTTGACTTCAAAGCTGAACTGAGATCTGTCTTGAAATATTGGTCAATCAATCAGCCTTCGGCAGATCATGACTATTTACGGCAATGAGCTTGCTGAGCTATGATTTTCCGCAGGGTATTCTTGAAATGGCGGAGCAAGGGAGATGCAGATCTGGGATTGACATAGTTGCAGCTGAGGGCTTGCTACCAGACCAACAACCAGGCTTCCATATTGTGAAGGAAAAGATGGCTATAGACTCAACACGACGCGTTAAGTCAGCAGTGCTGTTTTTCAAACCCATAAGTTGTCCTTGCTATACGCAAACTGACACATACGTTCAAGCTTTCGGAATCTTCATTGGTTCTGGTGATGGAATGGCGGGAGGTCGGCATCGAACCAACCCCTCCTCTGTTTCATCTGACCCAACAGTCTTAGATCCCCTCACTCGACTTATGCGTTGCTTGTGGTTTGAGTTTCAATAATAGCAATTTTGCCCGTAGATCTTGCCGCTTCAATGCATGTCAATCAAGACATCCTTTCATGGCATGTCTATGGATAATGGTAGCCTATAAGGTTAAGCTTTAGGCTGTAAATATAGATAATAAATAATAATATAATATTTTTTTTTTCCTAATATAAGCTTTTATCTAGAAGCTTTTATAATAATTAATAAATCTTACTATAAGCTATTTAAGGTATTATAAAAGGGAAAGATTAAAAGATATAAAAAGAGATATAATTTTAAGTTTATATTTATATATATATATATTATAATATAATTCTATAAATAATATATTAGCTATAATAAAGTAAACTATTATTAGTAATAATATAATAAGCTAAAAGGCTTAAAATTATATTTATAATTTCCCTATTAACTTTAATGCTTTTAAAGGTATTACTAAATAGTATATTAATTTATAAGATAATAATTTACTGCTTTATTAAGCTATTAAAGTATTTAATAAAAGTAATAATATTAATAGTGTCAGCGGCTGTGCCGCATTGAAGCCCCAGCTTACGCCACAAATCCCCTGTAGCTAAACTGTAGCAAGAGGCCCGAGGTTAGCAAAAGGGCAACAAGCCCTACGGCATAACCTTAGCACTAAGCGTCAGGCTACATTACCATAAATAACTTGCTATAACTTCGCAATAAAGTTACAGCTTCTTCTCTTCTCCTTAGTCTTAGATAGCTTAATATAAGGCTACCTATTGTAAAACACCTTTAGGTCTAGCCCCTTATAATATCTAAGACTTAACCCTAATAAACACCTAGCTCTAAGTTAGCTGCAATCTTATTATAAATATATTATAGCAACTAGTACTAGGGACTAGAGATAGCCCCCTTAATAATAATAAAATAGCTAAATTTATTTAAGCTATAATTTTAAATGTAATATAGCCTTTTAGTAATATACTAGCTAAGATAAGTGCTAGACTTCCTCCTGTAGTTACTGTAGACCTGCTAGCTCCTAGTAAAGGGTCTGCTATAAGTATAATAGAGGAACTAATATTCCCTAATATAGATATTAACCCTAACCCTATAATGCCTACTACTTTAGTAATACTAGTTAGGAAGAAGCTACTTCCTAATCTGCCTACTTTTAGTAGGAAGTATAAAGAATATGCTATATAGTTATAGCAGATATGCAATAAACTTGCATTAAATTAAGCCTTCTTTAGGAATAACTAGGAAATTTAATATTATATCTATTTAAGGCTTAATAAAACCCTAAAAGCTACAGTATATACCTTCTATAAGGCAGAACTATCTATAAGTTATAATCTATTAGAATTCCTAGCCTATCTTAACTAAAACTACCAAGACCTAGATCTTAAAGTAAAAGCAGTAGGCTAGCTATAAAGTCTTTATTAAGGAGAATATATACTATTTATATAATTTCTACTTAAGTTTAAGTAAACTATTACAGATGCAGGCAGTAGTACCTAGGATAATAAGGTTAAAATTACTTTCCTTAAAAGCATACTAAACTAGAAGCTATAATGCAGCTTAATTACAGTTAAACTACTAACTGTATACCTAGTATAGCTTAATAAGGTCTAAAACATTACATAGAAACTTAAGTAGATATACTAGAATAACTAAACCTCTATAAATAAGAAGTAAGGTTACTAGAGCTTTACTATGTATTAATAGTCTAGATAGTATAATACTAATAAGGATAGTAATACTATAATAGGTAAGATAAACTATATAGGGTAAAACCAGGGCAGCTAATAGTAGGGTCTTAAAGACTGCATAATAAGGATGCCTTAATAATGCTTTTAATATAACTCTCTAAAATACTTTATTACTATATATCTTAAATAAAAGTTATAGAAGCAGTCTATTAAGAAGGTCTCTAATAGCACTATATAATAGCCTCTTAACTAGTCTAATACTAATAAGGATAGCTTTAAGACCCTTAATAAGTCAGGAAATGAATAGCTTTAGTATAAAAGCAGGTACTAGAGCTAAGTAAGAAGAAGAAAATAGCTTAGAAGATATAAAGGAGCTAGATACTTAGCCTATTAGCTATAATCTTATATAAAGTTAATAATAAACTATAAGAAGCCTTAGTAAATAGTAGTTATAGTACTTACTCCTTAATTAATTCTAAGCTTATTAAAAAACTCTATTTCCTATATATTAATAAGAAGAAGTAGCAGTTTTATAGCTTTATTAATAAGAGCTAGCCTATTATAGCTTAAGGTATAGTAGCGCTTTAGCTAGAGGTTAGTAGTTATAAGCAGGTAATATATATATATATTATTAAGAACCTAGATAGTAACCTCTACCTAGAAAAACCTTAGTTAAAGTATAACTAGGTTATAATTATATTATACTAGCAATAAATTATATATAGACTTACTAATATCTTAATACCTTTTAAGTTAGTATAGCACTTAGATAAGGCTTAGCAAATCTAATTAGCTGCCTTACTCTCTGCCTCTACCTTTCTTATAACTTATTAATAAGTAAGAAGGTAGTAGAAGCAAAAAGGCAGTAACCTTGCTAACTTAATAGGTATAGTTAGCCTTAAGGACATTAAGAAGGCCTTAGTAAAGAAGGAACTAGTAAATCTCTAAGAAAAGCTTTCTAAGGAAATCTTTTAGGATTATAAAGACCTCTTCTTAGAAGTAGAAGCTTAGCAGCTGCCTCTCTACTAACTAGGCATTAACTATAAGATTAACCTAGTAAAAGACTAAAATAGAAAAGAGCCTCCCTTACCTTAGGGGCCCCTTTACTCTATATTAAGAGAAGAATTAATAGTACTTTAGAAAGTCTTTACTAACCTCCTTAATAAGGGGTTTATTTAAGCTAGCAGCTTAGATGCTATAGCTTTAGTACTCTTTATAAAGAAACCTAGTAAAGGGTTATACTTTTACTATAACTACTAAGCCTTAAATGCTATCTTATAATAAGATTACTACCTTTTCCCCTTAATAATAAAAACCCTATAAAACCTAGCTAATACTAAGTAATTTACTAAGCTTAATATTATAGCTGCCTTTTATAAAGTTAGGATAGCTAAGAGGCATAAAGTAAAGATTATATTTTAAACTCACTTTAAGTCCTTTAAGTAGCTAGTCTATCCTTTTAGCCTTAGTAGCGCTTTTACTACCTTCTAGAGATTTATTAATAGCATACTATAATAATTCTTAAACTACTTTATTATTATATATATAGATAATATACTAATATATACCTTAGAGACCTAGAAGGAATATATAATAAAAGTATAGCTAGTTCTTAATAAGCTTACTAAAGCTAGGTTATACTTAGACCCTAAGAAGTATAAGTTTATAGTTAAAGAAGTAAAATATCTAAGGTTTATTATAAAAGTAAGAAAAAAGGTAAAGTATAATCCTAAGAAGTAGTAAGCTATCTAAGAATAGGCTATACTCTTATTAATAAAAGAAATATAAAGCTTTTTAAGGTTTATTAATTATTATTAGATATTTATATTAAACTTCTTAGTAATAATAATACTTCTTATAAAACTTACTTAAAAAGAAATAACCTTTTACTAAATCTATAAGGAAGAAGCTGCTTTCTAGGAGCTAAAGTACTGCTTTATTAAAGCCTCTATATTAGTAAAGTAAGACCTTAGAAGGTTAATATTTATTAAGCTTAATAGCTCTAGCTTTACTATAGGAGGGGTACTATCTTAAGAAGACTCTAAGGGAAAGCATTACCTAGTAGCCTTTATCTTATAAAGGCTATTTCTAGTAGAATTTAACTACCCTATTTATAATAAGAAAATGCTAGCTATTATATAATATTTAAAAGCCTAGAGAGCAGAGCTATATAGCTGCAGCCTCTTTATAATCCTTATAAACTATAAGAACCTTAAGTTCTTTATAACTAAACAGGATCTCTTAGAAAGGTAGGTGCAATAGGCAGAGAAATTGGTAGAATTCCCTTTTAAACTAGCCTACTAAGCCAGCAAAGACACTACAGCGCCTAATACACTAAGTTGCTATAAACAAGATAAGCTAAAAGACCTAGAAGATAAGTAAGTCCTAGGTAGAAGATACTAAGTGCTACTAGGAATACTATAGGTAGCAGCTATCTAAGTAGATATAGACCTACTAGATAGTAAGGATATAGCTAAGCTGCAGTAACCCTAGGAGATATTCCTAGAGAACCTAAAGTTATAGGAGCTCTAGTACTAGATAGCCTCTAAGGATTAAGTTTACTAGCAAGTACTAGCAGCTATCTAGCAGCAGGCTTATTGCTTCCCTGCTAAGCTAAAATTATAAATCTAGATTGCAGAATGTAATATAGATAAGTTAAGGAGACTGCATTATAGGGGCTAGATCTAGGTGCTAGAAGGGAATAGATCTAAAGACCTTAATAAAGATACTAAGGATAAGCTCTAAACTTATATTATATAGCTTAAATATAACTCTAATATTATTAAATACCTAGGCTATAATATTACTATAGCCTAGATATAAAGAAGATAGTATTAGCTTTATTTTAGCTAATTATATTAAAGATTTATTAAAAACTATAATATATATAAAAGAATATATATATAGTATAAAATAAAATAAAGATTATTATAACTCTTATTAATCCTATAGTAAATCTTTAATAACTTAGTAATAAACTTTATAGTAAATCTTCCTCCTACTAGCAAAAAGAAAGCCTACTATCTCTAGGTAATCTATAACTAGCTCTTTAAAGCAGTAATATTAGAGGTAATAACTAGCATAGATATTAAAGTATATATATAGTAATTCCTAGAGTGCTACTACTACTTCTATAAAATGCTATAAAGTATTATTAATAACTATAAGATAAACTAAATAAGTAAGTTCTAGTAATGCTTCTATAAACTTATAGGGATTAAGTAATAACTTAATATCTCTTATTACCTTTAAACTAATAGAGGCCTTAAATGTATTAATTAAGAGATTTAAGCCTATCTTTATGCCTTTATAGACTTTAGCTAATATAACTAGGAATTAGTTTTACCTGCTATATAGCTAGTACTAAATAACTATAAATATATATTAATTAAAACTAGCCTCTTCTTTATGCTTTATAAATACTATATAGACCTCTTTCTTATAGAGAGAAAGCATAGGGTCTTACCTAGAGCTTCTAAAGAATTTATAGTAAAAGAGCTAATTAATAAGCTAAAAGGAGTTTAAGAGTTAATATAAACTTAAGCTATAATAGTATAATAATAATAAGAAGATGCTATAAATAAGCAGTAATATCTAGCTAAGTAATTTAAAGAAGGTAAAAAAGTATAGTTAAATATAACTAATATTACTTCTAATTGCCCTTTAAAGAAGCTAGATTAGCTATACTATAAGTATATAGTAATAAAAGTCTTAGATAGTAATATAATTAAGCTAAATATATTTACTATAATATATCTATACTTTAATATTAATCTTATTAAGAAGTTAATAAAAGATCTACTATTAGGCTAAAGAAATAATAATATTTAACTACTAGCTATTTTTATAGAAGGTAAAAAAGAATAGTTAGTAAAGAGGATTTTATATATAAGGACTTAGAAGTAAGGTAGAAGGCAGGTTTATTAAGGCTTTATTAAGTAGAAAGGATACTAAAAACCTACTTAGAAGCTAGTAAAGAGCTTAAAAGAGATAGTAGTATTAAAAGAATATAAAAGGAGTTATAAGCTAATAGAAATAAATAATAGACCTCTAGGAGACTTTATAGTAAAGAAGAAAAAAGATTACCTTAGAAAAAATATAATAAGACTCCTTAAGTAATGAAGATGCTTAAAGGGGGAGGAGCTAGATAAGGAAGACAGTTTAACCTAATAGTTGCTAACTTAGCTATAAGATAGGGAGGAAGGAGCTATGCAACAGCTCCCAGGACATGATCTCTTTAATCATTTAATATATATACCTACCCTACATTAATACTAAGATTACCTTTAAGAGATAGCTGCAGATATGCAATGAGATAAACGCTTAGACTTAATTCAGACTTAACTAACTGCGCTAGCATATAGCACTACTAACTTTAGCAGTAAGGGTATCTTAACTAGATAAAACAACACACACCTAACACCCAGATAGTAATAAACTTATAATAAAGCAGCAAGACCTCTACAAAATTAATAGCAATAAATAAATAGGCCTATAAGAAACTATTCCTAATAATAATAGCAGCTACTTAGCTATATAACTAAACTAAACTACTATAAGGCATAAGAAGTTAACCTACCTAAATAGAGTTCTTACCTTAGGTATTAGGAATTACTACATCCTCCTTAGTACTACTACCATTTAGTAGTAGTATAGTAAATAGATTAATAGTAGTCTTACTAAGATTAGGGGGAGTAGTTAAAGGAGTAGTAATACCTCTAAGAGTTAACTTAATAGGCTTATCCTTCTTATATTACTTAACTAGAAGAGTTATAGGCATATTAATCTTAGACTAGAAATAAGCCTAAGCCTTCTTTATAGTAAGGAAGATAATATTATCTTTATCTTTAAGAGGGTTAATCTTAGAAGAGAGTAGGCTACTATAGATCTTACTAAAATAAACTTAATTAGGAAGCTTAAGACCTTCCTAGCTAGTCTTAGCAGGGAGATATTATAGCTAAATCTTAGTAAGGATGCAGAGGGAGTTAGCTATATTAATAGCAACCTTATATTACTTAAGAGCTAATAAACAAGTAGCAGCCTTATAGTTAGCAGTCTTACGCTTAACCTCTATAGCTGCCTTAAGCTTAGCAAGGCAGGCTTATAAGCTATAAGATCCTTACTTAATCTTAATAAGGGCAACTTAACTAGCAGCATAAGCTTTAATAACCTCCTAGTAAGATAGATTAGCTGCAAGCCTAAAATGAGACTAATAGGAACTTATACCTTATTCTCTTTATACTCTAAGCAGGATATCTTATTATAACCCTAAGTCTTCTCCTTCTAAAGGTTAATTAAGTAATAAAGACAGGCAATATAGGTACTAGGCAGCTGCAGCTTAGGTTAGATTAAACTAAACTATAGACTAAGTAAAGGAGATATATTAGAGGAAGACTTACTAGCTTATAAGAATGCTAGTTAACCTAGCAAAAAGCATACTTTAAGGAGTTCCTAAGAAGCAAGTTAGCAGCAAAGCAGCTATAAAGAAGCATTAGACCTACCTTCTAAGGATAGTAGTATAAGAGATAACCGGGGAATGTATAATAGCCTGCTTATCCTTAGTGTAGGTAGTCTAACCAGGGAACTATAGCATAGCAGCCTTAAGGCACGCAATACAGTTAGGCATGCTAAGCGAATTAGCAGCTATATAATATCAGGATTAAAGGAGTACTTATAGGGGCAACAATAAATGAGGTTCTTACAGATAAGCAAAGTCAGCATAGTAAAGGCTTAATGCAAAGGCAGAAGGTTAAGATATCATTAATAACTACTAATAAAGTTAATAACTAAAGAGCTAAGAGGTTAGGTAAAGCCTGTAGCTTAGAAGAAAGGGGACTTATAAAGTGTACTATTAGTATTAAGATAAGAAAGGAAGAGAGGTCTTCAAGATTAGAAGGGGCAGAGATAAAGAAGAGAGTAGTCTATGTAGGGCTCTAATTCATTGTTATAAGCATAATAGCAAAGGGATTTTTTAAAGCTCTATGTAATATCAAGAGCAAGGCTGCTTAGCCTGATTAATAGTCTTGCTAGCCAGCTAGCAACAAGTAGTAAGCCTAATACTAAGGAGGTTTAAATCCTTAGTAGGGGGTATTATTAGCAGCTGTACTGCATTAAAGCCCTAGCTTACGCTACAAATCCCCTGTAGCTAAACTGTAGCAAGAGGCCTAAGGTTAGTAAAAGGGCAATAAGCCCTATAGCATAACCTTAGCACCAAGCATCAGGCCACATTACCATAAATAACTCGCTACGACTTTGCAATGAAGTTGCAGCTTCTTCTCTTCTCCTTAGTCTTAGATAGCTTAATGCGAGGCCACCTATTGTAAAACACCTTCAGGTCTAGCCCCTTACAAATAGTAAATATTATATTAAGATTATTTTTTTTAATTATAATGTACTTTATATAGTTACTTTTAACTTAAGTGCTTATAAACTCTTAAACTTTACTTACTATAAGACATAAAAGCTATAAAAGCTTAAAAAGAAAAAAGATAATAAAAAAGAGAAAGATAAAAAAGAGGAAAATAAAAAAAATAAAAATAAAAAGAAAAATAATAATAATAAGGCTAAAATTAAAGTATTAAAAGATAATTATAACTAAATAAAAGAAACTGTAATATTATAAAAGGTATTAAAAGCTAAAGGTTATATTAAGCATTTTAATAAAAAAAGGTATTAATTTATTATTAAATAACTTTAAGAAGGATTATATATATACTATAGTAAAAGGTTAAACTATTAAAGGTTTTATTAATTAAGTTACTTAGGCTAGAAAAGTTAAAGTATTAATATTTTTATTAAGGTAAGTTATATTTAGGCTAGTAACTAGAAGCTTTAAAGCTAAGAGAATACAGGCTGATTAAGTTTATAAGATTTAATATATAATAATTTTAAATATAATGCTTTCATGGTATGTAGATCCTCCGAGAACGATCGGACCTTGAGATATACTTGGAGAGGCCGGTGGGAGCAACGCAGAGAACTCGACATGTGATGAAGTTTTGAAGTAGTATAAATATCACAGCATATCCCCAGTTACTTAAACAGAATCACCATCACTCAAAACAACCTTCATTCTACTCAATTACTACAACTCAACTACTATCCAACATGTCTATTCCCGGAAGATTCATGATCATTGTCGACGGAAAGCCCGTCGCCAATCCTCAAGATAACGGCGAGCCCATGATCCAAGCTCAGCCCGGCGACCCTGCTGCCATCTTTGAGCTTCGAGACGGTCGTCTGTTCTCTGGCGAGTGGGCTCTGGGACGTCTCAACTTTGAGGATCGATCCTTGATGCCCAAGCGAGTCTTGTGGCGTAAGAGAGAGGAAGCCGAGGAGCTTCAGCCTGTCCAAGTCCAGGACTTTGATGGTCCCCCCGCGCTCAACTTCTCAGGTATGTAATATTATCTGACGGCCTTGACGTTTTTGATATTGACAATTAGTAATAGGTGCCGGTCTGGCATTTATTGAGAACAAGCTCTTTGCGCCTATCATCCAAGGTATGATTCTGTTGCTAGTGTCCTAATGATGCACGAAGACTGACATTTTGCTGTAGGCGAGAGCCAGTCTATGCAGATTCGCCCATTGCCATTTTAGGTAGTTTTGATTGACAGATTGTTGGAGGTGTCATTGGAGACTTGCTTTCGAGAAACATGTCTTTGAAATTCATAGCCTCAGCACTAACTCGATACTCAAATCTACATTCCATAACTATGTTCCTTCTTTGACTCTCGTTGCACCAACTTTCCAAACATTGAAAGCCGACTCTTGTTCTCCCCCAAGGCTCTTCTCATGTGTTCCCTGGGGTCTTTATGGGGCTCTTAGGCCATAGTGAGACCCGCATACATGCTCACAGGCGTGTACAACAGCCCCGGCACCTCTATCAAGGGCAAGCGTATGAACCACGATGCAGGCTGTGAATGTCACATACGACCATACCTATAGGAAAATACGGGATCCCGTCCGCTCTCCCATCGTCAAGCCTGTAAGGGGCGGATTAGTAGTTGGGTCGGTGACGACCAGCGAATCCCCGCTGTTGTATGTATTTTTTGAAGTTTTAATCGTGTTGGTGGATATGCTTTTGCTCCATTCGTGATGGTGCAAGTGTCTTCTGCGCCAGTCTCGCGTTGACATCTTGGGACTAACCCGACAAGGTTGAAGCAGCGCTAACCTCAAATGGGATGGACTGGCACAGTCAGGACGGAACCGAAAACGCGGTTCTGCCACCGTCGTCATTCTTGCAATTGATCGCAACCTTATCAGCTTCTGTCTCTTCTCGCAATTGAGTCAATCAAGCACTAGTCTAACTCAACTCTGAGTCTTGAGCGTCATGGCATCCATATCTGCCCAGCCAACAGCTACTGCGGCTCTCTATTCCTCCATTGAGACACAGTCCAACGCGTCCGCAACCCCTGGACCAAGTCGTACACCTCAATCAGCACCAACTTCTGTGGCACCAGCAGCCGCCCTCGGCGCTGACTTCCAAGTTCCAAATTGGCTTCAAGAGCATATGAGATTATGGAAGATTCCGTCAACCCCTGTCCGGGCACATACATGGGTCCTGGAGGCTTTTGATCACTTCAACTCCAAGAGAGCGCTACCAGAGCATTTCCACGGTGTTCGTCCCCAGCTTTATCGAGCATGGTTGAGAGAGAACGAGAAAAAGGCCAAGACAACCACCACCAAGAAAAGAAAATCAGATGAAACACCCAACCGGCCTACATCCAAGAAAACGAAGGGATCAACGACAGTCAAGTCAGAGAACCAGGACGTTGCAATGCCACCTCCAAAACCCTTAGGAAACTTGAAAGGAAAGTACGCCATCGAAACATTTTATCCCTGTTGCGATGACGAGTCTCAACGGAACCACGGCGAATTCTGCAGTATAGTCCTCTCCCCAGGAGACGGTGGGACGCTGCGAGGTTATCTCACTTTGGGCCGAATGGGTTACACTGCACTCTTCCTTTTCGATAAATGCCCAACGGACGCTTCGACCCGAAAGGTGCCATTCAGATGGCGCGGCAAGAGAATGTCCAACAATTTCAATATATTCCGAGGTGACAAAAACTATGGCTGGGCGAAATTTCTTGGAGATGGAAAGATCGAGATTTCTTTTGATAAGTTGAAATTCGACCTCGTGGCCCAGAAAGGTCGGGGTATCGGTGAAAGGGGCAAGCACAACGCGGCAGCATTTTGGGACGATTGGCATGAGCTAGATGAGGAAAGTCTAGACTTGCTTGATACCGACAGATGGGTATCACCTGATTGGTAGTACTCGCAGGTATTCATCTGTCAGAGTAGTTGGGCTTCCTTGGTCAGTCGTCGCTCGTTCTTTTAGCCGGTCTTATAGCCGGTCTTACATCTTTCGATCGATCAAGAATGCAACTTGCAAAAGATTGAAGGAATCTTTTCCAGCAGGATCTGTCAAGACGACCAATACTGCAGTCTCATGTTCCTGATATTGGATGATCTTTTCGACCCAGAAGCATCAGACCACGGAGATTGATTCGAACAAGTGGCTCGGTCGAGACTGCGGAGTCAGCTTGCCAGCCACTTGCGGGATATATAAATATAGCCTAAAGCTATTTGCCTATACAAGAACACAAAAGTCAGACTTCACCCTCATTGGTCTCTCTCAATAACTTTCAAATCTGATTCGATTATCATGACTGGTTTAAAATATGATCCTGAATACCTCAAAGCACTCGGGCCCGTTACAAAGGGACCCAAGCCCGAGCCATCCAGAACTGTTTTTAAGATCAGGAAGAGTACCGAAGAAGTCATCCGGCGAGTCGTCACGAATTCTCCATACCCCGATGGCGTGAGAGAGACTGTGTACAATGTCAAAAGCTATGATGGAGTCGAGATTGAAGTCACTCGCTTTGCCTCCGAAGAGACGCTGGCTTCGGACGAGCCCACCACCGCTGTGATGTACTTCCATGGCGGTGGTTATGTCTCTTGTTACGTAGAGCTGTTTTCGCCTCAAATCGCCCGTTTTGCGAGTGATTCAAACCTTCCGTATTTCGCGGTGTCATATCGACGAGCGCCGGAACATCCTGCTCCTGCTGGTGTCGAAGACGGGTATGCTGCTCTTCAGTTTGTGTCGAAGTCTGCGGCAGAGCTCAACGTCGATCCTGCAAAGATCACTCTGCACGGTGACAGCGCTGGTGGAGGGCTCGCCGCGGGTCTTGCTTTGATGGCGAGAGATCGACAGCTTGATCCTCCAATTGCGAAGCAACTGCTCGTCTACCCAATGCTCGATGACCGAGATCATGTTGAGAAAGACGATTCGATCCTTGACCTCATGGTCTGGAAACCTGATGGAGCGAAACTTGCGTGGGACGTGTACGCTTCTGAGGTTCGAGAGAAGAATGATCCGAAAAGTCTATCTTACGCGATTCCAGCTCGGGCTGCAACGCTGCGAGGCCTGCCTTCCACTTATATCGACGTGGGATGTCTCGATCTGTTTAGGGATGAGAATTTGGAGTATGCAAAGAGATTGGCTAACGAGCATGTTGAAGTCGAGTTTCATCTTTGGCCAGGGCTGCCCCATGGATTTGATGGGATGAGAGATCTCCGCTGGTTTTCGAGGTGCCAGGAGAGTCGGATAAGTGCACTGAAAAGGATGTGATGGTCAGTTGATGGGACATTGTTGAAGCGCGTAATAACCCTAGCCAATGTAGTAGACCGGTACTAACCTTGGGATCTCAATAGCCACGCCTGGGTATATAGAATCGTTCCGCCCCATGAGGCCTAATCCGTCCTTGACGTTACTCTATGTACCTACAGCTGCCTTCATATGGAGATGATCTGTTGCAACAAAACGTGTCAGTTGATTAAGCTTAGATCCTCTGAGCAGATGATCTTGATGGAGGGTGCTTACATCTTAGAGCGCATTGTCGATCATGCTGCTGTCTGAGTGCATCGGACGACGACCGTTTTGACCATCACAACTGCAGCGGATCAGTCCAACACGAGCTCCGAGGCAGCCAAGAAAGCCGTCGAGAAATTTTCGTGCACTTACCGATTGTTCCCCGGCTTTCCAGCATCGGAAGATGCCATCACATGGAATAACGGCAATTCGGGCTGTGAGTTGGTTGACCAGTCAGGGTATGAGACGATGGCATTGGTCGGGAAGCAAGGCGTTGACCAACAGGGCTAATAGGGCCGATGCACGTAAAATGACACTTCAACTGCCAGAGCCGCGTCAATAGAAATGCGGGTGAATGTGGAGAAAACATGGAGTAAATGTCATCAGGCGGAATAAACTCTCGTCCAAGACTTGACATTGCAACGCTACCGTTCCATGGCAAAATTCCCATTGACGCGTTTTATTCTCCGGCCGATCCATCCATCGTACCCCTCAGTTCATTTCATCGGTGAAGAGCACCACCGAGCCCCCAGATTTTTTGATCGACACGATTCGGGAGTGAGAGCCGTGGGGAGCTATGTCATGTCATGTAATGCGGGTCATTTGTGGCCGAGATGACTTTTTCGGTGGCATTGAGTGCGCGTATATAAGTTCTGGGTGATGCTGTGCACGCGAGCTTGAGGTTGATACGTAGCAAGTCACGATGAAGTTGCTTTCGCTTTCGACTGTCGGGCTGCTTGCCTTGGCTGGCTTGTCAATTGGACAAGAGACAAAGGATGTTCCAATTCAAGACAATGGACTAACAAACATTGTTGAATGGTGATTCACTCGATTGCCGCTTGTGACACCTCCAGCTAACAAACAACCCAGGGACGACCATAGTTACCTGATCAATGGCGAGAGGATCTTTGTCTTCTCGGGTGAATTCCACTATTGGCGTCTGCCTGTGTACGCTTCATCCTTTCCGCAAACCAAGCACGAATCTAACATTTTTCAGGCCCGAACTCTGGCGCGACTTGCTCGAAAAGATCAAAGCCGCCGGCTTCACAGCCTTCAGCATCTACAACAGTTGGGGCTACCACGAAGCGACCCCAGGCATCCTCGACTTCGAAAATGGCGCTCACGATTTCGTGTCGATCATGACCCTTGCCAAAGAGCTCGGCCTCTACCTCCTGATCCGTCCTGGTCCCTACGTCAATGCCGAGGCTAACGCCGGAGGTTTTCCTCTGTGGGTCACCACCGGAGAGTACGGCAAGCTTCGAAACGATGATCCCAGATACACCAAGGCTTGGTCTAAGTATTGGACTGAGATCTCCAAGATCATTGAACCGCATCTCATTACCAATGGCGGCAATGTTGCCATGTTCCAGGTATGGTTGCAGCATTGATGATGGTGGAGGAAGCTAACGAGTGTAGATTGAGAACGAGTTGGGCGGTCAGTGGAAGAATGACGACAAGAGGATTCTGAACGAGCCTACCGCCAACTACATGCAACTTCTCAAGGAGTCCGCCAGAAAGGCCGGCATCGATGTTCCTGTATTCCACAACGCACCCAACACTGTGAGTTCTCCCTCTCTAAATACAAACTGTGGATAGATATTGACAGATCTGCAGCGCACATTTTCTTGGTCCAACGACTTCGAGCGCAATGCAACCGGCAACGTCGATGTCACTGGTGTCGACAGTTACCCCTCCTGCTGGAGCTGCAACCTCGACGAGTGCACCGGCACCAACGGCGAATACGTCCCTTACAACATCCAAGACTATGTCACATACTTCAACAAGCAATCTCCCCGTCAACCTCACTTCCTGCCCGAGTTCCAGGGCGGTTCTTACAACCCATGGGGCGGTCCAGAGGGCGGTTGCCCTGGCGATATCGGCCCTGACTTTGCCAACATTTTCTACCGTGACTTGCTCGCACAGCAGGCTACCGCCATTTCTCTGTACATGATGTACGGTGGAACCAACTGGGGCTGGTTTGCTTGCCCTGTTGTTGCAACTAGCTACGATTACTCTTCGCCTATCTCTGAGAACCGTGCTATCTGGGATAAGTACTACGAGACAAAGTCGCTGACTCTCTTCACACGGGTTGCACATGATCTTACCAAAACCATTCGACTTACCAACAGCACTTCTCTTTCCACGAACGATGCCATCTTGATCTCCGAGCTTCGACATGAGGAGAACGATGCTGCTTTCTACGTTGCCCGACACGATCACTCACCTTCCGGTACCAAAGAGACATTCAAGCTTCACGTCAAGACCTCGGAGGGCAAGCGTACGTTTCGATATTCTTCCTTGTACATCATATGCTAATAGCTTCTAGTCACCATCCCTCAGAACGAGGGCGCGATCACTATCAACGGCCATCAGTCCAAGGTCATCCCGACTGACTTCCACTTCGGCAAGAAGACACTCCTCTACTCGACCGCCGAAGTCCTCACTTACTCCATCATCGACAACAAGGAAGTCATTGTCCTCTGGCTTCCCGAGGGAGAGCAAGGAGAGTTCACTCTCAAGGGACACACCGATCTCAAGCATGACAAGTCTCTCAAGGGCATCAAGGTTAAGGCGGGCAAGAAGAGCGTTACTGTCAACTACACTCAGCAGAAGGGCCTTTTCACTCTCAACCTGAAGGATGGCTCCACCATTGTTCTGGCTGACCGAAAGACTGCTTACAAGTTCTGGGCTCCTACGCTGGATAACAACCCCTTCGCGCCGGTCAACAAGACTGGTAAGTTCTGCAGATGAAACAACACACTTGACAGGTGCATACTGACTTTCGCAGTTCTGGTTCATGGCCCTTACCTCGTCCGCCATGCCACCATCAAGAACGGACAACTCAACATCCAGGGCGATCTCGATAGCTCCACCGAAATCACAGTCTTTGCTCCCGAATCTCTCAAGTCCGTCGCCTGGAACGGTGAGAAGGCCAAGGTTTCGTCGAAGGAAGGCCACAAGTACACCATCAAACTCAAGGGTCCTTCAAAGGTTTCGTTGCCCAAGCTTGACTCCTGGAAGTATGCCGACAGCTTGCCCGAGATCAAGACCGACTACAAGACTTCATCCTCGGCCTGGGTTGGTATGTATTACAGTGGTACCTGAGATGGCTTGATTCACTGACCATGAGTAGTTGCCGATAAGAAGAACACTACCAACGCGGTCCTCGTCCCCGATCTGAAGAATCCTGTGCTCTACGTCGACGAGTACAAGATCCACTACGGAAACCACATTTACAGAGCTACTTTCCCCACCATTAGCTCTGCACCTACTGGCGTTTATCTTAACCTCACTGGTGGCATGGCCTTTGGCTATTCCGTCTGGCTGAACTCGGATTATATCGGATCTTATCTCGGTGAAGCCACCACTGGCCATGCAGGCCAAGAGTTCTCTTTCAAGAATGCCACTCTGTCCAAGAAGGAGAACGTTCTGGTTGTTCTGATGGATAACTCTGGCCACGATCTACGTGACGGCGCTCTTGATCCTCGAGGTATCACCAACGCCACTCTTGTTGGCCCTGCCAAGGCCGGTTATAAGTTTTCTGAGTGGAAGATTGCTGGTCATGCTGGAAGCGTTGAGGGCGAGGTCATCGATCCCATCCGTGGTCCCCTCAATGAAGGTGGTCTCTACGCTGAGCGCATCGGCGCTCACTTGCCTGGCTTCTCTGACAAGAAGTGGAAGTCATACTCTTCCAAGCAGGGAACCCTCGTCAACCCTTCGGCTGGAGTCCGTGCCTACAGAACGACTGTCGATCTTGATATTCCCGATGGCCTAGACGTCGGTGTTTCGTTCAAGCTTACGGCACCTTCCAACACGACCTTCTCTGCCACGAAGAAGGGCTACAGCAACCAAGTCAGAGTTCTTCTGTTTGTCAACGGCTACCAGTACGGACGATTCAACCCTTACATCGGCAACCAAATCGCCTTCCCTGTTCCTCCTGGCGTTCTGAACTACAATGGAGAAAACACCATCGCCGTTACGGTCTGGAGTCAGAGTGCTCAAGGCGGCGAGGTCAAGGTTGAGTGGGAGGTTGACTATACTCATACATCCAGCTTCGATGTTAAGTTTGACAGCAAGTATCTCCGCCCAGACTGGACCAAGGAGAGATTGCAGTACGCTTAGGGAATTAGTAGAGTTACGTAATGTTTGAGAGTTAAACATGTTAGTTATTAAATAATATCAGTCATGTTAGCTAGAACATAATTTAGTGAAGCTCGGTTGGCGTCACGAAGACCCAGTTCTTGTCAGCTGTAACGGGTAGTCCTTCCTTCTTCTGAGCAATTGTGTTGTTCTTGATCATGCCGTCAATCTGCTCTCTGTAAGCAGCCTTACGATCAACCCAAAGGTGAATACCACCACGCCCAACATCAACGCCCTGGAAAATCATGGGACCGTCACTATCAGGAGTATCACCAGCAGCAAGAATAGGCCTGTTCCACTCATCGATGTAGGTGAGAATAGCGGCCCACTTTCCTGACTTCCAAGTAGCCGGAGCCCAGAGCCAGGGAGTCATCTCAGCCTCGAGGTTCTGCTTCTGTGTCTTCTTGGTGTAGTCACCATCCTCAATCTGTTTGCGAGCGGTAGTAATCTCACCCTTCTTGGTCTTGAGGAAGAGAGATACACCGATCACGTTCTGGGGAGGGACGTTGTAGCCGTATTTGGGATCGCTGGCAACCATGCGGACAAGCTCTTCGGAAGCAGCGCTGATAACGTAAACCTTGATGCCGTTGGCCATGAGGCGGTTGTACAGCTCTACCTGGCCCTCGAAGATCTTGGGAGGGGAGACTTCGGTGGCAGTGACCTTATCGTCCTCGTAATAGGTGGTGGGGATGGTTTTGTTGTAGGCTAGCAGCTCATCGACGTAGCCCTTGAGCTCGCCAAGAGGGAATCCGCTGAAGATTTGCGCAGCCCAAGGATAGCAGACAGCATCCTCAATCTCACAGAGGCGCAAGTAGTAGCTGTACAGCGACTCCTTGTGCTTCTTGGTGTCCTTGAAAGGGACCAGCTTGAGAGCAGGGTCCATGGTCTCTCGTGTAAGAACACCCTTGTTCTCAAGGTAAGGAAGAAGTGATTCCTCCAAATCGAATTGATAGCTAGTGTTGTCCATGTCGAAGACAGCATAGCGACCATTGTTGGCATTGCGAGCAATCATCTTGTTGAGAGCTTTGGCAGCTTGGGCAGGCCAATGCTTCAGCTCAGGACCCTTGAGACCATAGTTGCCATTGGAGGGAGCGGCAGCAGAGGGAGTGCTCAGGCTGGTCAGCCAAAGGGCATTGACAACGAAATTAATGCTGGGTCTCATGATGAAGGGCTTGAGGTGAGGTGAGAAGAGAAAAGCGTGAGGAACCTGCTTTTTCAGCTTCAGCCTGGGATGGGATTCCCAGAGTAATTAAAGAAGTCCATGGCTGTCAAGGTTTACCGGCCCGACAATTATTCCATACGAAGTCGCTGATAGTGTTACAAGAGGTAATGTCCGGTGGTTGGGTCTATTTGGTCACGCTACCCCGCTTACACGTTTATTGAGGGGTTTTAGTCGCTGTCGAGATAACGGCGACAGGAGCTTGTTTCTGTCGATAGAGGTCTCGATTATTTAATGTCGCAGACTGTCTCGTCAATCTAATACTATTAAGGCTCCTGTTCGACATCAGATCGATCTAAACCATGCCCATATCTCGCAGCTGAAGGTGGTGATGTCAGCCACTTTCCTGTCTAGGCCAAGTTTCCAAGAGCAGGGGAGGGTTGTACAGTTCAATAAACGGACAAGATCTGCGTCGTTGACACGAGGAACAAGAACGGCATTCGGCATTAGTTCAAGGCTCCAAGCCAAGAACCCTTTTACTCCAATGATGTAACGCTGGAAGGGGCCCCAGGGCGTTTTCTAAACCACTAACGGGCAGCTAACAGGGGGTTCAAGGTAAGCTTGCCAGCGTCGGGGCTCTGAATTCTGCTTATCGCAGGGAGAAATACTTGGAATTACGGAGGTGCATCTTAAAAGTCTTTGCCGGCGCTAAAATCACGCTAAGTGGGGCAAAAGAGCAGGTACTTGCAAATCTTGATTTTTACAGCTATTTATCTCTACCTTCCTTATACTTATTCCTACCTTCTAATTCTATGATTTTTTAAATATATATAGGAATTATCTTAATCTATACCTAGATCTGCTTTTATAGAAGGTTATTCTATATAGCCTTCTACTTATAAATAGCTTCCTTTTTATTTCTTAGAGTGCCTTTTTTTATTATTACTCTCTTTATCTATAGCTAGGTAGGCTTAATAGTATTTAAATCTAGTAAATTTAAATACTAAAAAAGCCTTTAAACTCCCTTAATATTATATAGAAGCTACTATATATAGTATTTATTTTATAGCCTTGACCCAGTAACGACCAATAAATGGGACCCAGGTATTCCAATAACAGCCACAAAAGTATCAACCATAAAGTCTCTAGCTAGACTGAAATCTCAATAAACTTAATCAATAAGGTTACCTTTAGGCTGCAGCATCTTAAGCAACTTTAATCATGATAAACACGTCGCCTAACCAGTTGAAGAGCTATAAAAAGCTCGACTGACAGGGTCTGCGACTCCCCCACAACTTTAGCCTTTCCTAATCCATCCATCCCTCAAAGATACTCATCTCAATAATTACAAAATCATCAAGAAACCAGCCAAGCCTAGGTTATCTGCAAGTTCTCTACCCTAACTACATTAGATTAACAAGGCTAACCTCAATCACAGTTAAGATATTAAACCCAAGCAACTAGCAGCTAGTAACTGCCATCTATTGATAGTATGTGCAACCCCCCCCTGCTTGCTATAGGCGCTGCTAAAGGGTCTATAATAGAGATATCATAGCCCTTTAGCAGCAGGTAACCTACAGGGCAATATAAGAGGAAGCTACACAGGTAAAAGCAATCAGCTACAATAGTCAGACAGATAACCAGCTGCTTAGCCTAGCCATCTTTAAGTGCAATGTCCTCTGCTGCTTGCCTAAGAACTCTCACTACAGCAGGTAGCTTCAAGGAGAGATGTAGCGCTTAACAGATGCTCAGTCTACAGGCAGAGCCAAACGGTACCTCTGCAAATTAAGGAATACCCCTCAGCTTAAACACTAAATCACAAGCATCATTACACTTGCAATAATAGTCTCTGCTAACCTATAGCTAGGAGACTATTATAGGCAGCATTTAGAGTTTATACATAATAGAATTGCCTAGAAAATTCTATAAAGTTAATTATATAAGATAAAAAAAATTTTATATGTAAGAAAGAGTTTATAACTGAAAGTTAAAGAGTCCTTTAGTAGGCAAAATAAGGCTGTAGTTAATTAAATAGAATTCACCTGACTAAGCATATTTGCCCTGTGAAATGATAACTGATGCTAAGGCAATAAACAGTAGTATTAACAGTAATTCAATAAAGATATATAGTATTTATAACTAGAAGCTTAATCTTCTTATATAAAGGTATTTAGTTTTTTCTTTTTATATTTCTTTATAAAAGGAAATAATCTTAAAATTAAAATCTTTATATAGTATTACTACTAGTTAATACTGCCTTTTTTTCTCTCTTTTATTAGCTTACTTATAGCTTTCTTCTAAGACTACTTAAGCTTCTTGCCTAATAGGTTATAAAGCCTTAGCCTTCTTATTCTATTCTTAAGCTTCTATTTCTCCTTTATAACTAGCTTAAGCTTTATATTTATTACCTTAATTATAAGTTTAGCTTCCTTCTTCTCCTTTAAGGTCTCTAGAGACTAGTAATAAAAGGGACCTTTTTTATTATATAAAAAGCAGCTCTAAAATATAAATTTACTTAAGTCTTTTTATCTCTTATAAATACAGCTGTAGAGAAATCGCTCCTTAAGTAGCCTCTAAATGTAGTAGCTATTATAGCAATAAAGAAATATTATAAAAGTTTTATTTAACTAAATTACAGCTTTCTAATCTTTAAGGGTCTAATCTTTATAAGTAATATACCATTTTAGGCACTCTTTTTTCATTATTGTAGTTAATCTAGGCTTTCTTATTAGCTTTATTTTCCTATATTCTACTAATTTAAGAATTCTAGTAATAGTTATAGCTAAAATCTTAACTCCCTAACTACTAAGCTTACTAAAGATATTAATAAGTGTTTTTTCCTTACTAAATTAATCTAGGCTAATCTTAGTAATAATAAGGCTATAATTTTTATTAGTATTCTTTATAGGCTATTTAGATTAAGGTTTATCTTCTAATTAAGTATTAATAAGTTTAAGGGGATTCTTATTAGGCTTAAAGCCTGCCTTAATTACCTAAAAATATATCTTATTAATTATATATTTAGGGATACTAGTAAGGAGGTTAATTTATACTATAGTTTTCCCTTCTCTACCTAGAGCTTTTAATATTACTACTAAAGCCTAGGTTATAATATCTATATATATATATAGCATCTTCTTTATAAGTTAAAAACAGGAAGAATAGTATAAAGAGGGGGAAAATAGTGTAAAAATCACTTATAGAAGATAGCTAATAAAATCAGCAGGGATCCCCTATCTAAGTTTGCAGGGGTGGTTGCCGATCCCTCTTGGCCGGCAAAGACTTTTGAGACGCACCTCCGTAAATTGCGCTCAATTGGTAGAACGGGGGCGCCAATGCTTGGGTACAAGGGTTCCTAGCTGCTAATGCTGAATTTATCCTGACTTCTTCGGCGAAGGCGATGCCTTTTCATCGCCTGAGACTCCAATGGCCTCCAAGAATTCCTCGAATGCAGCTTGGGGAATCATTCCGCCGCTTGCGTTCCTGTGACCACCAGCGAACCTAGTTCCCAAGCGCTCTCTCAGCGTTTCGTCTTCTGCCTCTTCTGCTGCTCGAATGAGAATTTCTGGGATGTTGACAGGAGGATCTCTGCCCCTGGCGCACGTTGGTACGCGACACGAATAATTGACTACGCCTCGTGCGTAGCCTTCATTCGCTACCATCACGACTTGTAGTTCTTCTGAAAACAATTGACGAGCCTGGCGTGCTGCAATGAGAGCATGAATCTGTGCTTTCGAGTTGATCCGTATCACTGTGATTTTCCCATCGGCAGAAAAGTTGGGCACCACGCGACCAGCCTTCTTCATTTCAAGTATCACTTCGGCCCTTGCTTCCTTCAAGAACCTATTCTTAACAAGCTCTATGGGCGATGAGGCCGCGATCAATGTTTTCCAGGCTTTGGGGACGTCGTAATCTGCGGTCCGGCGAGGAGCATTAATAAGCTTTACACTATTATTTATCGTCTTTCTGTTATGCGTCCTAAACGTCGCTTGCATGTTCGGAAATGGCGGGCGCCATCTGATCGCATTACCCAGATCCCCATGTGTTCCCATGATACATAGCCATCCGCATGCTTCCTCGACGCCTTCGTGTAAGTCGCGGCAGATGAGATAAGTCAGCAGCGAACTTGTAGCTATCGGTGGACATTTGTTCGCCGTCACTAATATTGCGCCCTCGGGGTGATCGTCGTCCTCTGCCAGATGGTGGTCAATGACTAACGCGCGATGGGGTGAGTCGATTACAGGCTCTGATTTCCATGAGCCTTGGTCGAGGACAATGATGTAAGATGGCTTGTAAGCTTCCATGTTTGTACGAGAATCCATATAGTGTAGTAAGCTGTTTTTGTTCATCGTGTAGCACGATATCAGCTTGGAATCAAGGCCAAGCAAAATGAGAGTTTTTCTTATAATAGCTCCAGCGGCGAGACCATCGGTATCTTTATCAGGGACGATAAGAGTCTGTTTACCGGCGGCGGCACTAGAAGATGATTAACTGAAGTGTCCTTGGACATGTCGTTCTCATCCAGACGATTGGCATGGTAAGAAGTAGGGGCAGCTTACCATTCACGGATGAAATCCTTTGCTTTCTCAATTTGACTCTGGGGGGCTGGCCAGATCACGTTTCCATCCTGATCCCTCCGCGGTTGAGCTTCGTGATAGTCCTCTTCAGGGAACTTCGGCTTCGCACCACGATGCTGAAACTTCTTTCGGGTGACAATCGACCTCTGAAATTGCCGAAAGATTGTGAGGGATGGCCCATTTTTGCGAGATAGAGGGAATACGAAGCTTTGTGCAATTAAAGTCGTTAGGGCTGACGTAGTGGATGTAACGCGAAGCATGGTTCCGGTGGTGATATGAAATCCTTGAGGCCATTGATATGGTTGGTGTCTTGAAAAACCATTGAAAACGTGGCGTGCATGACACAGCCACGATATTTCGCCACATATCATATCATGCTCTAGGGTATTGCTCTTCTCCTTGCCATCTAACGTTAATAGCCGTGATTGAACACCGTCGAATATTGAAATTATTATGGATATATGTGTCAAGTCACATTTCTATGCTTTGTATTCTTTTTACAGGTTACTCACCCAACTTTGTCATCAATTTATAGAACGTCGAGGGCCCAAAGTCAGGAACAATAACCCCAAGCCTTCTTCGTCCACTGCTGCCAAGCAATTGCCCCTAAAATGAGACCGCTCAGAGTAACAGTGAAGTCCGCCAGTGTTACAATTCCTGAGGCTGAACGCATGCGGAAAGGTGCTCCTGAAGAATGCGGACAAGACGCCAAACACCTGGGGCTCGACCGCCAGCCACCGTACCAATTGGTTGGCTTCCAGGGGCTCAGGAATGCAGTGACTTCACACTTTCCACTGGGTTCATTCAACATGATGGCTTCTCAAATGATCGTCTCGAAATGAGAACAGCGGCTGAAGGTTATCGTCTCTTGATCGGGTGATAGAGCCAGGGTTCTCAAGCCTCTGGCGATCGATGGGCCACGATGGCGTTGTAGGGCTTTTGTTCCTGACTACTTAAGTGCGACGTTCTTCCCTCGCGATTGTCTTTCCTAGCAAGTGCAGCAAACATACACCGAATTAAACATGAAATATTCTGTTTTTGTTTTTCTCTTTTCCGCTGTCGGAGTCACTGCCCAAGCAGCAAACTGCAGTGAAGTAGAGGCCTGCCTCAAAGCTGGTCCCAAAAACGCACGTCTTTATTCAGTTGTGTAAGATGGCAAGCTAACCTATATCTCTAGACTGATGCCTGCGGTGATAATGAGCGATGTCTTTGTGGAACACATAAAGAGATTGCCAAGTAAGTTGCCTCTTCTTATTCATGGTTCTAGGTTGCTAACACGCCTCCCGCTAAAGTTGCTACGCCAATTGCGAGAAAGATTCGAGAGCGAAACCGGCCGAGCAAGCTGTTGAGAAGTACTGTTCTGTATTGAGAAAGCGATCGAAGCTATTGTATAAGTGAGCGCTGTCGCCCGCAAGACGAAAACTCCCTTGGCAGGACTCTTTGTATATTATGTATCATACATAGATAATTTGTTGGCGACTTATGGAAGTCAGGATGTCATGAAATGAAATTTACCAAAGAAACCAAGCTGCCGACCACTAGATTACACTCCGAGACCATTCAAAAATCAAGTAGTAACGCATCAATCGCCATACCAATCATATCAATAATTTATCAATTGTTCAAAAAGGAAATTGCTGTTTACAACAGCTGGCTGAAACTCTCCCGCCGGGAATTGAACCCGGGTCTCAAGCGTGACAAGCTTGCATACTGACCACTATACTACGGAAGACATAACAGGCTAAAGCCTGCTGTAGTGAGTTCGATGTCACGTGGAGCAAACTTGGAGGTTATATACCCATCCGCAATATCTTGCCCATTTTGGGACGTGAAGCTCGGAAACCCGACGCTGACAAAGTCAATCCACCAATCACAACGCCCTGCCTGGTAAACTCTCTTCCGGGCCTGGGAATGACGCAACACCAAGCTGATTTATTCTCGCTTCAGCTACCCTGGATTTTATACTGGGTCAAAATCGGCTCGGAACTTCGGAGGTAGACATATATATAAACATTTAGCGGTGCTGAGATTCAAGGAAGAGGAATTCTCTTTGTTAGTGTCCTAGTACATTTATTGACCAGTTTGAATTGTTTTTTTCCTCAATTGCCATTATGTCGGAATCTACGGAAACCAATTCGAGGCGTCATCCCGCCCATAAAGTCTTCGAAGAACTTGGTCTGGTTTCACTCTATCATTCCACCAAAGATGTCAAGATCCTTTGCGCACAGAGATTCATCCGTCTTTTCGCCTACGGAGGATCTACTCTCGTTCTCGTAGCCTATTTGCGAGAACTCGGCGTATCGACAACCCGCGTCGGCTTGTTCATGACCTTGACGTTGGTTGGTGATATCATCATCAGCTTCCTGCTTGCACTATTCGCCGATGGCGTTGGCCGACGCGCGGTCTTGGCCTTGGGAGCAATCTTGATGACTGCGAGTGGAATTGTGTTTGCCACCTCTAGCAATTACTGGATTTTGCTTGCTGCTGCAATCTTGGGTGTCATTAGTCCTGGGTAAGACAAAGAAAAACGCGTTGATGGTGTTGATGCTGACAATCGATAGTGGCAACGAAATTGGTCCTTTCCGCGGTGTTGAAGAGAGCATCATTGCTCATCTTACTGATGCAGCTCGGCGAGGCGATGTCTATGCTTGGTACAGTCTCTCCGGCACGGCTGGCGGCGCCTTTGGTCTTTTAACCTGCGGTTGGATCATACATCACATGCGCGTCAATCTCGGCATGGATGTAGTTGAAGTGTATCGCAGCGTCTTCTATGGGTACTCTGTGATGGGAGTGCTGAAATTGATCTCGGCTATCATCTTGAGCTCTGCAGTTGAAGTTCACCATGAGCCCGAGCAAGATTCTCCAGCGGACAACGGCGAACAAGCACCTCTGCTTGCCGACAACACTCAAGCTCAAAGCGCTGATCAGCCTCAGCCCAAGAAACAACTTCGAGCTCGAATTTCTCGTGACAGTATACCGACTGTTGTGACCCTTTGCACTCTCTTGGCTTTGGACAGCTTTGCTTCAGGACTGGCTCCTCTGTAAGTACTTTGTCACAATAGATCATCTCTATGCGACAGCTAACAGTCACCATAGCTCATGGATCACTTACTACTTCAAATCCTACTACCATATCGAGGAGGGGAAACTAGGTTCCATCTTCTTCACCACGAGCATCATCGCCGCTGCATCGATGCTGGTAGCATCTTCTCTTGCCAAGCGTTTCGGCAATGTTCGAGTAAGAATCCAACGCCGATGGTATTGTGAATTATCTGACTGACCTGACTCGCAGACTATGGTATTTACTCACCTCCCATCAGCAGTCTTCTTGGCTCTGGTCCCCATCCCCAATGACGTCCACCTATCGGTTCTCTTCCTCATTCTACGATCTTGCACCCAGTCAATGGATGTTGCACCCCGCTCAGCCTTCCTCGCCGCTATAATCAAACCAAAGGAGCGAACAGTTGTCATTGGTCTTATCAACGTAGCCAAGACAACTTCTCAAAGTCTTGGACCTCTCATCACAGGACTGCTGGCAGATTCGAACTATTTCTGGGTTTCTTTCATCATGGCTGGATCTCTAAAGGTATGCTATGACTTGGGATTCCTCGGACTCTTCAAGCATCATGAACACGTGGAAGCAAAGCGAAGCCACGAGGAAGAGGGAAGCCAGTGAGTTGCAGGCTTGATACTCTGTGTTTTATCTAATCAGGCCAAAAAAGAATTGGAATAAGGTGTTATGTTATATACTCTTATTGGTAGCTTTATTTATAGCCACATAGGGTATCAGAAGCTGTCTTAGACTTTAATATAGAAAAGTTTAATCTCCCAGACGTGGCCACTCACGAAGGTACATGTGGCATAAAGAAATAGAGTCAAAACCAGATTAAGTTCCCTCAAAGACGGAAAAAAATTCCCAAGCCCAGGATTTGAACCAGGAACCTCCCCCCCCCTTCCGGGCTGACTTCCGCACAGGCATTCATCAGTGACAAGCGGGCGTGTTACCACTACACCAGCTTGGGTTTTCTGTTGTTATTTAGTGATGTAAAATCATGTTTATATGTATGTTCAGAAGCGATGCTGCTCATGTCTCTAGTACATGCTCCCCCCCAATGCTTCCGCATTGATATGTGATCTTTCACCAACAGACTTCTTCACGACTATAACAAGCTCATCAAGCGTGCCCAGGAATCTCACAAATGCATAAACAGCTGCTGACCACTGTCTTCCTTCTTGCTTTGCCAGGTATTCCTTAGAGTTGCCCTCATCTTGAAAGTCTCCCCGCAACCTCCTGAACTGGATCGCTCGGCCCACCAAAGGCGTTGGCAGAATTGCTGGAAGTGGCTCTCCAGACATCAACGAATGCTGAAGAAGAGTCATGGTTGACATCAGGTCAGCAATCAAGTTTTCGTCGCCTGCGCTCACGCGATAGAAGAATCTCTCGCGGACTGGGAGTGGTAGCTTCGTCGAGGTCATGCTGAACTGCGCCAGGAAGACGTTGAGGTTGTTGCAAAGGTGATTGGCGCGGCTGAGAGTTTCAGTATCGATGTTTGAGGTTGAGAACTCAAATTTGGTCTTTAGGATTGGAAGGGCGATGGAGTTGAGCAGCTCTTCGGTCGTGGTAGCCTGCTTCTCGATGACCTCGACGAAATCATCGGGAGGCGAGCGCCAGACTGAAATCAGAAGGGCATAGCGGTCCCTGATGCTCGACAACTGGCTGGACAGAATTTGCCGATAATGTCTGTTTCCAGATAGGGGTCGCGGAAGAAGCGCAACTAGGACGGCTGCGCCAAAACCGATAAGGACAAGAAGGATTCGCCGCCAGAAGACCTCGTATCCGACTCCAGGATTACCGTAACTGGGAATATGCGTATCGACCCAACTATACGACATAACCATGTACATAGTTGATGTAAGCATGATACCTGCAGCCATATGTTGTGGCGGAGCAAACAATCTCCACCACATCATACCAATGATAGCAACTGCCATGATGGCAGCCAAGCCGTATGGGTTTCCAGGGCCGTTTCCAGATCCAATGTACCAAGGGTACGAATCAGGATTCCAGATGTAAAATCAGACATGTAAGGCTCGAGAGCCATTTGTGCCATGATCAGAGCCCATAGTCCCTTTTCGCGATAGTAAAAGCCAGCCGACGATGGTATGACTGCAGGGATGGCGAGGGCAATAGTCAAGACGAGTGCACGAAGAGCGTGCAGACCTTCGACACCCGTAAAGAAGTTGATGAGCGCCAAGAAGATCAGACTCGATTTGCTTCGTCGCCGGCTCGTGGGCTGCTCCATATTTTCCAAAATGGTGGCTGTTGTTCTTGCCCCTTCAGGATCTTCCTTTTCCTTTCGCTTCTTGCTGAAGAGACCTCGCTTCTTCTCGGGTTTGGAAATGACGGACATCGTTCGAGTGAGGTCGTTAGAGTTGGGAATCGTGGAAGGCGGTGCGTCTTGGGACAGGCCGAGCGTGAAAATGTGCTGGAGGCCTTTGGGTAGCCATACTCGCTTCGATATTCGAACCCTCTCGACCTCGATAGCTCTTTCGAGGACCCCTCCAACGTTCTTTGTCAGGTTGATGAGTCGTTCCTGGTATAGAAGACCAGACATCAAGCCAAGGAGAGGAGGTGCGCGATGATCATTATAGATAACCTTGCCGTTGGCATCGAAGAGATGAGCATGAGGCGCGATCAGTTGCTCTGCAGCCGTATCTTCGAAGTCTTCGAGCGCTTCTTGGAGCGATGCGAGGATCTGCTCATGTTGACTGATTGTGTCGGCTTTACAAGCTCCCGAGAATGCTTCGATTATGGCCTCGACGGTTTGCTCGAGTGTCTTCAGCAAGGGAGTAGCGCAAGAGGACAGTGCATCGATGGTTTTGACAATCATCTCTTCAGTATCAGGGTGTCTTGTAATCTCACGTAGATCAGCCGCTTTCGCAATATGATAAGCCAATGGGTGCTTCTCATTGTCAGACTTCTCAAGTTCTTCGGCCGCTTTTGTTAGAGCTTCATCTTTCGCAAAGAGCTCTTCGCGAGAGATTGACAGTTGCAGTAACTCTCCAAAAGACACCAACACTTGCCGCAGTGGCTCTTGAAAAGACTTTATATCTTCAGGGCTCCATCTTCGATAAGAGAAGTCCAAGGGCAAGAACTTGATGGCACTCTCGACACTTTTGAAGGACACGGCCAAGGTAGCTTTCAACGCCTGTAGCTGCTCAGGCTCAAACCTGGTTCTCGTCTTGAAGTGCCATGTCAAAGCCTTGACGTACCCATTCATGGGGCGGAGAAGGTCTGCCATGCTTCCGAGGGTGATTTGCGAGGTTGATTGAGGGGAAAACAACAAATTGCAAACAACTCCAACGCCGACTGCGATGGCACTTGGGAGAATCAAGACTTTCGGTATGGTGCCGTTGAAAGTAGGAATGAGCGGTGCTGTTGTGAAGTAGATGTCGGCAACAATCATGGAAAACATGGAAACGAGCATCAAGTTGGGAGCAGAAACACGCACACGCGCCTGGCCAAAGTTTGTTAGCTGAAAACATGCTTGGCTACACAATCGACTTACCATGAAATATACAAACAACCCCATCATGCAGAAGTACGTGACCGATACGCGAGTATCTAACATGAAGCCTTCGTAGATGGCTATTTGTTGATAGGTTGTCTGACCCGACGCTTGGCCAACATTGGTCGTGTTTTGTGGCATTGATTGTTGCAATTCCGCGTAGCGTTGTTGTAAATCAGCCAGAGGTCTTGTCGCCAAAGCAGCCTTCATGGTGATTGTTCCCCAGGCCCAGGCGAGCGCCATACCGACACAGATCATAACTCCGGCGGCGAAGTGGATGAATACGACGCCCGAAGGCGGCATGGTGAATAAGACAACACTGAAGACGCGTTAATCCCTGATGCCGTACAATCTTCATGATAGACTTACCATCCGAAGAATGCCGACTGGCCGAGAACTCTCAACGTATCACTGATGTAGATAAACAAGGTGAGGATCCAAACAGCCAAAGAGCACTTGAACAAAATCTTAAGATCCTTGGCATTGAAGTGGTCCAGCCAAGCCGGGAGTCGCCTGGGGCTGTTGAAAACATGAAAAGACGCCTCATCATCCCCCATTGAGCTCTCCTCTTTCGTTTCCGACTGTCTCAGCCTCATATCTCACTGCCTCCGAGTGAACCGATGATTGTTTTGGTGTTGTTTTGGTGACGTTTTTAGAGTTTGAAGAAATGCATTGAATTTGGGGATCGTCATGCCAGCGCGAGGCGGGAGTGGCGCTTATTTAGTCATGTCGACACTAAGACCAATGCGTGTAGATTGTCTTATCTAGATGCTAAATCCCTGTAATTTAAGATCACCAGAATCCGTGCAGATCAGAATAGCCCTTGCTCAGTGTAACATTGTGGTGAGATTTGTGCAAGTCATACCTAAGCGTAACCTTGTGTTTTATTATGATCATCGTTGCGAGGCTTTGCACAGTAGTATTCGCATCAGATATCCAGATGTTATTCATAACCCAGATAGCCGAGAGATGTTATCTTGCCGCGCCCTCTAATCCAGACCATCCACGACAATTCGTATTGATATAATCATTCACTGCCTCTTTTGTCAAGGAACGTCTACTTGAGCTATGTTTTTTGGGATCCTTTACAGAATCAAACAAGGAAAGCGGTTAAGCAACCATGCAGACAATATGCCCGACAGCACTAATTGAGTACTCTATGGCTAGGTGTGACTATAATAAAATTGCATCCAAAAAAGTGAAGAATTACAGGCGGATAATCCGGTATTGCCAAAGACAAGAGACGGTTGTCATTTTGAGATTGCTAAGTTCTTTTTCAAACCCGGCATAAGAGGTTAATGCTCGCAGTTGACGAAGCACTGCTCATCTATGCCTCAGAGTCCAATGCAGACACTAGCGCGACGAGACAAGCTTGACAAGGCCAACGCGAATGGCTGATATTCTCAACGAAGAAGGGTCTGCAACGTGGGAGACTAGATCGAAGTTAACCGGACCTAAGGGTCCTAGCCATGATAACGCTGCCCGTTCAATCACCGGCTCGGTCCATGCCGCTTGAGCTACCTACGCATTACAACCAACCATGTACCCGACGACAGCCACAATATGCAGCTCGGAGCAAATGTGATGGTTTAAGTTCCGAGGGTACTGGAATGAGGCTCAAGTCTAGGCCACGTCCTCGCGCGGGGTTCAGAGACTCAGCTGAGAGCTGAGACGCCACGAACATTCGATATGCTGATGCGTAAGCACGTAACACCATTGTGTGATAAGAGGCTTGAATTCGGAAACTTCATTTCGCCTATTAACACAGGAAGTCTCAGCCTGTGTGATGAGACTTATGCAAGCAGGAATTATAAACCTTTGGTGGCCAGCCAACGAAGGAATGTGACAAGCCAAGCTGAAAAGAAATTGATCAAGTTTTCGCGTGTTGAGGAAAGCTTAGATGATTTAGGAAATTTATCTTTGAACGTGAGAGACATGGAAATGTCAATCAAAGGAAAGGTCAGAGATAATACGTCAATTGGCAACCAGACTTCTTCTATAAGAAGGGATGTGCTTCCCAGATTGTTCACTTCATCTCCAGACACTCATCACTCACTCAGTTTTCTACAAATCTCAGTTCATTCACCTTAATTAGCCTTTCACTCTCAATCTATAACTCAATCACATTTTCCAAAATGCCTGCTTCACAGAACGGAGGTCTTGTCCACCAACAACTCATTCCTGCAGACAGCATCACTGCCTCTTACGATAACGAGGCCAAGCTCTTGATTCTCAAGGCATCCGGCAAGCATGTTGACCTTACCAGAGACATCGCATTCCGCCGTCTTCCTTTCGATGGTGGTCTTCTCTTCGAGCTGATTGGTTGGGTGGGCCCAATCATTCGTGGGGAGTCACCCTACGAGATTACAGACAGCTTCAATATCGACCTTCCTAGCATCGTTTTCCCATCCAACACTGTTGTTGTCAACACTGAGAACAAGCAGCATTGGGTTGTCCCCATTCAGTACAACAACACAAACGGACAGGCTGCCACTAATGGCAAGGCTGAGGTTGAGCTGCCTGAGATTAAGCAGGTCTCCGAGGATAAGAAGATTGATGTTCTTGCCGATGAGCCCTTCACCATCCAACAGAGTGACTCTTTCACGGGCAAAGGTGGCTCAGTCAGCATTGACTTCGACAAGAGCTTCGTCACCTTGAATGATGCTCGTATTGAAGACGGCAAGATCGTTTGGACTCTCACTGCTCAACAGACTGGAACTACCGAAGTTTTTGTCTATGTGGGCCAGACCCAGCCTCCATTCTTGTACCGTATCCCCTACATCGTGGAGAGTCATGTTCTCCTCGATGACAAATCTGTCCCAACCCAGACTGCAGCCTCTTTCAAGGTGAACAACAACGGGCAAGGCAGTGGCGGAACACACGGCGCTGCGTCCAACGGACATAAGAACGGCAACGGCTCCCAGAAAGTCGGCCTCCCTCTGTCCTGGGATGGGTTCATTAACGTTGGTCTCAACCTCATCAAGAAGCAGTATCCCAATGCCAACCTTCTTGAAGTCGACGCCACTCCCTTGACTCGCAAGCCTGTCGAGAACGAGTGGGGTCTTGTCAACAACCGTATTGTCTGTGGTCTTAGCGGTAATAAGACCGCTATCATCCAGTCCACTGGATGGGGCGAGTTCGGAAAGGTCCAGACCATCAACTCTCCCTTCTTGGGTGATCAGGTTATTTACTGGCCTGTCGCTCTTGATATTCATGATGCGTTCACCATCCTCCGAAAGGCAGGATACAAGCAGGCCGTTTATGCGGTTACTCTGCGCCAGCCTCTCTATCCTGGAGATGATCAGCCTTTCTACATCTTCAACACTGGCCCCGAGTTTATTGCCGTAGGAACCAAGGACAAGAAGATCCACAACTTTGGTGTCTCCGAGTACAATGTTCAGAAAGCTTAGGTTTCTCAACAGGGTGTCCCCTACTAAAGATAGTATTTCTCTTCTCTTCAGCACAGAACAGATTGATAGTGGTTCGCTTTATTTTCCTAGTTAATTAATCCAACTTGAACTATTAAAAAATGCTTTCTAGTGAAACAATAACGATGTATTACTACCAAAGGCACAGCAGTACGTCATAAAAAGCATCAATTTGTGCCGGTGCGCGAGACTCTATACCGGGTGGAAATCTGCTGTAATGCTTCAACCATACGGTTCACCACGTGCTAGCTTTGCTTGTATCGCGACTAGGGAAGTGAATTCCCCCTTGATGCTTCAAAGAACTTAATTCGACTTGGCAGACTGCACTACAACCTGTCTCTCAAACTCCTTCTCGCTTGCTACCCCATCTTCTACAGGTCTCGCGATAGTGGCGCCAGCCCGACGGGCAAAGACTAGGGCAAATATCAATCATTGATCGGGTTAGGCAAGTTGGGCGAGATATTATACTTACGATCTTCCATTTCTTCCAGAGACTTGCCTTTAGTCTCCATAATAAAGAACCAGACAAAGATAACAAGTGCGAAGTTGAAAATTGAGAACATTAGAAAGGTCCTCCAGCCAAGGTTCGTGACAGCGTGGGGAGTGGCTTGAGAAAAGACGAAGTTGAACAGCCATTGCGTTGAGGTGCTGATGGCAATGCCAGCCTCGCGAGTACGGCTGCTGAAAATCTCACCAGTGTAAACCCACGGTACAGGCCCCCAAGAGATGTTATAGCTCATGGCTTCCAGATAGATCATAGTCAGAGAGGCAATAGAAGGAGGGGTCAGTTCAGCATCGGGGTTCGGAGGGAACTTGACTGTCAAGATTGCTACAATGAGCATGTAAGTACCCATGAGACCTGCACCTGCGAGTAGAGAGCCACGACGACCGATTCGTTCAACGAGGAACAGTAGGAAGAAAAGGCACGCCACGACTTTGACAAGACCGAAGAAGCCAGTAAGAAGAAGCTTGTCCTGGCCAGCACCAACTAGACCGAAGATCTGAGGAGCGTCTGAACAGACAAGTTAGAAATGATGGGAAAGGCACTAAAGCTCACAGGGATTTACTCACAGTACGCCAAGGAGGTGTTGCCGGTGAGTTGAACGCCTTAACACGTTGAAAATCCATTAGCTAACCCAAGGTCTCCGACGAATGGAGATCCAGAAAAAGTGCTTACCGATTTGTAGAGCAATGATGAGGCCGAGACGGTAACGGTTGACGGGCTCAATAAGCTCTTTCCAAGTCAAGCCAGCCTTGATACGATTCTCTTCGTCGATGCTGCGAACAATCTCGCCGAACCTGTCGGGGGGCATGTGTGTCAGAAGCAAGGCATTTGACCAACAGTCCAGGGATATGTGAATTGTCATGCTTGAGGGCGACTTACTCTTCTTGTACGTCTGGAGAATCTCCACCACGTACCCAGATCAAAGATTGCAAAGCCTCCTCACGGCGATTTGTATTGGCCAGCCAACGAGTACTCTCCTTTGTAAAGAGCATTCCAAGGCCAAGGATAGTGCCAGGAACAAGCTGTAAACCGACTGGTAGTTGCCACTGGGCGCTGCTGTCGTCGGGGATGTGGATGCTCGCTGCGTAATCAACCCAGTACGAGGTCATGACCCCCAAGGTGAAGAAGAACTGGAACATGCTACCAAGCATGCCACGGATATTTTTCGGTGCCATCTCAGCTGAGTACATGGGTACTATCACAGTAGCCATGCCAACTCCGACGCCCGAGACAAATCGGGCAATGTAGAATCCAGCGAGATGATGAGTGTTGATGGTTTGCACAACGGCGCCGACATTGAAAATAGCCGAGGCTAGAACAAGAGACCAGCGACGGCCAAAGCGAGCGGTGAAGGGCCAGATGAAGAAGCAGGAGAAGAAAGCTAAGGAGGAGAAGAATCCCATGTTAGTTGTGTATTTACTTCCAATACGGCAAGAAGAGACATGATAACAGGGCTGTGAGAAGGGTATCGCTTCAACAAGCAACTGCAACAAACATATACATAAATGTACTCACCACCGGCTTGTAGAAGACTTGTGGATAATGAACCGACATTAGCCTTGTCCTTCGTGGTATATCGGAAATCCCGTTGGAAGCTTGGGAATGTTAAAATTCCGCCGACAATACCGGTGTCATAGGCGAAAAGAAAAGAACCAACGCAGCATAACGCTACAAGGTAGAACGCTCTGAAAGTTCCCAGAGCTTTCGTCATTTTGGTACTCGTTCGGCCAAAGGGGAATACAGGTGTGACTTTTGAACCAACAAGATACAGGAGGTTATGGGCGTCTTCAACTGAAGTGACTGCTGAGGGGCGGACTATCTTGTGGCATGATGAAAAGCTTTATACACAAATCTATCATCCTCGCGAAACTTAGACGGTCGAATTGGTGTTAAAGCATGGCGTGCTGCGAAAGGACGATGGTGAGATGCAATGGAATTGGGCTGAAGTCGAGACTTTGCTAGGTAGAGATCCCGAAAGATTGGTACAACCGTGAAGTTTGGTGGACACCATCTTGGATGGACCATGGCACTGCAGTCCCATCATGGGGCCTGTAGGTTGGTAGCCGAGAAGACTAACCTCAAAGGGAGCTCGTTACCGATACCCGGACATGGGGATGACGGGCGAGTCCCCGCCGGTGTCAACTATACTATGCCTGATTGTAGAATCTGACCGACTCCCGACAGTCATCATTTCTTCTTTTGGCTGCAAGCCTGCAACAGAATCATACTGGAGCAGCGAGCTACTGATGCCATTCGACTCAAAGAAAAGAGCACCAGGGGGGACGACAGTCGCCTACGGGTCGTTGCATCGGCTATTACAATTCTTACGTCTGATGCAGCTTACATTAGCCGGGGGACAGTTTATTGTCCCAACCTGCGTTGATACATAGTAAGCATTTCATCATTCTCCTCATAGCTTGTAGCTACCTGATCGTCCTAGACACTTACTGACATCTTCTGCCTTCGTTACTTAGTTCTCGAAGTGTGTCTCTTTGTCCTCCATCTTTTGCCTCATCCCATTCTTCAACAAAACCGATCACTCAATCATTGCGGTCAAGATGGACTCGCGGCCGAATGTTCTCTTCATCATGGCAGATGACCATGCATCCAAAGCCATCAGTGCTTACGGCGCTGGCATCAACAATACGCCTAACCTCGATCGGATTGCTGAGAATGGCATGCTCTTCAATCACTGTTATGTAACAAACTCCATCTGTACACCTTCTCGAGAGGCTATTCTTACAGGCACACACAACCATGTCAACGGCGTCATGACGCTCGATAACCACATCAACAAGCATATGCCCAACGTAGCGAAACACATGCGCACGGGCGGGTACCGTACGGCCATGGTAGGCAAGTGGCATCTTGGTGAAGGCGAAGCACACGAGCCGACAGGGTTCGACTACTGGAGCGTCCTGCCAGGACAAGGAGACTACTGGGACCCCGAGTTTATCGAAATGCCCCCGGACGGCAAAGGCGCAGGCGTCAAGCGTCACGAAACAGGCTATGTCACGGACATCATCACCGACAAGTGCCTCGAGTGGATGACTGTCACTGAGAGCTCTGGCAAGCCATTCTTTGTGATGTGCCATCACAAGGCTCCTCACCGATCATGGGAATGCGATACAAAGCACAAGAACCTGTATGCCGACAAGCCGATCAAGGTTCCCGAGACGTACGACGATGACTACAAGAACCGAGCCAAAGCTGCCAGAGTAGCCAAAATGCGCGTGGCTGAGGACTTGACATATCAGGATCTTGGACTTGTTCAGCCTGATGGAGGTCGGTCGGTAGGCGAGCGTGTCACTCAGGAGTCTGGATCGGCCCAACGCAAGATCCCAACGGACCCGAGCATTAAGCTGATTGACAAAGACGACGGCACTGTTTTCACCTTCAATACACCTGCCGAGCTGTCTGCCTTCAAGTTTCAGCGCTACATGCAGCGTTACCTGCGAGTGATCCAATCAGTTGATGACAACGTAGGGCGCATGCTGGACTATCTTGACCAGAAAGGTCTCGCTGAGAATACTCTTGTTATTTACACCTCGGACCAGGGCTTCTTCTTGGGTGAGCATGGATGGTTCGACAAGCGGTTTATGTACGAGGAATCTTTCCAGATGCCCTTTCTAGCGCAGTTCCCGAAACAGATTCCAGCCGGCTCTGTCAGCAATGAAATATTCTGCAACGTCGACTTTGCTCCGACCTTCCTCGAGCTGGCAGGCATCAAGATCCCGAACTATATGCAAGGCAAATCGGCACTGCCTCTAATGCGCGGGGAATCCGTGACGGGCCCGGAATGGGAAAATGTCGCGTACCACCGTTACTGGATGCACAACGATGTAATTCACCAAGCCTATGCGCACTACGGCTGTCGCAATCAGCGGTATAAGCTGATTTACTGGTACAACGAAGACCTCGGAGTTGTAGGCGCGCGGCCAGGAAGGGCGGGCGATATCAGTGAGCCAGAGGAGAAGGAATGGGGGCTATTCGATTGTGAGAAGGACCCTCTCCAGCTCTTCAATTTGTACAATGATACTGCCTATAGTGACGTGGTCAAACACATGACGTGTCTTCTCGAGGCTAAGATGGAGCATATTGGAGATGATCCGATCCATCTCCGGCTGAGTGGTCCAAGTAAAGGTGTGCCAGCGGCAGTCAAGTATGCAGAACAGAATGGTGTGCGACCCGAGGATGCGTTGAAGCAGAAGTTATGAAGGATGGGACGTGCATTGTAAAGACAATCGATAGATGAGGAATGTACATAAAGTAAAAGCTAGGCTGTATTAGCAAAGGCAAGCTTCATGCCCTGGCAAACTTTGTGCAAACGAACGAAGATGAAGCTCTTCTCCTCGTTCAGGCCCATGTGAAGGGTTTGGAAGAACGGACCTTGACCACTTATCCCCAATGGTAAACCTCTGAAGGCGCTGTACCTCTGCTGGTGCGGGGCCCGATGCACTAAAAAGACGCTGATCCGCCCTAAATTAAATCCAGTTGGTTCCCCCCGAGGTGACATAAGAAATGGCCGGTTCAACCTACTTTTATAAAATTTATTATTAAATCTATAAAATAGCTAATAAACTATATCTTATATAAATTAAATCTAGATTCTTTATAAATAATAATAATAATAATAATAATAATAATAATAATAATGATAATAATAATAATAATAATAATAATAATAATAATAATAATAATAATAATAATAATAATAATTTATATTATATCTATTATTATTAGCTTTAATTTAAAATATTAAATCTCATTATAAATTACTTATATTTAAAAGCTATATAATAATTACTTTAAAAAATAGCTAGAAGTTAAAAATTAAATAGTTATATTATTTAGCTTTTAAATTATATTATAAGTACTTTTATTATTATATAAATATTTATTATTTACTTAATACTAATTCTTAAAAGTATAGAGAATTTGGTGAGAAAACAGGGGGGCGGCCATTTCTTATGTCACCACCCAAGGTTCCGTCACTTGGGGTGTTGAGCTATAAACAGCAAAACGCTCTCTGATTGGTCAGATTGAACCCACTGCGCGATTTCCGTAGCTTGATAAGGTCAAACCGACCGCCACCTTCAATTGAAGAAAACAAGGCTCTTTCAATCAATGCTGGAATGCTCGTTGTGACTAATCTACGCTTTGTACAACATGGGGAGAATAGCACGCCATGGCCCCTTGGAAAATCTCCACTTCCCCGCAAACACGGTCACTTCAGCTCCATCGCCGTCCAAATCATTCACATCTCATCAACTGGGGCAATTCACAAGTCGACAAAAGGATGGATGGCATCCAATGGATTACGAACAGCACATCGGTTATTTCAAGGTTCATACCAAGACCCACATACCTCAAACATGTCTTCAATGCAAACAGCGCAAGGTACGCTGCGACAAACAACCAGGGACGTGTCGCAATTGTCGGCGGCTTGACCTAGCTTGCTCTCTCAATAATGATGACAATCAGCTTCACGAGAGGCCGTCACCGTCAAGGAAACGCCTCAGAGGAGCTCGCGCCTGCTCTTACTGTCGTCTTAAGAAGATCAAGTGCTCGGCGACGCTTCTAGCATGTGTCGCATGTCAGCAGAAGGACATTAGATGCACTTATCCGCCGCTCAAGCGTTATCGACGCGCTCCAGAAGGTTATTTGTTTGAGGAAACCACGCTGGAGGAGGGGGCACCTCAGCAAGACGAATCCTTTCTAGACAGAGAACGAGACTTACAGGCTGCCTCCGAATGCTCAAGCAGTCCTCCCGCTACTGAATTGGCCGAGCAGCATCAACAGCATAAAGAACCGGATCAGCAGCAGGAGTATGAGAGTGATCATCAAGGCGACCTGGTCATTCATGAGGAGTATAAACCTGAGCACGAGCATCATCAAGTACAAGAATGTAGAGCGGAACAGGCGCGAGGGCGAGAACGAGAACCGGAGCCGGAACCCGGACGGGAATGGACTCACCGGCGCCAGCGTCAGCAACAGGGTGAGGACGATCAACGACTGGAGCATCAACAGCATCAACTACAAAGAGTAGAACTGCTTCGGCGGCGGCAATCTGCGGGATACCCTGCAAGGCTCGAAGAAACAGCAACAATGCCGCTGTCTTCGCCCGCAGACTCATCAGTGTCGTGGCATCCATCATCAACAGAGTCTGTAACAAGAGGATCAGGATATGGTGGCCCAAGCCGCGATCAAGTGGACATCCTCCTTGACGTCTTCTTCAAGTTCATCTATCCGATGCCGTCATACGCATTTCTACATCCAGAAACCACTAAGAGAAGGTGTCGTTCGCATGATGTGCATCGTGCCCTACCTGCTTCCATTTGCGCGGTTGCGACGTTGTACCTGCGTAGAGAGGTTGATCTCGATCTTGATCATCGACAGGACTCGAGTCGAGGAGCGTTCAACCAGATTGTTGCCTCAACTGAAGATACTGGCGCGTGGATCAGGATGGCCGAAGAGAGCATCTGGCGAAGTCTCGAATCACCAAGTATAACCAAACTTCAGGCGCTTCTCTTAGTGATTCACTACTATATAGAGACGGAGCTCTTTCAGAGGGCATTTATGTTGACGGCCACGGCTGCTCGCTTCGCCACCACGATGCGACTCAATTACGAGCGGCATGACCTTCAGCCAGTTGCGCGAGAGGTCCGACGTCGTACTCTCTGGTCTCTGAAGATGGTTGAGCGCTATTTCTCGATTGGCCTTGCCGAGTTCGACTCCTTGCCGATGGAGGTCATCTACATCGACTTTCCGAGGAGTGAGGAAGACTTCATGGCAATGACCAATAGTCGCGAAATTGATGCTACTGGAAAAGATCAAGCCGACAGCGATTACCAAGACTGCCACGGCGAGAGGGGCACCTACGGGCTCGTTATGCAGTTGGAAGCAATTCGAAACGATGTGATAAAGATTTCTAGGAAGATCGCGCTACTAGAAACGCCTTTGTGTAATCTCACAGGCCTATTCAGTCACCACTTACAGACACTAGCATGCATGGAGAAACCCGCACCGATCCTGGAAGCACTCTTAAGTGCGGATGATGCATTCGAGCCCCATGACAGTAGTAGGAACAGAGACAAGTCAATCTCGCGATGGCTACCTCGTCTATTACTTGCCCACATCTCCTGGCACCAAGCATATTGCGATATCAACCGCATCCTTTTGCTTGGGTACTCAGAAGCTGCTCCCGCTGCTGTCCTCGTTGGTCATGACCACCAGGCCCTTCTTGCTGCTGAGGCTCAGTGCTTGCATCACGCAATGCGAATCATCTACATACTCACCGCGCTCAACCAGCATAGCACACAACACCAAGTACTGGAATTCGACACAGCTATTTGTGCTTATCATGCCACCCGTCTCATCCTCTTCATCTCTCGATTCGGTCAAGGGCCTTCTCGGCCGTCACCAGAATTTGCTGTTAGCCGTGCCGAGCTTTGCTTAACCGCACTCAAGAGGTTTTTCCGATTCTCAGCGCTTGTGAGTCCCATCATTGGAGAACTGGAGGAGTCCATCGCCATATTCTCAGAACAGCAGAAAAAGAAGCGAAGCTTTCCTAGCGATCAGTCGGAGGCCGCCAGATCTATTCATGCGACAGCGAACCAGGGGTCGGCTGCCGCAGCAAATGCAACACCTTTGACGGGAACTCGATCTCATAAAACAACACCAGGCTCTTGGGAAATCTCAACAAACGAGACAGGCACAGCCAATTCCTACCCGGCTACTGCACCAGTGATCAACGGCGAGCCCGGCGAGGGACAAGCTCTGCAAACTGAGGCCCATCAACTGTCCTCGCTACAGCGTCAAAGCAGAGCAGACGGTCAATTTTCCGAAGCTGTACGTGCTCGGCAGCGCTTAGCTGTACACAGTCTATTACGTCGGGCTGAGATGTCGAATGTTGGACGCGATGACGAAGAGTACCAAAGGCCCCATTTTGACGAAGTAACTCCTGGTTCTGATACAACACCTCGGCGTCCGTCTTTCACGATCGGGGATGGTCAAAATAGTCCTTCCAGTCGGAGCAACCATGTCACTTCTGCGGAGGAGAGACCTCGCGTTGTTGGGGCATCGACTGCTACCGCTAATGCGACCGCCGGTTTGCGATCAACAAACCTCCACCCAAGGACGCACTCCATGACCAACAATCATGCGACAAAGGAGAAGTCTCGACACCGCACGGCCAAGTCTCGAGACCAAGAGCCAACGAGCACTCGCAGCCCTGCTGTATCGGGTCTCTTCGCGTGGTGGGCTCCCCAGGACTGGGCATGGCTCCTGGAGGATCAACTCAGGGAACTGGGTGAAAGCACTTGAGCAGCATGTTATTGACTCCCAATGTAGCGCCTGTATTGTCGGCGGAAGCGCGGGTCATCTCGTTACATGTTAAGAAGGAATATTGGAAGAAATGCTCCGATCTTTTCGTTGAGACATTGCTTTGGCTACAGAGGCTCAGTCTTATAATCTTCCAATGGCACCTTTGCTACTGCCAACCTATCAGGGAACACTCAATCTGGCGGGAAATGCGTGCCGTTCTCTCTTGTATTTGGCATTCTCCTTCTTGGGATCTGTTCAGAAGACATTACACTCCAGGTATTAGTGTCTTTGTGAAATACAAGCGAAATGATGGGGCATTATCTGGTATGATGCAATTCAGGCTATCCCCATCTTGCATTATGCTCACCTTTTAACGGCCGATCTTCCTCGTTCTCGTTTAAAGATGATCAACAAGAATCAGCACTTCGCACAGAATAAGTGGCTCTCTCTTCGTGTCCCGCAGCATGGCTCAGCAGTAAAAACGAACTTTTCTTGTTGAATGCAAGTATGATCGCGTCTTTCGAGGGCCGATGTCCTTCGAAATTGGCCTAGCCTTTTGCAGTAACTCCGGCCGAGATCCATATACCGGGGCATCTGATCTGGGATTCGGTAGTCGGTCAATACCACCTTGATTACGGAGTAGACTGCAAGGGGTCCGGAGAAGAGACTAAGATGGATTTGTACTATCCGAGCGACGGGCCTTGAGGCTCACATTACACTCGCAGTCACCAAGTCAAAATTCAACACATGACAACGCCATCCGGCTGTCGGCCTATATCTCCAGATAGTGAGTTTATCGAATCAGATACATACGTTTTACCCCAGATTCCTCTCCCGACTTTGGGAAGAGGATCATGCATATGGCCGAAGAAGTGATCATCGAGAAACCTTGGCGGGAAAGGCCTGGTTCAGCTCGCTTGGTGGACTGATTCGTCATCTGTGCAGAAATGAGACAAGCAAGCTAAGGCCATATACCCCAGCATCATACCGATATACCTTGAAGAAGTTATGCTAGCTTTTGCAACTCTGCTGTAGGGCCCTTTGATGCAAAATATAAGAACAATGTCATCCCATGTATACTCCAATCGCTAACAGTACCTCTCCAAAGACTCCAGCCGTCAGCGTCTCTACACAAGCCGCCCTCAACAGCCTGTCGAGATGGTCCGTTTTCCCGTGCCGACCCTAGCTCTTGCTGGGTCCTTAGCATACCCTGCGATCGCGGCACCAGGCCCAAACAACGAAGCCTGGAAGAACAAAGCTCTCTCCCCAGCTGAGCGCGCGGGGGCTCTACTACCCACTCTCGAATGGACAGAGAAGATCGCTCAGTTAGGTGGTATAAGAAAGCTTCTGGATCCCAATTCAACCTTCAACCGGACTTCCTATGATGCACTGTACCCTCTGCAACATGGTATACTAAGTAGGTCTTTCGCTAGGCACAAGTGCACAAAGCCTTATCTCAACGAACAAGTTCCAAGCTGACAAGTAGATCACCAGGCTACGGCTCACAGCTGAATCCTGCTGAAAAGGTGTTACCGTTTGCGAATAAGGTACGACAGGAGCAGATGCAGAATGGCAAAGTTCCGTACATTACAGTCACAGATTCGGTCAACTCCATCTATGTGCCTGGAGGGACCTTGTTTCCGGCAACACTGTCACTATCCACGACGTGGGACCTAGATCTGTATGGCCAAGTAGCGGAAGCCATTCGAGACGAGAATATGGCTCTTGGGACGCACTGGGTACTAAGCCCCGAGCTAGACGTAGCCAAGGATCCCAGATACGGCCGCGTGGGTGAGACGTAAGTGTTTCCAGTGCTCTCTCCTATACTGCAATTCCTTTTCTAGTACATCTTTCTTCTCATATATACTCGCAGTTTTGACGGCTTCCCGTGCAAATAAACGTGTAACTGACCGATTTCTCACCAGCTACGGCGAAGATGTCTACCTTGTCGGCGAGTTCGCGGCCCAGTATGTCCGAACTATGGAAGAGAAAGACAAGAATGGATTCATCAAAGTCGCCACGACGGTCAAGCACTTCTTGTACGGAGAGGGCGCGGGTGGCATAAACACTGCCAGTATGGCTGGCGGCACCAACCATTTGTACAACGACCTCGCCCTTCCGTACATTCGTGTGCTTAAGGAAAACCCTGCGTCTATCATGGTGTCGTATTCCAGCATCGACCGGGTCCCTATGTCAATCAACAAACAACTTCTGCAGGGTATGCTCAGATCTGAAATGGGCTTTGATGGCCTGCTCATGTCGGACGCCATGGCCATTCCACATCTTCATACCCAAAGCCTCGTGGCCTCGTCTCTCAAAGATGCAGCTATCAAGGCCCTCCGTGCCGGATTACAGCTCGAACTAGCTCCTCAACAACCAGCCGCGTTTCCGAGTCTTGTTAACAGCTCGGACGATCATGAGATCGTGCGACTGGTGGACGAAGCAGTGAAGCAGCATTTGATCATCAAATTTGCAACTGGAATGTTTGATCTTCCCCTGCCCACGATGAATGATCTCAAAAAGGTACTTCGCTCATCCAAGCATCTCGATGTCAACCGAAAGGCCTCACGCGAATCCATCGTCCTACTGCAGAACAAGAACAACTTTCTTCCCAAGTCCAGAATCTCCAAGGTTGCGCTGCTTGGTCCCATGGCCGACATTCTGAATCCCGGAAGCTATGCTCCCAGTACGAGCGAGAAGCCCTTGCATGGACGCACGCTGAAGGGAAGCCTCGAGGCAGTGCTCGGAGCCAAGAACGTCAAGTACGTCAAAGGTGTTGACATTGCTTTCGTACGTGATGGTGATAGTGAGGGCATTCAAGCTGCCGTCGCTGCTGCAAAGGAGGCTGGTCTTGCGATTGTGGCTGTCGGTTCTCTGTCTGTATATACTCTGGATCCAAATGCTGGTGAGCGTACGGATGGCGAATTCTTCACACATGCCAGCTTGGGCTTCCCTGGTAGTCAACAGCAACTCCTTGACGCTGTTCTCGACGCCGGTGTGCCCACGATTGTTGTTCTCAGTGGTGGCCAGTCGTTTGTTCTCAACAACTCAGCCTTACGGGCTGATGCCATCCTCCACACGTTTCTCGCCGGCGAGTTCACCGCCGACAGCGCAGTCGAGATCATCCAGGGCAAGGTTAACCCCAGCGGCAAGCTGACTGTGACTATGCCGCAAGCTGAGGGTGCGCTTCCAGTATACTACGACTTTCTGCCATCTGACGCACAAGGTGGCGTAAGCTTCATTCAGACTCCTAGTGTTTGCGCCACATATGACTACAACTTTCCCTGTCTGAAGAGGGGTGATGCACCCATGCCATTCGGCTACGGCCTCAGCTACACCACCTTCGACATCTCTGCTCCCAAGATTACTCAGAAGGGTGACACCGTTTCTATTTCGGTCACGGTGACCAACACAGGCTCCCTTACGGGTAAGGAGGTCGTTCAGGTCTATCAAAGACCCGCGACCTCCGAGATCGAGCTGCCGAACAAGCGCCTGATCCGCTTTCAGAAGGTTGAAGTGAAGCCAAGCCAGAGCAAGGTGGTCAATTTCAGTATACCCAAGAACGATCTTGGCTATTATAACAACGCCAAGTATCAGGTCGAATCAGGGGAGTACATCTTCTGGACGGGTTCAAGTTCTAAGATCACTGATTTAAAGAATACTACAATTACCCTTTGATAATGCTCTTTATAAGTATATTAATTTTGAACTATTTCTTACTGCAAATTGAGGTATTTGTTACAGCAATTAGTGCAAGTCATTTCATTGGTTAATTCTGCCATTTTCAATCCCCTTGTACTTCATGCAGCCTATCAGGAATTAGATGCTTGCAGATAACCCCTCACAAGTCTTACAGTGACGTGATAAGGCAGACTATAACAACACAAGGTACAGAATCACTTGCCGCCTCTCTTCCTTCTCATCTCCAAACTTAACCTGTTTATCCATATTCGTAATCAGGCCAAATTGCATACACTTCTCTGTGCGAAAAAGAAGTATTTTGTACCACATGCAAAAGGATAAATTCCCTTGCGGTTAAGACAGGGTATCTTCTCACGACGACATCATGTCCTCTCTAGTACCCGCTGCGGCGCCTTTAACCCCCGCCGTAAGACTCGCAAAGGTTATCTCAGAATTCAGCTCTGCACTTAACGAAAAATACCGGCCAATCTTTAAAACATGGCAAACGCATTCTCCTCCCTCGGAAATCGACGTCATCCGTCTTACGGAAGAAATCAATCGAGATGGTTCGCGACTCCATCAAACCTCTTGGAAGCCTTTTGGTACAAGACTTCTCAAGTTCTTAGATCAGATCCAGCTTCTTATCAAACCTGGCGACATCTTAGTTGGTGGATCTCAGAACATGATCGCAAGTGGCGTTTGGGCAACTGTAAGAATGTCTCTTGAGGTGAGAATACTAGCCATTTTGATACCACTTCAATTTCCTGACTCGTCTGAAATATAGATAGCGACCGGTCATCTATCTTATTTTGAACGCCTTTCACTCTTGCTTATGCGTTTAGGACACACAACTATCATCCAACGAGATCGAGTCTATTTATTTCCCCACGACTCGGATTTAAAGACCCTTACTTGCGAATACCTAATTGTTATTATCGAAATGTGCAAAACAATCATTGGCTTCGAGAAGAAAGGGTTTCTTGCTCAGTTAGCTACGAGCACATACTTAGAGAAGGAATTTAAGGATTTCGAGACACAACTGGCATTTTGGTCGAGGGTGATCAACAAAAAGCTTGCTTACTTGAATGAAGCATCTCAAGCTCAAGCAAATACGTCGATTGCGGCCATTTCAGGTAGTCTATCCTCATGGGGCGAGTCGAGGAAGAGAAAAGCGGAGGATTGGCGCATACAAGTACTTCGTCAGTTGTCACCGCATCAAGATTTGAAAGTACCTGGCGACGTGAGCGACGGAAGGGATCTGTGGAGTGGATTTTCAACGACGAGCATTACATCAATTGGAGATCTGCTTCCTCCTCATCAACGTTGTTGATACATGGATCGCTCGGGAGTGGGAAAACGGTCACCATGGCCAATATTACAGGCAAGTTCTGGCCCAGTCTTTCCACTCAACCGCAACCTGGCCAATGTGCGGTAGCTTCATTCTTTTGCCAATCGATGAACCGAAAGACACTCTTACCTCGCACACTCTTTGGAAGCATAGCCCACCAATTCCTTAAAACTCTAAGACTCCCCGCGGACCATCCAGCAATTCGTCAATACAGCCAAGAGTACACGGCAAATGACACAGAATCTATTGTCGAGTTTATCAAAGCGCATTTTCCAGATCGTTGTCATTACTATGTTATCATGGACGGTCTAGATGAATTAAGTGCTGAAGATGCTCAAGAAGTTCTCCGACCATTGGCGGATTTACAGACCCATCTCCAATTACACATCTGCTGCTCAGTACGATTCGACTCACTCATCAGACCCATGGTTTTGCAGCTTCTTCAAAACATACACTCAATCTCAATGTCTTGTTCTCGGAAAGACCGAGAAATTGAGGCTTACATTAAAGGGGAGCTTAGTCGTCGGACCCTAGCGCAGAGTTTAGACGAGGCGAGCAAGAAACATGTCCAGAATATACTAGTCCAAGGTGCTCAAGGAATGTATCTATGGGTTGTACTTCAACTCAACGCTCTATTCCCCCTATACGGCGAAACTCTGACTGTTCTTGGAGACTTTGCCCGTATTCTTGATCGGTTACCTACCGGCCTCTTTGAGTCATTTGAACAGGCCCTGGAAAGAATCAAGGATGATAAATACGGAAGTCGAATTTTTGAAATAGTCACTGCAGCTATACGTCCATTGACGAAAACCGAGTTACGAAGTGCCCTTAACATTGAACCTGGTGTGCCTTTTTGGGATGACTCAACTCTTCCGCTGGATGCTGAGGCTATGGTTTACCGTTGTGGTGGTGGGCTGCTGTATATTGATGAAGAGGAGAATACTGTTCACTACATTCACCATAGCGCATTGAGACATGTCCTCGTGGATAGCGAGGCCGAATGTCTCGAGGATCTTTCCAAAGAACAGGGTTTGAAGGGGGTATCGAGTTCTCCGAAGATCGATAGTGTGAAGAATCACGGCCTTGGACCAGCTCCCGGAAAGCGTCAACATGGGAATTTCCTCTTCACCCTGCGCCAAGCAGACTCAACAATAGGTTTCATCTGTATCACTGCTCTAAATCTCGAGCAACTCGACCGACGAATTGCTCGTCAAAAGAAGCTTGTTTTTGACAACAAATCTATGCAGACAATATCGGATGCGACTACACGAGATAGCCTTCTTGCTTGTTTCATGAAGACCATTATCCAACAGCAACGGCCACAACAACAAACCCCAAAGTTTGACTTGGGAAGGATTCTAGAAGTTGTTTCCACGGCCAAATCTTCTGTGACTGTAGGCGAAGCACAATTATTTTTTAGCTATGCGGAGGCACATTGGCTTGATCACACGTCACGGCCTTATTTCAATCTTCAAGAAGAGATTAACTTTAACAATCTTTTCTTGAAGTTGATAAGTGAGAATGCTCCTGGTCTTATCTTTCCCTGGGACGATGATAAGTCAAACAACAACGTCGCGCTCTGGGCGCATGCCAATCGTCATCTTCGGCTTTTACATCACTTATTATGCGATTCAAAAGGGCCAGAGTGTAGAGATGTCGTTCATACACTTGGCAAGGCTTCAAGATCCCATCTCTCTGGTTTCTTCTGCCATAGAGTCCGCCTCACGGACGTCTTGTGCAGACTTGTTGACTACGACTTTCTGAATGTAGATGGAGTCGAAACACTACTATGCTTGGGTGCTCAACCCAACGAAACTTGTAGAAACAGCGCCCGACAGGGTCTCACCCCGCTACAAGTGGCAATTGAAAGAATGGCCGAGAACAAAAGCTATGAAGCTGATGTGCTGAGAGCCTTATTGCAAGGCGGTGCAGACGCCAAAGCCTCATCGAGTGGAAGGCCCCCCATACTTATTGCGATCGATGCACGTTGGGGGGTAGGATACCAAATCCTATTTTTATCTGGTGCGAGGGTATATCCGGTCCGCGACTATTTAGGTCATGGCCGGTCAGACTCTATGCTATCGGCTCTAGACCTTGCAATGTTTCGCGGGGAAGACGCGGATGACATGATTACAGATCTATTTGAGTGCGGTGCAGATATCAAGCATTATTTTCAAGAACAGTGCTGGCCAGTCAGCTCAAGAAGTGCGAATGAACGTCCAGCCGACGTGTTAGAACTCTCTGCGTTCTCCGGGGAGGGTGACGACTGGGTCAACATTCAGCAAATTGAAGCTCAGCAACACCATTACTTTCCTGTCCAGGACCAAGCACAAGCAGATTCTAGAGTTCTGAAGTGGCTGCTGAAAGCAAGGTGTGATGTCAACATAGTATCAGCGAATGGTATGACTCCACTGGGTCTCGCAATCGCCTTGTTAGATGTTCGTCTCACACGAGACCTTCTATCAGCTAGAGCGAACCCGAATGCAAGATATGTAAGCACAGGATCCGAGAGCTTCCAGTGGCCTCTCGTAGACGCCGCTCGGCAAGGATCTGTCGAAATCGTTCGTGTTCTTTTGGACGAGGGAGCATCGATACACAAGCGCTCACAAGGGAAGACGATTCTGAGGTTAGCGCTCGAGGAACAAAGGAGACTCGGAAGGAATCTTGTTGCAATACAAAAAGCTTTGAATGGATTTACGGGGGGCCTCGAGTCGGTGGTGGCTACAGACCCTTCTATACTGAGTACTATTACCCTTGCGATTGTTAGACCTGCTCGAGGCTCGGTGGTGTTAAATTATCAGCCCAAGTTAGTGTTTCATGATACTTGGACTTCTATTGTTGATGGCGTTGAAATTCTATCTAAAGAAAGATAGTATATTCCTATTTTATTATAAAATTAAAGAAAATGGAAGTTTTTTTTTAAAAAAAAAAGCTATATGATAAAATAAGTCTTTGAGGGCTTAACTTTCAAGACTTTATACTTTAAATCTTAATATAGGATTTACTACTTATAGAAACTATATCCTACTTCTAGAGATATGGTTGTAAGATAAAACTCTGCCTTATTCAAGAACACCAACCAGGACGTTGAGTCTCTGGGCAAACAGACCCCAGGCCCCGACTGGAAGCACGCCATCCTGTCGCCGAAATGCAAATAGAGTTATCCGCGGAGATGCAACTCAAAGGAGCTACGTGATAGTCTTTTCTTTAAAGTGTAACGTTCCGATTCGTCGCTGCTCTTCGGAGCTCGTGGGGGGGCGAGATCCGACCCGAGATGCGAGGCGACGAAGCGCCAGAGATAGGCCAACCATCATAGTTTCGGTGAGATGAAAGTGGATCAACAGCTATCAACTTATGCTTATTTTCACCGAGGAGGGATGGCGTAATGTTGGGCAATAGTCTTGGCAGTGAAATATCAAGGTGTTGAGTGGTTGTTCGAGCAATGGTGCAATACCTCTCAGTTCTGTCGTGAACTACAGATCTTTGCCAAGGACCACTGAAACATAGCTTTGGCCGAGTACCGGAGAGGTGCAAGAGATCCGAAAAGACGTTATCGGCCAACTGGCCATTCATTCGTGTTCCCTTTTCGCTCAAGCTACGAGTACTCACCATCGAGACACAAATGTGCCTTGACAACCATTGCAGGGGAGCTTGTCGACCAGGTCAGAAATGAACCAAGCAATACCATCAGAATTAATCCTTACATCTCGCTATTATATCCATGCTTGACGCCATAGATACATCAATAACCCCACGAAGTTGAGTCTTTCGAGATCAAGAACATGGATTCCGCCATCGCATATGCCAATGTCGATGTATACAAAAGGCGTTCTTGTATCCAACATGATTGCAAGAAGACTACTGAAGAGGGCCAAATCGTAAATTGATATTCACAATGGCACAGTCTGATGATGTTCGCCTGTCAGACCCAAAAAACGCTGTTGACCTCCATATTGACCCAACCGATTCGGATTCCTCCAAGTCGATACCCTCCACCAAGGTGATCCCTGTCGTCAGCACACTTCCCCTCGCTGCACCAGAGGAACCTCGAAGTTGGTGGCAGCGACGGCCGAGACAAGATGGAGAGGCTGTTGCAACCCGTCGGTCCGTCTTTGACGACCCAGACATGGCGAGGCGCTACCAACCACGATCTGACTGGGAGAATCTGCATCGATTTGACCCTTCCGAACGTTGGACTTTCAATGAGGAACGCAAAGTCATTCGAAAGATTGATAAACGGATTATGATATTCACTTGCGTCATGTTCATGGCTCTTGAGCTGGATCGATCGAATTTGTCTCAGGCTGTCTCGGATAATTTTCTTCCAGACCTGAAGATGGACACCAATGGTTAGTCACTTTTATACCATATTACTTCATCGTTTTGACTTTGTATTGCTAGATTACAACCTTGGAAATACGGTCTTCAAGTTGTCTTTCTTGTGTGCCGAACTTCCCTCCCAGCTTGTCAGCAAGTACCTCGGACCCGACCGATGGATTCCGATGCAATTGTGTCTCTGGAGTATTGTCTCTGCTGTATGTGATAGGAAGCCGTGAGTTATGGCTGATACTGACGATATGACTAGGGCCAGTTCTGGTTGGACGGGAGGGCATCCTTTCTGGCATGCCGTGCCCTTTTGGCCATCTTCCAGGGCGGATTTATCCCGGATGTGAGTAATTAATGATGCCTTCCTGTCCAAGTGTTAGTGGCCGCAACTAATCGCTGTACTGGAATGTTTGCAGACGATCCTATACCTGAGTTATTTCTACACCGCGAGTGAACTCACTGTTCGTCTGGCCTTCTTCTGGACGGCGTACAACGTTGCCGATATCATCAGTGGTTTTCTCGGAGCAGGCTTCCTCCAACTGTGAGGCTAGCATGGGTACGAGTGCTGGAGATGGTTGTTCCTTTTTGAGGTTTGTCACTCAAACTCTTCGCCTCGTCGATTGTACTGATGACTGGTGCCAAATAGGGCCTACTGACACTCGCGGTTGGCATTTCCGCTTGGTTTCTCATGCCTGCTGGACCTACTCAAACCTCAGGCATTCTCCGTGGTAAGAATGGTTGGTTCACTGAGCGGTAAGTTGCTCTGAGACGGGTATACCTTCAAGACTGACCAGTGTACAGAGAGGAGCGCATTATGGTGAACCGAGTCATCCGTGACGATCCCAGCAAGGGCGACATGCATAACCGCCAACCAATTACTCCGAAGTTGTTATGGGCGTCGCTCAAGGACTATGACCTCTGGCCGATTTACGCCATCGGTTTGACGTTCTTGATCCCGGCCACGCCGCCCGCCCAGTACTTCACCTTGACTCTCCGTGGCCTTGGCTTCAATGTTCTTGTCACCAATCTTTTGACCATTCCGCATACGATCCTTTCCATTGGCGGCTTGCTACTGATCTTGTACCTTGCAGAGAAGTGGAATGAAAGATCCCTCCTTGGTCTGGCTGTTAAGATCTGGAAGCTTCCGTTCATGATCTATCTATACGTTGTGGACATGAGCACGGTCAACAGATGGGTCTCGTTCGCCGTGCTGACACTGTTGCTTGGTTCTCCTACTGGTGAGCTTACTCTCCCGTTGACTTACATATTACCGACTAACATTATCTTCCTAGCCCATCCAATTCAAGTCAGTTGGAACTCACGCAACTCCAATACCGTTCGTCTGAGGACAGTCTCGGCAGCTGTCTACAACATGTCCGTTCAATCTGCCGGTATTATCGCATCTAATGTCTACCGCAAAGACGACGCGCCGAGATACCGGGAAGGAAACAAGAACCTTCTAGCGATCATTGCGCTCAATATTGCGTTATATCTGTTGACCAGAACTTACTACATCTGGAGAAACAAGAGCCGGGATAAGATTTGGGACGCGATGGATGATGAACAGAAGAAGCAGTATCTTGACACCACAAAGGATGAGGGCAACAAGCGACTAGACTTTCGGTTTGCCTACTAGTAGATCCAGGCCTCCTGCGGACTAAGATAACAGAGGATGTTTGTTTCAATGATGAGGATGTTTGGCAGCAAGAGCGCTTTTGCTTCAGTCAATTAGTCCCAGTATTTAGGGAGCATAACAACTCGACAGACATTCAATTGATGTACGTGGATCAGACATACTCAAGTTCATGATGGTCAAGAAAGTGAAGATATCCGGTCCATGGTCGCGTATCTGTTATTTCTTATCATTACTGATAAGACCAGCCAGTCAGGCTTAAGACAATCAGTGCAGGTGACACAGATAAGCAATCAGTCGCCTGATCCTTCCCATTCCGTACTAGTGCAGCCTCTAGCCTTATCTCCATTCGCCGCCTCGAACCGTTCAATCTCAATCACCAACTTAACTTTCCCCCGCCCTCATTTGTTCTCTAGCAAATGACATAACCCCAAAGCAGCATGTTTTGCTTTGTGCCCCAAACTCAAATCCCCTGTGATGCCACCGCAGCGTCGATCATGGGTTGGTTGTGCGAGGTGTAAGAGCTTTAAAAAGAAGTGCAGTGAAGAGAGACCCTCGTGTCAGAGATGTCAGACTGCCGGGGTGAAATGCGAATACGGGGTCAAGCTCCGCTGGGGAGGGAGGCCGTTCAATCGCTCACCTTTTGGGGATTGTTTGTCACAGAATGAAGGCAACGTTCAAAGACTTGGCATGTCACTCATCACTACACCAAATACATGCTAATAATCTCGCAGATCTAAACAAGAAAAACTTCATATATGTTTCCCCTTCTACTCCTAGGCCAGGCCCGTCAAAAGCTACATCGCCTCCTCCAGATCAGAACGTCGATGAGCCAGAATGGATAACAACTTCTCCATCCGAGGACCCGGAGTCTTCTCAACTTGCTGTCAGTCAAAGGCAAATGTCAATGCCTCCGCTAACCCCGTCCGTTGAGTTCTTCGGTCACCTATCACCTCTGCATCGGTCAGGCCTACAGTACTTCACCGAGAGGACCGTCAAAGTTCTTGCGCCACATCCCCAGATCTTTGATGAGTTATGCGAACTCATCTTACCAATGGCAGTCTTCAATGAGCCCTTACTGCAAGGCATTGTTGCGCTGGCGGCTACTCACCGACTTGCGACTTGCAAAACCAGCGAGGAGCAGTCCTCGCAAGCACTGATTGTTGCTGGCTTTCAAGCTCTCAGTTCCAGGTCCCTTTGCCAGAAGCTTTCCGAGTGTGATGAAGATCAACAACTTATTCCATTGCTAGCCGCATCGAGAGCGCTCTTCGTTTGCGAAGTCTTCGCCAGCGAGCCCAGTCCGGATCGATGGAGCGTTCACTTCCGCGGAGCGCGCGGGCTCATTTCTCGAATCCACGATAAGGGTCTTTCCCAGAACCCGACAGACGAATTGCGATTCTTACTGCGATGGTTCGACATGACCGAATCGCTGGTCTGTCACTCCATGACTGAACTCGCTCCACAACAGTCGACTATCCCCTCGCCAACAACGCTCGCATCAGACACAGATGACGAGCCTGTGTATATCGATATGTATCTTTCACGTACAAAGGACCTCCTTGGAGTGTTCAAAGAGATTGCACGACTACGCCGGATCAACAATGATGGAACAGCGTCTGGGACTTCATCGCAAGGCGGTCAATTCGATGCCGAGGTCTGGTGGCTACTCAACTATCTACAATCCATAATCGACCGAGATCAAGCGAATCCTCCGCCAGTTATGTCATTACGGGGTCGCGTTCTATCTGTTGCCGAAGTCCACGAATACCGCCTATCGAATCAGATATGGCAGCTCACCGGTCTGCTCCTCATCCACCGACGCTTACGCCATGAGAGACGATCGTCACCTCTCGTTCAAAACATCGTCAATCAGATCCTTGAGTGCGCAGAGCGTCTGACGCTACGGGACGGACTCACACCAGTCACTCTGCTAACTCCGCCCTTGTTTTTTGCGGGTTGCGATGCGCTTGGTGATGATAGGCCGAGGATAAAGACTTCGTTGCAAGGCGTCTCAACTGCGCTTGGACTGTTGAATACGCAGCGAGCATTGGAAATACTCGAACAGTATTGGAAAGCCGATCCGGGTGTCGATGATGATCTAGCCGATCGGTCGTGGCCTAAGATCAGTCAATTTCTACCATACTAATGCCAATGTGTTTTTGGGAGAACGCTTGCCAAGTCTCCTACAACGTTCACGACCACCTGGCAAATGCCAAGAAGATTCATCACTATCCACTGAGCTGTGTGGCTTGTCAACCGATCGTGGTAAGCCTCGATTGCAAATTCTTCAAGCGAGGACCAATATCCCAGGTAACTCGAGTCCCTTCATCCCGATCACTGAGGAAGCCCGAACAGTCACCGGTCTCCCTGAGCGGAACTTCCGCCCTACCGTACCGAAGACACGGTCCTTATCTATATTCATAGCGTGACAATGTCTCTGGCTGGGTGGCGTTGTTGCTCCCAGGTTCCGCTTTGGGACCCACTCCAGCTTTGGATGTGACTTGACATGCCTGGATTGATACCGGCTTTCCCATGACTACGACCTGGAGAAGTACACTGCAGTGCTATAACCGCATTGTCTATGTGTACGCATGGCAAACATCCCGATACTTAGTCAGCTAGGCTTCTGGTGCAGGGTGCCAGCGATGCACTACACTCTAAGGTCAAAGGCAGGCTATATCTTAGCTGCAATGGCTGAATATTTAGTGTGTTTTTAATGTTACATACCGGCAGGTAAAGCTTAGCAATGCTTTATGTAACTACCTAATTTATTTAAAGTCAGCAGACCCTTTAAAGCTTCTAATAGATATTTTACTTTCAGTTAATAATAGAAAACCACAGAAAACCCCAAGCTGGTGTGGTGGTTACATACCCGCAATCTGACATGATAGAAGCCTACTGTGGCTGAAATCAAGCCCTTCGGGGGGGGAGTCCTGGGTTCGAATCTTGGGCTTGGGAATTAGTAATTTCCTTCTTTAAGGAATAAGACAGAGAAAGCTCAGGTTAAAACCTAAATCCTATATAACTTTGAAACTCTAACTCCAAGATACAAAGAAAAGTGCTCCGCAGGGGAATTCCTCTAAACACCCATTCAACAACGCAAAGAGCAAAAAATACCCAGTCTTGACCCCCATCAATGCCCTTTCCGCATGGCAAAGACGCTCAAGAAGATACTCCAGCCGAACCCAACACAAACTGCCACCAAAACCCGAGAGCGCACGGGAACCCATAGGAAATTGCAGATAGCAACCAATGGCCAGATATGCCAACCAGCCTTGATAAGTGGCCAAAGTCGATTACGGATCACTTCCAGAACGAGGAAGGGGTGAGAAACACGTGCGATGTTTGTGCAGATGAGAAAGACGGACCCGCTGATGGCAAGACCAATTGTTTGATCAAGAATCAGCTTCGCCAAAACGTTGCGCCAAATGAGATCCGGGCTGATGTTGAACCATCTCCGAGTCGTTCCTCTCGTGTCATCGTCTTTCTTCTCCTCTACCTGCTTCACATCCGTCTGAACTTGCGGCAAGATCTCATTCGCCCTGATTGCGTGGCCAGTGGGAAAGCAGTCCTCCAGGATGAATTGGATGATGTTGCCGACCTGAGAGCCTATGAATCCATAGATAGCAAACTCCAGTACCTGCTGAGCATCAAAAGTCGATACACCTGGTGTTCTGTAGTGAATGATGATCTGGGTGACCAGGTTTGCTGAGACCTTGATAGTTGTTGCCTGAAGGGCGAGGCGGAGATTAAGGGCGCGGACCATGGTGCGATGGCCCTGGGGACAAAGAAAGGGGCCTTGTTACGTAGTCATGAGAGAGAGGGACAAACGAGAGAATAAAAAGGTGAGGCGGGCGGGTACAGGGACAAGGCTGATGGTGTTGTGTCGATGTGTGTATGTATTGGATCTGATCTGGAGAGGCGGGAGAGATGACCAAAGATGATTAGTGACAGCCTGGCTTATGCAAGGTCCCCCCCTGAAATTTGGCGAATGAGAACAGTTGTCCTTTTTGTGGGTCACGTCGCAATCAATTTCAGCGGGGGCTGAGACTGAAGGGCATTGGTATTATCTTCGTTCCTTGGGGTTGCACAGCATATTTAACACAATTGCTCGATCATTTCGTGCTGCTGAAACATTTACACGCTTGGCATCGATAAATTCCATGACAAGTTCGTGATTCTGCTTCAGTGGGGTTCAAGGCTGATGGTTGAGGGGAATGCCCCGCCAACTGTAAATGCGCCCGAAATGTTGATTGATAACTAACTTGTGAATTTCTAGATGAGACTCAGTGACACACTGGAGGTCACCAATTAATTGACTTTGAAACGGAGAAATGTTCTAAAACACTTAACAACTAATTGTAAATGAATAAAACTATAAATAATCAAGAACCTAGCACCTAATCCCTCTGACAATTTATTGTCGTCCCGGGTAGGTGACATGCAAAAAAACAGTCAGTACACAAAGCGGTAAATGGCAAAAAATGTGGATAACAGTGGAATTTAACCACCAACTTTGGACGAACAGGGAATCGAACCCTGGACCACTCCCAAATAACGCTCGTGGAGAACATGCTAAGGGAGTATTATACCACTAAACCATTCGCCCGAATGGATGTTGAATTGGCTTCAACCAACGTCTAGATTCCGCCACTGAGACTGTGGGGTCCTGAACTTTGCTGCAGTAACTTTGTTAGCCATGATGCTTGACAATATCTCATTAGCATAAAGATAAATCTCAGTTAACAACATTTTATTTATACACAGTCTCGAGCAACATGGAAACTAACTGGAGTATAGTCGTTAGTCTCAATAGTTACGCCAACGACTATGTGCTTTGTCCAATGTCATTGTCCTCAGCCATTTGTCTACAGGCGTCTAGTTGTCGTGATGTCAATGGCACAGGCAGTAGCATATGCCTATTCGTGTCCGAATCCTCACTCTACAGAGAGAGGATCTGTAAGATGGTCTAGTGAGGGCATCTGAGGGGGGCATCTGAGGGAGATGTTGCTCCCAGAAAATGAAGTGATCAAGTGTTATTCGTAGCTTAATCAACACTGGTGGTAATCTTCAAGAACAGCCTTCAGGCATCAAAACTATACAAGTAAAGAGGATCCAAGTCATGTCTAGCTACAGATGTTACCTGTAGTAGAGCTTATGACGTGCTTATAACATTCTGAATCGACTATTCGTACTGTGTTTTTGAGAAACTTGCTCGTGCACGTTCCTGAAAGCTCTGCAGCTGCATAAGTGGACGTCACTGAATGTGGTGGCTGCAGAAAGGCCCACTTCTGTGGGTGGTGAGTCTCTATCGTTGAAATATTTATCTATGTATTCCGAAATTCCACTCCAATCTCTTCCTTCTTCACCTCCATCTCTCAGTGTCCATCTTACCGTCTCATCATGGATCCTCCTGTCAGAGGCACACGAGTAAGCTCTCCCGTCACTGGACTTTGATCCAATATCATTAACACGTTATTTTTAGCTGATTCCCGGAAAGATATCTTTCCTGGATCTCGCTCCAGAGCTGCAGTCGATGATCATGGAATTCCTCATTCTCAGCATCTGCCCTCTCACCGTTCCCTGCGATGCAAAGTTCAAGTACTACCCTATCACTTCCGCCGGTGAACAGAGTCTTCTCAATCTCAAGCTCTCATGCCGCATGATCTATAACGCAATCAAAGAGAAGCGATTTGTTGAAGCTTTCTCGATCGTTCAGCCTCAGCCCCATCGGAGTGAGTGGGATCCCTCGCAAGGTGCTGTCATCTTCCGACCCTCTCACAAGGCTTTTACCATTGAACCTTACCGCGATATGCTGCGAGTCTGGGACATGAAGCTGCCTGACTGTCATCGCTTCTCTGGCAACATTCCCGTCCGGAGACTTCTCTCTGTTTGGCGCGACAAGCCCGTCCATCACCATTCCTCAAAGTTTGATGGAGCAAACTATCCCGGAGACTCCTTGCCGCTATGGAGGAAGACGTGGCAGGGCCGAACCAACCCTGACGAACCTCGTACTCTTAGACCTACTCAAGTGTTGTCGAACCAGGACCCCTTCATGCCCGACCTTCAGCTCGCCAAGCTCGTCTGGCTCGACGAGCTCTACATTGTTGCGAAAAAAGTCCCAGATGACTAGTGGATTCCGGGTTTTTGCATCGATGAGCGCTTCCGACAGGCCGGTGACCCTCCTACCAACGGCGTTGCTCCTGGACAGCACATCGGCGAGGTCTGGAACAACGGCGCCACCTCCCCTCCTCCTGGCCCGAATGAGTATCGCTGCCCTACCAGTGGTGCTATGGTACCTTTCGAGCCTCCCACTCGGCCCCTGGTCGGCCTATACGGTTATGACAAGACCGAGACGACCCGGGGAGGCTTCTGGGCTGGGTTTCTCTACTACCAGCTGAAGAGGGAAGTGTGGTTCTCACCTCTTTCCGCCCTCGAGGTCCGTGACGCAACTCAGGTCCCGGTTGTAGACAAGCCGGAGCGTAAGGTCTTTGAAGGCACTCATTCAGACTTCGTCGCCCGTGTCTGGATCATTCGCCAAGACCAGGATCTGCCTCCTGCTCAGCCCCACCATCGATGGGTTAAGGTCAAAAGCGACCAGCCTGGAGATCCTCGCTATACCGGAGAAATCGAGCTTATGTGGTCCATCGTCGTTCACAATGTCCCCGAACAAACTCAAGGCGAGACCCCTTACGAGCTCCGAGTCGCTCCTTCTGAGTGGGGATAGAGAGTGGTTCGCTGCGGTGAGCCGTTGTGAAGATGGCTCATAGGGATAATCAAAATGGATGCAGGTTGGGATGAACTTGGCATTGGGATGGATGCTCTAGGATAGCATCTTGCAGAGAATAGCTGGGTTTATATAATCCAGTGATTAGCCCCTTGGTTCTTATGAACCTACAATAGACACAACCCGTCCTAACACTGCCTTTCTGCAAAAAGACTAAATAATCCTAAATGAACCATGTCAAAAACCAAAGCACAATAGAGTTGCATATCTTGAACACTCTGTTCACAAGACAAAAAACATACAACAGTAGGTATTCGCTAGTCGTCTCCGACCTAACTACTAATCCACCCCTTGCGGGCTTGACTAAGGGAGAGCGGACGGGATCCCGTATTTTACCGCAGGTATGGTCGTATGTGGTTGAAGGCATCGTGACTGGTGACTAAGTTGGTGCCTGCGTGGGTGTTTGCCTAAGACGGACCACAGAAAGGTGGACAAGGAGGCGGGGCTCCACTGAGCAACAAACAACCAAGCAACATTAACACAAGGAAAAGTCTTTCCAAGATTGCCAGGCAGGAAATTGAATGTACGCTGATGAAAATTTGGGTTATTTGTGAAACAAGCACGAAGTTTGATACTAACTCGAGTTACTTGCATCTGCCTGGTCTGGCCAAAGAACTCAACAAACGGCGATGCTCGATTGTCATAACTTCTTATGGATTTCCCAAGCCCTCTTTAACGGTTTCTCAATCTTACACCCCTCCGACCTGTTACTCCAGACATATCGGACTTCTTGCTAACTCGAGTCTTTCACAGGATCATCCAAATAGCCATGATACCCCCTAACAGCCCACCGACCGAACCCGGCGTCTTCATGTTCGAATCATTGCCCGTCTGAGAAGAACTTGCCGCAGAGCTAGTTTCCGAAGCTGTCTGTTCAGCGCTTCCCTTGGTGGTTGTCTTTGAAGCGGTGTCTTTGGCGCTATCACTAGTTGAGGTTGCGGACGACGCATCGTCAGTAGCCGATGCCTCCGTACCACTGTTCAGGTACCTTGAGCTTGCACTCTTGACCCGCGAGTCATAGTCTGATGCTGAGACAGGGATCGTGGTGTAGCAGCTCATTGACTTGGGTTCCCAAGAACTGCCAGTGCAGATAGGCCATCCTTCACAGGTGCTAAGGTCGAGCTTGCCGCCAACGCAGCAATACGTCTTGTTATCCGAGGGATTGTTGAGAACACCAGGACAGTTCTTGTTGTTTTCACCGGTGATGATGGTTGTCTGTGCCAGGATCCCTTGGATCAAGCATGCGAGGCCAACCAAGGAGAGAAGCATGATGGATTTTGATAAGGAGGTGACAGCTGATGCTTCAAATGGTCTGGAGAGGAATGCGCAACGCTATTTGAGAACTTGGGTATGTTCAATTTGTCATCTTTAGAATGCGGAAGCCATCGTCACTTATATACTTCTGGACCCTGGATTGAGGCTTGTGGCTTGAGGCCATCTTGTCAGCAACGTCCCAATCAGAGGAACTCAGTGTCGCTGCCCCGCATAATCGTGGATTTGCCTGAACCAAGGAATTCGTATTTACACTTTTGATGATGATGATTCTCGTTACTAAAATCTTATGATGCAACGCTTTTACTTTGTTCGAGTCAAAGCTGCAGACGAATTGTCCTTTTTGGACAACAAGCTGAGGCAAGTCCCGGCATCTGCCAGCCGATATTCCCCCAACGATGGATCTAGCCACATTTGGTATTTCAGAGAGACACCCCTGCGATCCTTCAATGGAGCAAACTACGGAAGACTATAGGGCTCAGTGGCTCAAAAGTCATTTCGTAGTAGGCCGACCCCCCCCCCCCCCCCCCCCCCC